>JAOTBB010000369.1:37505226-37529751 GCA_025629985.1 Chamaetylas fuelleborni | reverse complement strand
GCACAGCACAGCACACAGCTCTGCCTAGCACAGCACACAGCTCAGCCCAGCACAGCACAGCACACAGCTCTGCCCAGCACAGCACAGCACAGAGCTCTGCCCAGCACAGCACACAGCTCTGCCTAGCACAGCACACAGCTCAGCCCAGCACAGCACACAGCTCTGCCTAGCACAGCACAGCACAGAGCTCTGCCCAGCACAACACACAGCTCAGCCCAGCCCAGCACAGCACACAGCTGTGCCCAGCACAGCACACAGCTCTGCACAGCACAGCACAACACACAGCTCTTCCCAGCACAGCACAGCACACAGCTGTGCCCAGCACAGCACACAGCTCTGCCTAGCACAGCACAGCACACAGCTGTGCCCAGCACAGCACACCATACAGCTGTGCCCAGCACAGCACACAGCTCTGCCTAGCACAGCACACAGCTGTGCCCAGCACAGCATACAGCTCTGCCTAGCACAGCACACAGCTGTGCCCAGCACAGCACACAGCTCAGCCCAGCACAGCATACAGCTGTGCCCAGCACAGCACACAGCTCAGCCCAGCACAGCACACAGCTGTGCCCAGCACAGCACACAGCTCTGCCTAGCACAGCACACAGCTGTGCCCAGCACAGCACACCATACAGCTGTGCCCAGCACAGCACAGCACACAGCTCTGCCTAGCACAGCACACAGCTCTGCCCAGCACAGCACACCACACAGCTCGTGAGTGCACCGTGAGTGGCGCTGCTGAGGGGCACAGCCAAGCAGGGACTCACAGAGCAGAGACTCAGCGAGCAAAGTCACTGAGCAGACACACACACAGTCCCCCAGCATACAATCACTCCCTGGAGCGCTCATTCACCCCCCTAGCACACACTCTCTCCCCGGAGCACACTCAGCGCTCCCGCCGGGCTCTCCCAGCTCCGCTCTCCTCTGCAGTCCCAGCACACCCTCACACACTGTCCCGAGCAGGCACACACTCACACACTCCCCCAGCACACACTCACTCCCCGGAGCACACTCACCGCTCCTGCCGGGCTCTCCCGGCTCCGCTCTCCTCTGCAGTCCCAGCGCTGCCTCCCCCGGCACCCGGGGGCTCTCCACATACTTGGGCTTCCTGACCGGACCTGCAATGGGAATGAGCTGAGCGGATCTGACTCCTTCCACAGGGACCACAAGGTTCCTGTGTCCTATATCTATGCTCTATGATGTAAAAAAAGCAGAGAAATTACTTCTTACACACACGGCTGCTATCACAGATCAGTGAGCTGCTGCTCTTCCACTCTCGAGAGAAACATGCTCCAGGCTTTTCAGAACACGAGGTCTGCCAGAAAGCAACCCCAGAGTGTGTGGTGTCAGCCGCATGTCACCAGGGCTGGTGTCCCTCCTCTCAGTGCTGATGTGTAACTCGGGGCTGCACCTGGGCTCCCAGCTGTGCCTCCTGCCCTGCACTCCCCACACTGACAAAGAAAACCCCTTCAGGGGGCACTGAGGGACTTGGGCTGATAACAGCTGTCCCACACTGCCCTTGATAAAGGGGCTTCCCCCTTCCTCAGTTCGGCTCTTCATCCTTCTCCTTGGTTCAGAGTTCAAGGGCACACCAAAGCTCTCGCACACTCTGTTTATTAAAACCTCACCCTAGATTTAGGTTGTGGCACTTCAGCCACATCAAGCATCCCATCTTTCCTTCTGGCAGCAGCCCCAGATGCGACATTAAGTCTCTGAAAATGACACTGATTTCTTGCTTTTTTTCCTGAGCGCTTTAGGACTCATGAGCACTTCTAAAGAAAAGCTGCATGTCTCCTCAGTGGCCTCAGGCTCCCAGGGTGACACTGGCACGGAGCTGTGCAGGCCTGGCCAGCCCACCACAGGGCAACACAAACCATCTGCCCAGAACGACCTGGCTGCACACATCTGCTCTTGCAGATTTCCACCTGCAAGTGCAGTACGGGAACACAGTGACAACCTAATGCCTTAGCTAAGAAATACTGGTCAGGAAGTGCCAGCCCTACAAGAACACACATTTGTGTTTCCAGTAAAGATTCTGGAGCGGATTTCACTTTTTACACCAACAGCTCAGCACAAACACCAGAGGGGGCTCTTCCAACACCACTGTCTAACAAAAAATAAGGGGCATTGGCCATGGTGAAAGCAGCTAAACATACATTCCTTTGAAACAAAACCACATTCTTTAAGGAGACAATAGTCCACATCTGTCATTTTTAAGCAGAAGTATAATCAAACACATCAAAGTTGGACAACAAAAAGCACTCACTCTAAAAGAACCAAAAAAGAGTGTAGCAGTTGTAAAATTAGATCAGCACGGAAAGATCTTCAGGATGTATTTTTAGCACTCATGCTTTAAGCTGTGGAGGAAACCCTTAGACTCTTTACTGAATTTTGTTCTTCCCAAACTGCTGTGGAAGTGACTCACAGTACTTGCTAACCTGATATACAACATTGCAACAAGTAACAGAATTCATGGCAAGTTTATTTCATGCACTAATCCAGAACAGCACACACGAATTAATCCTTGGATGAAAAGGACTCATTTAAATGTGAACTGCATCTGCAGAATAGCAGCTCTTTTCCAGAAGTGCAGGACGGCTGAATCAGGTCTGACAGCAGCTTCATCTGGGACAGGGGTGTCCATCATCCCTGATGTTTTATCAGCAAATGGCAGAGCAATCTCAGCAAGGGCAAACACCCTCCCTGCAATGCTGCTGTGACTGCTCTGAGTGCCTCAGCGTGAGCTGAGGCAGAACTGGCCACTTGCTCCTCTAGAGTTCCGGATGGATTTTCCTCCCAGGTACTAAGTCCAGCCTTCCCTTCTCCTGCACCATCAGCAGGTGAACACAGCACTGCCAGAGACAGAGACAGTCTGCAGTCTACCTGCACTCTCTCCTTTTCACAGCTGCCTCTCCTCCAGGCAAACACTGCTCCAGTCTATTACCATGACTTCTCTTCAGTGCCATTCCACACCCACAGTCACTCCTGCAGCCTGTTCTAGCTCTGCTCTAAATCTAGTGCAGAGTTTTAAAGTTGCTATCACCGAGTTACACCAGTCTCCTCCCAATGGGGACAAACTACAGATTTATAAAATTTCATAACAATACTTTTTTAAAGTCATCTATTGCTTTGCTAGCAGCTCTTAATGCTTTTTTGACTGCAGAAGAGGTGATTTCTCAGATCCCTGTAACTGTGTGTGTGCAGCTCCATCCTTTCCCTCTCTCTAAGTCAGCACTAAGAGGATCTGTAGCTGTACTGACCCCAGGGACTGCCTGATGCAGGACCCTGGAGCTGGGACAGCTTAGAGCTGCAGGAGGAGCAGTCCCCAGGGCTCCCAGGGCTAGGGCACAGACCTGCAGCCTGCGATGAAACCAGTTCTCTGACCTAGCCTAGTCTCAAGAATCAGGTGTGAGGATTAATTTGCTTATTAATTAGAAGTTTTAATTGACGTTTAACTTCAAAACTTAAAGTTCTGTTGTACATTTATGCAAGACTCTCCCAGCAGTCACCCCTGGCATTCACTGATGGAAATTCACTGATTTCAAAGGAAATCTTTCTCTGTTAAAGCACTATCATATCATTAATGTAAGGAAAGCAGCAAACATTTTTTTCAAGTGCAGCAGCAGCATCTGTAATTCATATATTAAACTTCACAATCCATTTTTTTTAACTTCCCTTATAAATCAGTATTTTCATTCTTTTAGTTGAGCCTCCTAAATCAGACTACAATCAACTATTACCCCTTTAAGACAACAAATACTGGTTTAGCTGCACACCTGTAAGATAATCAATCCAAACAATGTTCATTCTAGCTTTGTAGTAGAAGAAACTCAGCTGAAAGGACTGAAATTAGAATTTTATTCTACCATTGTTAGATAACTTTATCACTACAACCCAACTTCAGCCTCCTGTGCAGAGACTCCTGTGCAGTCCTTTCTTCTTTCACTCACACATCCTGAAAGATCTGTAACTTGCTGTCATGCTACTAAAATAGAGCGCTTTGAAATCAGGACATTAGTATACTCTTGTTACTACCCCTGCCCCAGATACTAGACAGCTAATTTATATTAAATCATCTTCCATTAGCTACAGTTTGGTGAAAGTCAAAGGAACAGCACAATGTTTCTGTCAGCCTCCTATCACCTGGTTAGGTCTTTGTACAAAATCATGATGCATAAATGCCAATGCATTCCCAGCACTGTAGAATGTTTGGAAATCTTTTCCCTTGGCTGTGGGTCACAGTGGAATGACTTTGCAGCCATTGTGAATATGCTTTTCAGTGGCAACTCATCCCCCGTTCAGCATTTTCTGTGCTGACAAAGGCCAGCTTTGGACCCTCTGTTCCCAGACCTTATAAACTCCAACCTGGTGGGTGTCTCCACAGGAACAGGAGCATGGGGAGTTTCACTTGTCCCTTGTGCCCTGACCCGAGTGAACCCAAGTGATGCCAGCGTGCTGGAATGATTTCTATGCACAGAATGCTGATAGCAGAGCCCCATGGAGCCCCATATTTAGCCTGCCTCCCACACCAGTGGGTAGGCACCCCTGAGGACACACCTGCTGAAAACTAACACCTTCCTTGTCACTTCCACAGCAATTTATCTATTAATACATTTCTGTATGGAGATACAAGCAAAACAAATGAACTGTAAAAGCCACAAACTACACTCACACAGTCACTAACACGTGAACAAAAAAAGCTTTATGTAGCAGTCCTCTACCTGATAAACTAACCATAAATAACCAGGTTTAATTATATTCAGACAATTCAATATAAGTACCTGCAACACCAAATAGAACTAATTTTTTGCCACATGAAATAATACATTCTATTTAATAACCAATTACTTTTTTAACCTGGAAACACGCACTGCTCTTGCTCTTGTTGCAAGTTTAATAGGATTTTACTATGTTAATTTATGCAACATTTATCAATAACTGAGCTAAGATGTTCTGAAGATTCCAGTTGCTCATTGTTTCATCTTACCTGGCGACTTCTTGTTTGCTCTGGCCTGCATCAGATAGGACTGGCGTGGCAGCAGGGGCGAGGACGGCAGTGACATTGAGACTCCTTTGGCCAAGTTTGCTCTGTAAGTGTCCTGGGAGCCTGGCTGCTCGCCACTGGGGAAATCTGCATTGTGGCCAGATGTTGCTGTAACCTGTGAGGCATCCTCTGGGCAGCAGTCACCTGCTAAAAACAGAATTTTGTCATCTATTAGGTGATGTGCCGAAATAAACAGCCTAGAGTTGCATTGAAACATAAGTATTTAACACAAGAAAACATTTGCCAGCAACAATTGAGCGTGACTCGCTCTACTGTGCCCCCTCCACTGCAGAACCCAGATTATCACTGGGAAAGTGTAAATACACAAGTAAGCAACACTTTAACTTAATGTAACAAAGAGAAAAAGGGGGAAAAAAGTCTCACTTTTAACAGAGTACTTTCCAGATTTTATCCTTAGGGTTAACATCAAGCTTCCTATGAAGATAAAAGTATTTTTCAAACTAAAAAGATTTTTTAGCATCACTGTATTAGCATGAAAGTCAGGACCACCTGAAATACTGTTTAGTGAACTAGTTAAAGGAGAATTTGGTTATCCCTTACATGTAAGAAGGTGAATTACTAATAGGTACACTCAGACATGGGCAGTCTAAGATTTGTTTTTCCATTTTCAGGGCTAATAAAAGGCCAAAGATTTTCTTTCTCCGTTCTTTGGAAAATGAAACTTCTACAACAGCTGATTTAAATACAGATTTAACACTAGCAATATCATTCTTTCTTTTCAATACAGAATAATATGTGAGTTTACTTCAAAAGGTGGTAATGCAGTTAAATGTAACTAGAAAATCCTGGAATCCTGTTAACAGCTTTTTACTAGATACATATCCAGGTTGCAATTTGGAATTTGTAAGTATTCCAGGTGAACTGCTGAGGGGTGGGGCATGCAAAAGGACTGGCACATCCACCTGCAATTCCTTAATTTCTATTTTCCATTTTATGATGGCACAATCTGAGTAATTCATTGCCTTCTTAGTAGACTTTTGAATTAATTTATCTTTCTCTATTGTATATGAAACATTACAACATGGAAGACAGCTGGATGGAACTAAACAGCTCTAATCACTAAGTTTAGAGTATTTGATCATGACAGTAACAGGAAAGATATTTTACAGTCAATATATAGAGACACTACTGTATCTTAGCAATTTTTGTTCCAGCAGTACTCTTCCCTTTCCTGATGCTGTGGAGATCAGGCTTCCATGACTCAGATTCTGAGAGCAGAATGACTGAAAAGACAAAAATCTAAAATGTGTACCACAGAAATTGCCCTTCTCAATCACTTCATTTCCTAATTGTACAGCCTTTGCACATTACCACTCACATCCCCAGGGTGCTCAGACAGAGCAGCTCCCGGAGCAAACCCTGCACCTTGGGAGAACCCAGCTGTACTGGCTTCAGCCCAGGGGTGCTGTACCCTCAGTGATGGTGGATGGGTTTGAGCAGCGCTACGTTCTGCTGAGGCAGGAAAACTCCCGTGTGAAGTGTAAAGTGGTGATGTGCTATGGAACAGCAGACACCTACTGGACAAATATCACCCAAGAAACGAGGAACAGCACCCTGCTCCTCCAGGCCCTTTCTGAAAAGCTCTTCACTCAAGGTAACAGACCAGCCCCGCAGCTGGGAGCTCAGGAACCATGCACACCAGGAGAGCACGTACAGCACAGCTCTGGAATGCTGCCCCAGCCACAGGCACACAGCAGCCCTTCCCCAGAACCCCCTGACAGCCCAAGGGCAGCTCCAGTGGGAGCCTGGCACAGCCCCCAGCCCTCTCTGCAGGCCAAGGCTCCCTTCACACAGCAGGGGCAGGACACAGGGACAGGGCACAGGGACAGGACAGTCTCCCTTTGCTCAGCAGGGTCAGGGGACAGGGACAGGGGACAGGACAGGCTCCCTTTGCTCAGCAGGACACAGGGACAGGGCACAGGACACAGGGACAGGACAGTCTCCCTTTGCTCAGCAGGGACAGGGGACAGGGACAGGACAGGCTCCCTTTGCTCAGCAGGCAAAGGGCACAGGGACAGGACACAGGGCACAGGGACAGGACAGGCTCCCTTTGCTCAGCAGGGGCAGGGGAAAGTGACAGGGCATAAGGACAGAAACCAGAAGAAGGCCACCTACATTACCAAAATATGTGTAAACAGAGTTTGATGCAGATGTGGGAATCCAGATCATCTTTTAACATGAAGGAACAGGACCATTACCTTTACATCAGTGAAAGCTAAAACAATGAACTTGCAGCCTCTCTGATCCTGGATGCTGAGAGCAGCTGCAGAGAAAACTGTGTTCCATGGGTTCCCTCAACAGGCCCTTCTGGAATGGCCTGTTCTGTCTGTCTGTGCCTTAGCCTTTCTACTAAAGTGAAACAAGACTCAACCCACTTAAGAAAAATATCTGATATAGAATCACGCTACAACAGAAGAAATCGTAAATTCTGTAGTTCTGCTTTAGATGTTTTAAAAAGAAAAGAAGTACAGGATGCTGTTGCTGACCAAGGCTCCCTGCGAGCCCCATGGAGTGAAGGACACCACCACGACCAACATTTGGATGTGATTACAAGTTCAGAAGGAAACCACACGAGGGAAAAAGAAAACAGTTGTGAGAACAAGGAAAGCCCCTTCCAGAACAAGGCATCTCTATGTGTAAGCGGTAAGAAACTGTTTAAGGATTACCAAACCCAGTGAGTTTGATATCCTTTCAATAGAACTGACAGGTAAGTGCACACAGAACTCAGTAACATGGCTCAGTGACTGAGTACAAGGTGCTTCATTTTATTGTAAAACACTAAGCCCTGCCCTGGAAGGGCTGTGTCTTTCAAAACTGAAATGCTTCCAAGTGCGTGTGTGTGTGTGTGTGTGCACAGCCAGCCCAGCTTGGGAGAGGGCAATCCAGGAGGCCTGGGGAGAGCAGGGTCCCAGTGTGCCCAGTCAGGAGCAGGCAGTGCAGCCACAGCAGCACCAGGAGCAGGCAGTGCAGCCACAGCAGCACCAGGAGCAGGCAGTGCAGCCACACCAGCACCAGGAGCAGGCAATGCAGCCACAGCAGCACCAGGAGCAGGCAATGCAGCCACAGCAGCACCAGGCAATCCAGCCACAGCAGCACCAGGACAAAGGAATCCAGCCACAGCAGTACCAGGACAAGGGAATCCAGCCACAGCAGTACCAGGACAAGGGAATCCAGCCACAGCAGCACCAGGAGCAGGCAGTGCAGCCACAGCAGCACCAGCAGCACCAGGAGCAGGCAGTGCAGCCACAGCAGCACCAGGACAAGGGAATCCAGCCACAGCAGCACCAGGAGCAGGAGCTGCAGAACCACTCCTGCCAAGTGGAGCCATCCAGAGCCAGCCTTCTGGGACAAGACACCGGCTGCTGCCATGGAAAAATGCATGAGGGGAGAGCAACATTTCATTCTTTTGCTCTCGAGACTCTGGGAAGACCAGAAAAAGAGAGAAACTAGCAGGGAATAGGGAGAAAACACATTACAGCCTGAGTAAAGGAAGCAGTGAAGTGCACTGAGTGAGAAACAACCCAGGCAAAATTAGAATAAATGGTTCAAATGACCAACCTTTGCCAACTCTGCTTGTACTTGACATTATTTGCTCATTTTCTGGTATTTGTTTCTGCACTCTGGATTACTTTATTGGTACACAAAACATTAATGTTCTCCCGTAGCTCTTAAAAAAACAAGTCAATTTTTAAATAAAACAGTGAAAAATAGAGGTTATTCTGACCACTAAAGTAATCTGCATGTGTTTCAAGGGCAGGATTTTTTTTTTTGAGGGAGGGTGCTTATATGTACATGGGATACATCACTGGAATTAGCTTCTGAAAAGACATTCACCACATTAATTACTCAGTGCTCAGAAAAAAACTTAAGCTCTTAAATAACTGACAAGAGCAGCTGAAAGTAAGCAAAGCAACACAAGATAATCAAAAACAGCTCCATATTTTAAGCATGAAACAATGCTTCTTCTATTGCAAGATATTTTTAGAGTAACAACAAAAAGTCAAACTGAAACTTGAAAGTATTCCATTCCAAGTTCAATGTTCCAGACAGTGAATGTGTACTTTATGCACCACAAACGCCCTTTGCTCTTAAAATTCAAAGCCTAATATCACAGAGCTTTTGGACAGAAAAAGCCAATTGGACTTACATATTTAGATTTTAAAAGGCAAACTTATTTTATTTAATGGCCTTTCAGTTTTCCAGAGTGGTACCTGAAGCCTTGATGCTCTCAGCTCAGTTCACAGTGTATTAGCCAGAAATGCTGAGTGAGATGTAATGCAAGACAGGGGAGTTAAAATCTGCATTTAGATGACCACAGTCAGCTGAGAATCAAACCTTTACTGCTACAGGCAAGTAATTCTTAAAACATGCAGTTTTAAAATAAAGATTAAATAGTGGGTCTGGGTCTTAAGAAAAGATTAGGCTTTTCTCTACAGCAACTTCACTTTTCTTTTGAGAGTAGCAATTTAGTTGCCACTAGCAATAAAAATAATAAATAAATAATAAACACCCCTCCCACCTTCAAAAAAAACCACAACCCAAACAAAAAACCTCCAAAGCCAGTGACAGTGAATTTCAGCACATTTCTGTTTCTCATTCCAAGTGCTGCATGTCAGGCTTGCAGCAGGGGCCTGGGAAAGGAAAGGGAGAAAGTAAATCAGGGATGGTGGAACTTCAGATGAGCGATCACAGCTCATGCTTTTGAAAGCCATTTTACTCATGAAAAAGAATACTAAGTGTAATCTCAATTTCTTAATTGTATCTGATGATGTGAATAACAGAGGAAATTCTGAATTCAGAGATTTCATCCAACTTGCTCAGTATACAATATTCCTAAAGGGCAAGGCAGACAAACAAAAGTAACTAATGATACACCAATCTACAATGGAACAAAATGTAAAAATAAAGGCTCCATTCAATATTCAAACGTCTGTACACTCATATTTCAATCAAAGACACTTACATGAAGACACCTGAATATAAGTGGAAGGAAAGTAATGCAAATGCAAACTAAGGGTCAAAGAGTACTGTAAAAATTCAAGTCTGATCTACCAGATCTGAATCAAACAAGACAGAAGAAAGATCTATTAATACGGACCCTTTTTGCAGATCAAATTTTAAAACAATCTAAATATGCATGCAATCACGAAAGGTCTGATGTAAACAAATTCATAAGCACTTCAATAACTTTCATTTCAGAAATCAAAACCACCCACCTTGTTTCTCCAGATTCTCTGCCTTCAAAGCACTACCTTGCTACATTTTAAACATTATCTTTCTGCTGACATAATAATCTGTCCCTTGTTATTTGACCACTACTGTTAATATCTAACAAACCTTGAAGCTGGAAAACCTGGAAGTCCTAACTACTTACCCCACTGAATTTCTACTGACATCAATGAAGCTTCCAGGCATACCATGTACTACATTTGATGTTCAACTTCTGATGGGATTCAGTGCAGGAAGAGCACAGCAAACTAAGCACAATACTGCCATTATCCGTGCTCCTTCAGGCCTGAGATCGGGTCAACCGAACGACAACGCTCACGCCACTCCAAAGCCATCTGAAATAACTGAGCATGTTCTGTAGAAACTTCATATACAGCATTTTAGTGTCTTTTTAAATTAAAACACATTACATGTATTTTATACCAAAGGAGCTTTTGCTTAGAAAGTTAAAAAAAAAAAAAGCAGATTCTCAAATGCAGGCAAGCTGCATACTTTGGGACAGTTAAAGAAAACAAATGCAATTACATAGTGGAAAGCAGCTGGAAGTACAGAAACCTAACAGGAAATACTAACACGAATTTATCTCTGAAACATTTTTAAGCATTTAAGAATGAGTAGCTCCACAGAAAATCTAAACCAATCATAATTAAGAAGTATTTTCTGTTTATATTCTGAAGCTTATTATGTATATTCTTTATACTATCGCCTCATCATAGGCACAAACAGGACTTCCAAGTAACCTGGTAGAACCTGAACTTGAATCAAGTCTCCTGGCTCTGACTACTTGAACTGTGTCATTAACATACAATTTCTATGCTATATTAAAACAAAAACAGCCAGCTCCTTCCAGCTGAGGCCAGAGCCAGAAGATCTCCTTGTGGTTACAGAGGTCAAGTTAAAAACCTCAAGGAAATAAACTGGACAACAAGTAAACCTCAACTATGAGAACACAGGAGAGAGCAGAAAGACACAATTCTATGGTTGGTAGAAAGAAACACAGGGCAGAAATAGTCAAAGAGCTGAGATTACCATAAATCTGGAAAATAAAGTGTGTTAAGAAAGCAAAGCAAAAGGCAAAGAGCAAGGAAAGAGAACGTGCACCCTCAGCAGAAGTCACAAGGTGAGACAACTCTGCCAGTCCCACTGCAGAGACACCTCCAAGGAAGAGTTTAAAGAGATAAAATTTATTTGATGACAATAAGATAACAAAGAGGAGAAAGTACCACTTTTTGCTTTGTTTCTGAGACTGACTAAAAACCTTGAGAAATAAGGGGAAACTGGGAGTAACTGTTGTGCATTTCCAGCTGTACATTTCACATGAGATATGTAAACACACTGATTATTTTCTGGGACACAAAAATTAATCTTCCTGTTTACCCTCCTCCTCTTGGTTTCAAACATTCCTCACACACAGCTTTCTGTAACTTTAAGGTTACAGGTGCAGACTGTGGGTTTTCCTCCTCAGGTTCTGTCCTTTACCAAGTATGCACACCACTGATGCAAGGAAGGAGAAAAGAAAAACCAACTTACAGACACTTATCTCTGTTTTTGGAAATAACTATGTCTGAAGGGCTGTAAAGACAGGTTTTGTCATGCTGCAGAAAACCAGAAAAAATCTGGATGCAGAAAAAGTTGTAATCTGGGTAAAAAAACGGGTTTGTTTGAAATTTTGTTCATTTGGCACATCTATTTACCTAAATAGGATACCACCCACTTTGTCTTCAAATCCACATTTAGAAATAACTTCCATGAGTTTGCTTGCAAAAGCTGTTCTGCACATAACTTGGTGCCTACACAGCTCTTCTCACCTGTGTTCACGTACGTTTGCACAAATTGAAAATTACAAATGCGCATGTTTAAACACACTTATTTTGCTTCATTTAGATTTTATCTAATTCTACAACAGTCACATCCAAATAAACCCATTTTAACAAAACAATTGTAGAATTTCTACTGAAGCAACTGCAGGGTTTGAGCCCAACTATGTATCTCTAATTACTGCTTTTGGTGCTGCCTGAGGCATCATTTTTCCAAAAGTGACATTCCCACATGACAGCCTTCCACCTGATCAAGGCAGAAGTTATTTCTACAGACATTCTACAAATCTTCAGCAGAGCACTTCAGTCTCTCTCAGAAAGCATCAAGACTAGTTCTTGCAACCCTCTTTTTCAAGGTAACACTAAACTTAAGAATCTATTAAAACCTACAATCAATATTCCCAGCACCTTATTTCAAAAATGTTATGCACAGTTTCATCTCTTAAGCCCTTATGTCAGGGCAAACGAAAAATTCTAATATTAAAATCTACACAAGCTACTGTTAAAAAAAGCACTGATTTCTTTTAGTGCTTTAACCCTTTTACATTTTCTTATAGTCCAGCTGTGCCTGCCTTCAATACAGAGAAAACCACACCATTGCTACTCACAGTAGTTCCACAAGGCCAGCAGCTGTAAAACCCATCAAAGAGAGTTAACACACAAACAGGAAGCTCTGTTCAGTCAAACAGGAACCATCCCACTCAGATCTAAATCACACAGACTTCCAGGCGTTCCTTTCATGCAGCCCATGGGACAGCTGGGGTTACTTCAGTTCAAGAAGGAGCTGCTGCAGTTTAGCTTCAACCCCTTCCAGTGGGACTCCAAATGGTCACACGTGGTCAAGGCACAGCTGCATCACCCTGGTGTCCCTCCTGCACTGGCTGGGCTGTTCCCTGTGACCCACGGAGCTTTCAGTAGAGTCCAGCTCCTCAGCATCACTCCTAAACCATGAATATACTCAAAAAAGACCATGAATATACTCAGAAAAGACCATGAATACACTCAAAAAAGACCATGAATACAGCCAAAAAAGACCATGAATACAGCCAAAAAAGACTGTGCAGTCTTCCCACTTGTGTTCAGGGTGGCCCTACTGAGATGTGCTGTCTCCTTCCTCCCACATTCGGAGGCTCTGAAAAACCTGGAAACTTTTCCAAAACTTCCTAAGCAAAAAACCAGGCCCATATGCCTACAGAGCTGAGAGAAGCTCAGGTAAATCTGAGGTAAATCTAAATTTACTACTGCATTCCTCTCTCCAGCAGCAGTTGGAAGAATGGCCATGGCCACATCAGCCTTACCTCTCTAGTCAGCTCCCACTGCTGGGGTACATTTCTACTCTCTCCAGAGAGCAGGAAATTTAAAGCTCTTGCTGCTATTCCATATCCAAAGGGCAGTGAAGTGGGAAAACTCTGCAATCAAAAAAATCCTTCAGCTTCTCCCCATTTTCACTTTAAAGACCAGGGAGATGAGCAAGAAAAGTAAGCTCTACAAAGACCAATGTTCTTTGCCTTGCTTCACATCTTTTCTAAAAGTGGAGAAATGTCTTGAAGCTGAAAGAATTGGAATGTCTTTTGGAACAACAGAGAAAGCTAATAAACTGGACATAACTTTACAGGAAGCCCTGGTGTAACACAGAACAGAATAAAATGCACATATCTCTCTTACAACTTTTCACATCATCTTCAAATACAAAAAAACCCCAAAATCTCTGAAATCCAATATATAAATTATTTACTTTTTTTAAAAAAAGCTGCTCCTGAGCTTGTCCTTGCTCTAGCTCTCACCAGTCAAGCATTATTCAATTTTTCAATTAGCAATTTTTCCCAATACCTGGTTTCCATAACATCTAATTAATACATGAAACTCTGGAGCTCTGCTTAAAAAACAAAAAAAACCCCAAACAAACAAATCCACCAAGCCAAAAATTAAACCAAAAAAACTTCCCACACTATAACAATCTTCCTTTGCTGCTCAGAAATACAGCAGCATTGTATTAGCAAAAAAAGAAAAAAATCTTCTTTTGCACACATGAATACAGGCAGATGTCATGAGATCCTAAAATAAAAAGCCATGCTTTCTGACCTACAGGAAAAAGATTTTTCCAAGCTTCAGGTTTTAATCAAAGTCTGGTCAGAGCTCCATTCTAAACAGCCCAATTTTCCTTTTGAGCGAAAACCAACTCCCATCTAGTATTTTAACAAATAAAAATGTACCGGTGAAAGCCTCACCACAGGAATCTTTAGTCCACTGTGTTTAAACAACCCCAGCTGGTGACTTCAAGTCAGCAGCACACACAGAATGAAAAGGATGCCTTTGGTCTTGCTCTGTGCACCTCTGATCTAGTGTCAGTGTTCTTCCCAGTCAGCATAGCTCCATCATTCAGTCATTTAGAAAGGAACTGTGGCAGAGCACAGACTTACAAGACCACAGAAATTTCCTGAAGAACAACACATTACCTGCCAGATGACCTCAGAACTGGATTTTGCAAAAGAACAGTGAAAACACCCTCCCCTTGTAGGGCTCAGTGTAAAGTGCAATGCAAGACACGTATATAACTTGCTTTCAAAGAAATCAGGACTGTTTTTTTAAAGGTTACAATAAACAAGGATATGGCAGCTTTATTATGCTCTGCTCTTTATATATTTAAGAAGTGTTCAGATTTATCTGTATTTTACTCTAGGAGTAAGAAGCTCATGTTGCCAAAGAACATAAATTTACTCTTCTGGACAATGTAGGATCAAACTCATCAGAAAATCAGAAATGTTAGTCTACATTAACAGTCTGAAGTTAAAAATGTAACTCTGAAAAACAAGAAACTTTCACTCAGGTCCATGAGCTCTCCAGGCACTGCAGCAAAGACTTCAGCACACCTGGCACAGAGCAGGCAGTTCATAGCAGCCACCAACACCTGCACAGCCACAACCAGGGCAGCACAGCACACACAGCCTCTCTGGATATAAAACATCACAGTAATATTCATACCTGGCTCTCTCTGGATATAAAACATCACAGTAATATTCATACCTGGCTCTTTCTTGGTCCCTTTGCCACCCTCTCGGCTCTTTTTCAGAACGGCCTTTAGCATTTTAAAAGTTGCTCCTAGAGGATAATAGAGAGAAACAAAAATAAATGCAATGTCCATTCACACAAGTTGTAACAAAACACAGGATCAATACAAATAAAACAGTGAAGTAATTAGGAGAAACCTTTTGGTAGTCACATTTATTTCTTAGAGTCACTTATTTAAGCAAACTACTAATGCACAAAGAATGTTTCAATACTTGAACTAAGAATTTGCTGTCTTCTGGTACAGAAAAATAATGCAGCATTCTCCACATTCCACATCCAGTTGCAGTTACACGGCTAAACCTGAGTAAGTTGCTGTAAGACACTCCAGCAAAATTAAACTAAAATCAAGCTCTAACGCCTGACTGGACTTCAGCAGCCTGACTGGCAGCAGTGGGAGCAGCCTGGTGCCAGCTGGGAATGCCAGCTGCAGGACTGCACAGGGGGATAACAGCAGGACACAGCTCCACCCCCATTCTGTCCCCAGACAGCACACAGGGCACCTGAGCAACGAACTACTCCATCCCTCAACATCTCCTGCCTGCTACATGGCACACTTCACAGTCAGCTCAGGTGAGCACCAGCTGCAGATTTCAGAGCAGTATGAAGTACAAGAAAAATATATTTGGGCTGATAAACCTGAAAGACAGTTCTTTCAGATAAGTAGCTTCAGTTACAGAGCAAAGAAAACAGAATCAAAAGAATTATGAAGACTACTTCTTTCTCAAAAAGCTTTCTGGGAGTATCTGTGAATCATAATTTCATTTGTTTTCTCTATTGAAAAAATCGAAAGGAATCTCATTTTAGAAAGCTTGCAGTATGGAATATGTAACAAGAAGCAGGGAGAAAAGTAATCTGGCTCTGGTGTCTTATGTATTAGACTGCCAGGAACCCCACATGAAATCAACAGCAAAAGTTTTCCATTCAAAACCTATGGATTCCTCAGAAAGGAATGGATTGTCTTCATTTGATGAAATAAAGCAGAGAAAGAGAAATCAGGGACAGCACAGGAACCATGCTGAGGGTGGCACTCCCTGGTGTTAATGAATTTCAGAATCTAAGGAAGGTATTTTACATACATAGCTAGAATAGAATGGCAAGGGCAAGAGAAAAAAAGGAAGATCTGAAAAGTCGCATATTATATTTAACTTTCTTATTTTGCAAATACAAGTATGAATTTTCTATTAACCAGAACAGATGGGCTTGATATAGAACTGGAACACTACAGTAAATGTCATTCCTATTCTTAGAATATGGATAAGTGCTAATGAGAGACCAAATAAAAGGAATCAAGGACAATTCCATTCTAGATTTACTCTTCTTGGAATTGAGGCCAATCTCCCTACCGTGCAGAGTTCTTCAAGGATCTATTCCAACACAGAACAGAACTGGCATGCAAGATGGTTGCTTGTTCAGACCACATTCAGAGTAGATATGAAAAGCGCCTACTACCTGGAAATAAAGTTCATTTCCTTCCTTTTCAGCTTCAGGTGATGCATTTCTTCATACCCATCGTTCACACCTCAGGAACACATCTTGTTTTGTTTTAAAGGTAACTGTATGAATAGGACATTTTCCAGTAATGCTGGCACACTGTCTTTCTAAGCACATTGCACTTTCTGTCTCCTCACAGCTAAGCTGAAGTAGAATCACTCCCTGACTCAGACTTCAGGAACCCTTTCAGCCACTGCAAGTGCTTCACTTTGGTAAACAACTCTAGTTTACGTTTTCTAAATTCCAGGTTTTAAATTCTGCCCTGAAACTCTTTGTTTGGTGTTTGTTGGGTTTTTTAAAAGATTTTAAAATTATCATTTCCATTTTAAAATGAGTATTAGATGTGGACTTGTTACCCCAGTGCTAATAATAACATCCAACAGAACTCTTCTGCTTGTGGAACTGAAGGCGCTGTCAGCTGCTGACAAAGTGGATTCCCAGCTCACACCAAGAGCATTTTCAAACGGGTGCTGCCCTCCCACCATTCAACTGTTTGTGTTCAGATGCAGAAGACATTCCATACAACTGCTTCCTGCTCAGAGCATGGAAGGAAAGGGCAGAAACTCCCCCAATTCAAGAATTTGTAATGATCAGCTTCTTTATAAAAGCTTTATAAAACACAAGTCTTAGGTCATGGAAAGAGCCAGGAGCACAGGCATACAGTTCATTTCCCAAGCTTTTAAGTTAAGTACTTCATTACCTGAGGAATCCCCTCTGAAAAGCAGAGATAGAAAAACCTCTCTACACTTCCCCTCAGCCTGCAAGTCTCTCCTTAAAACTCAGCAACTTCCTTGCATGGGAATGTTTTCCATGTGAAGCTGCTACTGGAGACACCAACATCAGGAACAGGATGATTCACAGCTCTTGCTCCACCTCCCTCACCTTCCAGAGAGGGTTCTTCTCAAAGATCTACCCACAGGAGTACATCACTACTGCAGAGGTCAAATAAACTAATCCCACATGGCAGGTAAGGACCTGAGCTACTGCCCAGAACTCCTGACCTTTACACTCCTTACATTACCGCCCACAGCTGTGTTCAAGCTTCCTTATTTAGATCCTGAAAACCAGTGAGCATCCATTTGCAAAGCAATAAAAGGTAGAACATCTTAGTCTACTGTCTGCACAGAAGTACTTAAGGATTTGCCACCTTTCAGGGTGAGATTTATTAAACACATACTTCAAATAATCTGTGTTTTTAAAGTGCATTTTGCATTTTTGAATCCAAAGATTCAAACATTTGAATCCCAAAATGCTTAGCTTCGAAAGAAAACTTCATTTAGTCAGAACTGGTTTCACTGCCTACAAACGTATTCAGAGTGTCATTCTATGTGTCACACAGAAAAGTTCCCTTTTCTGGCAAATTCAAAGTCCTTTAGCTGTACTGCAGACTTCAAACAAGAGAAATATACAGCAAAAAACAATACTTAAAGGAGCAAGGTATTACTGATGTAGCAAATCAAGACAGTAAGTAAAAAAATCCTTTAAAATTACTACATTTGGGCCATTAATAGCTAGCATTTTGTAATAAACAGAGGGCATATCCCCAGATATGAGACTACTAATTAATGAATGAACAGACATTTGAAGAGAACAGTGTTTTTACTTTTAAGATGCAACTTCCACTGAGATATATTTCTGTTATGATGATTCAAATGCATAAATGAAAATGGAGAGGTCTGTCCCTGACCCTTTGTCCCTACAGCCAAGTAGAAGGTGGTATATAAATTGTTTCCAATAAGGTATATTTAGCTAGACCTATTAAATTTAAACAGTTATTATTGAAATATTTTTATACCATACCTTAAACAATTATGGTCTTTACCCTTTCTAGGCATTTCTCATGCAGAAAGATCAATACAGGTACAAAACAGACACAACACTGACAAGCTGTAGTACATTTGTGTCATTTGCTCTTCACTCAATCCAATTATTATGAAACTTACCTATGAGACATTCCACATTTTCTCTGTCTCACCTGACCCAGTGCAAGCTATGCAGCAGTTTAAAAGGAAACTGCAAAAGAACAGCAAGGTTTCCAGTTTGCTGTTCACTTCTGAAGTGGAATTATGCCCTGAAGCACTATTAAAATACAGTAAGAGGTGAAAGATGAGGAAGTGTGAGAAAAACCTCATTATCATGTTAGCTGCTAGAATGGGCTTTTGCAGTTGCTTTTTTCCCACCAGTCTGAATCGAGGTTTCATTTCTCAGATGGCACAGATGTAACTACTCTGCCCTGCAATCACCCAGTTTTCTGCTATCTTACCCTTTCACCAAATTGCTGATTATTTTGGCCAGTGTCCCTGAGGGCTGCCAACACAGGGGAAAAGCTGGTCACTTCACTTAACTGCTGTCCAAAAATCCTGGGCAGGTGCCAGACACTGCAGAAATGACTCTTTGTCACCATTTCAGAGATTTCTGCTCCCCAGCTACTCGTTACTGCCCTGAAGCACTGAGGAAGCTGATGCTCACTGAAGCAGATGGAGAGCACTCACCAGCCAGAACTATTCACTTCAAAGGTCGTCAGCCCTGTCTGAACCAAGCCCAAGGCTCAGCAATCGTGCACATGGAGAATTACAAGTGGAATCACCTGTCTGGCTACATTGGGAAAGAAGAGCAGCAGCTGTCAACACAACCCGAAAATCTTACCTGCTCACAGCTTTTCCTTGTATGAAAAATATCTGGCCACAGCAGAGGTGTTTTAGACTTTTTGTTCCCATTCTGCTGAGACCCTCCAGGGAAAATGCCAAAACCACAGTCATCTACCTTTTTCTACAGAGTTTTCCCTTTCTTCAGTTATGACTTACAAAACAAAATGAAAACTAACTAATTCAAACAAAACTCCAAACCAGGTCAGTATTATGTCCAGAATATAAGAGAGGTGACTTTTTTCATCATCACAGCTACTTTGCAGGTTTTCAACGAATCTAGTATACCTGAGATTTTTATTTTTAAAAAGAAACATCACACTAATACAGACAGCTGTATTTTCTTGAGCGATAATATAAGATAAAGCTGATAAAACTCAAAGCTTCTTTCTATTTTAGTTCCTCATCATATCTAGTTCCAAATCTCCTATATTCTTCATCCTTCTTATCAGGTATTTTCAGGATTTTATTCTCTGCTTTTTCATGGAATTTTCCTCCTGTTTCACCAAGAGTTTTCTCCTAACACTACATATCTCTATTTAAACATAGACCAGAATATGCACCTGTATTTGGTGTCAATCTTTTCTTCCCCATGTCAGCTACCCTTAAAAATTCTGGGACAGTATGTTTTCTATAAACCCTAATCATAAAATACCTGATCTTGAAATGGCTGGGAATCACAGCCACTCACTTTTTCTAGAAATCAAATGCAGAGCTCCATCCAGAATCTGTACACAAACAACACGTTACTTACTTCCTGCTTCACAGGCAGAGATGAACACATTTTTTGCCAAGTAAATACTTCTGAAGATTTTAATGTGGCTTTTAAAATATACTACTCTGATGACAAATGGATGTTGATGTTTTCTTCCTTAGGATAAGGAAGCTTTAGTTACTAGAGGTGGAATGGTATGTGTGCAACAACAGCCTGCAATATCCAAAGTGACAGAAAGGAAACATTAGGACTCACTAGGACTTCTTTGACTAGGGCAGAGTCACAGAATGGCTGAGGTTGGAAAGGACCTCTGGAGGTCATCTGGTCCAGCCCCCTGGCCAGGGCAAGTCACACAAGAAAATCTGGGAAACCTCTATCGAAAACACAAAGCAAAATTATTTCCTTCAGAGAACGTAACTAAATGGATCCCTGTGCTGGCTTTAGATTAGACAGCTAATAACAATTACTATAACGTGACAGTACCTCCTGCAACCCTCCTCCTAAAAAACATTTAAAAAAGCAAGTGCTAAGTGACCCTATAATGTGGGAATGGGCAGGAACACAAAGCTCAAACATACTGGACTGTTCAGGACTATTAGCACAATTGCACAACCACACACACAAAAAAAGAAGGGTACATATCTTTGTGGATAAAATAAATTAGCAAACTTTGGAATTAAACATTAACATTTTTGAGGATGTCTAAAGAACAAACGTTTAAGTCACATAATCCAGAAAGTATGCTGGGTATCTGTATATACTGCCTCTTCACCATTAGAGCATCTCAGAACATATGCCAGCTCCCAGCAGCCTGCAGAAAGGCAATAAACTTATTTCCATCTCACCTAGGAGGAGCAAAGCCCAGTTTTCTCAAGGTCATGCTGGTGGAGCCTTTACAAGGTGGCCAGTGGGGTCAGCCCTGTGCTCCTGCTGCATTGGGCCAGATGCAATCCATCTTCTCTGTGCTTACAGGAGATGACATAGCAAAAAAAGGATCCCACAGCAGGCACAGAGGAAGGACAGGCACTCACTCCTCTGAACCACAACAAACTGTTAGATTAACTTGGCTATTTCCTGAAATCTCACTCATCAGAATGAGGCTAAACACAAATATTACTCTCCTTGCTTTCTACCTCAGATCTCCTGTGAAATGTAAACCTTTCATTTTTGATCACCTGCTTGTGTTATTTGATGGACTGACTCAGACATTCTTCTGCAGTGCAAACTCTAAGGAAACACACTAACATCCATGTTCTCCCAGTTCCTTTTTCCTTGAAGCACTTTCCATTTCAGTGTACAAGGCAGTGGCACTGAGAGCCCTTGTTAGAGCATTAATATCAGCACTAATATCAGCGCCAGTATTAGCTGTGTGCATGCTGCTGACAGACAGCACCTCCCCAGGGGATCACAGCAGGCCTCCCCCAGCCCCAGCCTGGCATGGCTGGGCTCTCTGCACACACAGACCCCACACCAGGGAGATTATTCACATGAACCAGACACACAGTTGAGGTGGAACTCCTTGTCAGCCACTGCAGAGCTCAAATTAAGGACAAGAACATGGAATACCCAGAACACCCCAGAGTTCACTCAAGAAAAATTAAAGGCTTGTCTATACAAAGGGTAAAGTGCTTCACATTCACATCCTCCCCCATCCTGCAATAACTCCCTGGTGTAGACAAGATCCTACATGTTCTTACCAAAAATATGAAATACCTGGCAAGCCCATATTTATTAAAATTTTACAGTTGTCCGGTTGTTTTCAGTAATTAAACAGCCAAGCACCACTATAGCCTCTAACTCAGATGCCAGAAAGCATTCCTTCCACAGGCAAGTGTCCAAAATAAATAAATTTAAATCCTCACAACCAGAATTTGACTACTAGTGGAATACAGACTTCTATACTTAAAATAAAAAAAGGAATTATTCATTCAAATCTTAAGTCTGTGTAAATCCTTACAAGTTTGCCAAGACAGTACATCCTGGTCCCTTTAACCTGCCCCTGAGGTGCCTACAAGCCCCACTGCACATCACGAGTGGAGTTCACTGATGTACAAAGAGAAGAGATGCAACACCAACAGGAACTCACTCAGCTCAAAATCCTGCCAACAGAAGAAAAACTGCAAAGAAACAAAATTCCGTTTTTCTCCTGGGAAGGCTGAGAATTGAAGAAAGGAGGCTCGAGCAAGGCTCACTGAGAAGAAAAGCACCTGTTTTTCCTGTTAGCAGAGACGATGAAAACAGGTAGAGAACAAACATTTCTAGCAGACTGAGGGACAGTGTGAGATTCCTCAGATGCCATGCGGCCTGGGACACACAGAAGGAGCTTTCTGGAGAAGCCCAGATCCCCAGTGAGACCCGAGGCAGTTCTGGGGGCACACACTGCACACAGGGTGCAGAGCCTCACAGAACCTTCTGCACGGCCATGGGAGGAGCAAAAAGAGAAAAAAGTCCTCTCTGACAAACCAGCCAGCATATTCCACTGCTGCAGACTTCTACAAAGCTTTGAACTCCAGCAGAACAAAATAATTCAACGTCATTTTCGTTCTCCTTTTCTTATTGTCTTTTAAAGACAAAGTGCAACGTTTTCGGTCAGGGAAAAAAAACCAATATTAATTAGGTCTTTTTTCCCCTCAGGCCTTCAAACTATGTCCAGTACGTCAAAATGAGTGTAAAATACTTTACAAGCTGCTGCCATCACTCACTGGGTGACTTATTGCAAACTTACAGAAAATATCTGGTGACATACCACAGCGGCACAAAGAATGGCTTAGACAGAGAACAAATAAACAAAAACATACACACCAGCTCTGTATTCCGAGAGTTTTGAATATACCAGCACCACTGAATTCTGAAACTGCACAGAAGATTAGTACATGATGCTAGAAGGCACAATGCTCCTACACTCCATTCTACCTTCGCCAAGTATAATTTATGTGAGAATAAAGCCAAGTTTTCCCTTTATGTCTTGTCATATTGTCTCCTAACTTTTCAAAATAATTCTTGCATGAACAGAAACATTTTGTATCAGTAGTTGGCAAGTGCTGAAAATTTTACCTTACCTTGCCTACACTTTGTGGTAGCAATATTCCTCTTCAAACATTCAACTGACAAAAAATTTTGTAGAAAAATCCAGGAACTCAGTCCTTACTAACACAAAAAAAAAAATCCTTTGCAACCTCAAAGGTATTTAGCCCAGTGTAAAACAGACCTTGAAGCATATTAACTAAATAATCAACTGAATTCAAAGGCATTTCTGGTGCAAAACACAAAACCAATCTCCCTCTAAAACTCACACTTAGAATATTTTGTATTTTGTCATTCTTGTTCAAAAGCAACAACAAAAAAACCCAAGCAACAGAAAACCCCATACAACACAGAAAAAGAATCAAACCCAACCCACACATAAAAGTCTCTACCAACTTCCACATCATTGAAATTTCAAAAAGCAAAGGTCATATTGAGCTTCTAGTTACTCTTACTTGGATATAGTTGAAATACTTAATTGTTAAAGTATGGTCAGAAATATAGATCCAGAGGAAGGGATATCTGCTAAGATAGACACAGATTAGTTTAATTGTAAATGACTGAAAAGAGAAAAGCACAATCTTTAGACTACATAAATTCTAGTATTTTTCCAGATAAAACAAAGCTGAAGCAGATAAAATCTGAATGGTTTTTTCAGCAATTAAACACCTCTGCTGTTTTAAGAGTGATAGCTTTGGATTTAACTTAAAGCTACCAGCTTTTGACAAGTTAAGACATATTTAATACTTAATGTAGCAAAGTTCCACCAGAACCTAAGACAACATTTAAAGATGTAAAACCATTGTGACCTACCCAAAGGTCTCCAGGCCTGAGTCCATCGTGGAGCTGCAGAGTTCACACTTACACACAAACACACACATCAAAAACCTCCTGTCAGGCATTTCCTGTGTGCTAACAAGTTCCAGCTTCTCGCCTGCTGGAGCTAAATTTAACCAAGACTAAGATGGAGTCTTAAAAAAAGAAAAAGAAAGCAAAAAACCCCCAAACAATAAACAAAAAAAAAATTAACAAACAGAAATAACACGAAAAAACAACCTACACCATATACAAAACTTTAGTGTAGTGCTGCAAACATTTTACAGAACCCTTTGGTCTTAAAGCAGTAAATTACCAAACAAATGAATACACTGCAAACAAGCAGCAGCCCCTCACCCTCTCATGCGACACACTTCAGAAAATGCACGTTAGGGGCTCGGAGGCACAGGCGACAGCAGCCCCCAGCGCTCAGGTGTGCGTGACAGTGTGGGCAGCGTGTGGCAGTGTGAGCAGCGTGTGGCAGTGTGGGCAGTGTGTGGCAGTGTGTGGCAGTGTGGGCAGTGTGGGCAGCGTGTGGCAGTGTGAGCAGTGTGTGGCAGTGTGGGCAGTGTGTGGCAGTGTGTGGCAGTGTGTGGCAGTGTGTGGCAGCGTGTGGCAGTGTGAGCAGCGTGTGGCAGTGTGGGCAGTGTGTGG
>JAOTBB010000369.1:37417902-37493665 GCA_025629985.1 Chamaetylas fuelleborni | reverse complement strand
CCCCCCCCAGTTTATAGACTGGAAATGAAATTCTGTGGTATGGAATAGCCCTTTGGCCAGCTCGGGTCACCTGCCCCAGTTTCCTTTGTGAACCTCCTTACTGGCAGTGCATGAGACAAGAAAAAAAAGTCCTATTCATGAGCTGTAAGCTTATTGGAACAGTATATGCATTTCAACCAGCAAAAGCATGCAGTATAGCCCCTTCTGCCAGCCAAATTCCTGAATTCCTTACAGCCCAGGTCTGCCAAGTGTTAGGACATTCTGCCACCTCCCCATCATCCCCTTTATTGGCCTTTTTATTCATTAAAATTCAAGGCATCTGAACCACTTTTAGAACCAGCAGCTAGAACTTTTGACGTAATTGGAGGGCTCTTTGAGACATATTTACAAGAACTGTCTACAGAAACCTCAACAAATTTTACTGGAGAAGAGTTCAAATGCACACACACCAGGAGTAACATGCCTGTGACCTTTGGCTAGCACCTGTGAACAGCTTCAGCAAAATCCGTCTAAATTTGTCTTTTTGACTTGCTTTACCTTTTAAGGCTGAGATCCACAGAACAAACCAAATTAAAAGTTTTCAATTTTAGCTATTTTTTAATAGATAATCTTACTTTTCATTATTTAATATTCCTTGATTGTAACGTATAAAGAACAAATATTTCAGGCTTATGTAGCTTAAAGATAGCTCAGTTTGCTCCAGCTCTTTAACTTTGAAAAACATACTGAATGCGAAAAATTTAAACTAGAAGGAATTTAAGAAACTTATGATCAATGAAAGTAGAAGGTTGGATTTAAATTTTAATATTAATCTTCATTTTAGTGACTGTTGTATTTCAGTATAGGGAAAATGCATGATTTGCAACTAAAATAACACCTATTGTATAAAACATTTTTTATCATAACTTAAGAAAAGTCTTAATCATTCCTTTGCATAACTATAACTTCTGAATTGCTCTCCAGAAGTCAGGTCCAAATATAAAAGAAATACACTGTGTATAGAGTCAGGTTTAGAAACTTCATCCCTTGATACATAACAGAAAACATACATATTCAGACACATACTATGTAAGCATCTACAAACTGAGAAAATCATGCTGAATGTACCCAATACCAATAGAGTCTGCACTGTCTCCTGTACCTGACTGCAGCTGGGAGCCCAGAGACTAGAGGAAGGGTAGGGAGTCCGATACCACTGTTTGTTACCATGGAGTTGTGCCCATTGTATCTTCACAGCTTCTAGGTTGTCATGTCCCCCATGAAATACCAGATGTTTCTATAAACTTAACTATTCTTTTTCTTTCAAACTTTCCAGCAGATTAAAATATACCTCCTCGGCAGAAAACAGCTGTATTTCTGGGGACAGCTCAGCTGGCAGAGCTGGAACAAGCTGTAGGCATACAGCAACCTCTTGTGGCAAATCCAGTACACATGTAATAATTAATAACCTTTGAAACTACGTAAGCTACTCTTGATATGAATTACAAACCTCTATAAAATTGTTTTAACAAACAACTGGAGAGATGGAGAGTCCCTGTTAGCTGGACACTCAGCAATACTCAAACTTCAGAGCTGTAATAGTCCTTCTCTTCAATCCAGAATGAATTAAAACATTGGTAGCCCATTATAAATGAAGTGTCAGACAGAAATTCCTGCTAATAATGTAATCTAGAAGTTTTTCATTAAAATTGAACAAGACTGGCATAACAGCCAGGAGTAGAATCTGTGGCCATGTATGACAAGAACCATAAACATAGAAGTGCACATTCCTCCAGCCAGCTGAGCAGCTGCAAATACCCGTCCTGTGCAGGCTGTGGAGGGAAGGGCAGCAGGGCGGTGCAAGGAGGGAAGAGGAGGAATGCAACATGTGGAAACAAGGGTCCGCAACAGCAGCAAGGTTTTCCAAACCAGGAAGTACCTTCCTGGCAACATGGTGTGGGAATTGCACACAACAGGAACGATACGAGTATGGCAGATGACAACGATTAGACCACTGATTTTTTTTTTTTTAGTTTTTTTTAAACATTGTAAGAATATAGTCTTCTATGCTGGAATTAAAGGTGAACTCAGGAAATTATTTGCCTTATGTATGCACCACTTATCAGGACTTTTGGGGCCTATATGCCAGGCAGAGGTTACTGTGCTTGAAATGATCTGCAGATTTATGCATATCACTTAGAGAGGAACAGGCTGAACAAGTACATCCTGGACCACACAAAGGCTTTAAACAACAACTAATATTTGTTTATTAAAATTAAGTCTTGTGCTATAGTTCTCTTTTATGGCAACTTCTCAGTCTTGCCATGTGTAATTTCTTTGCCGTTTCATCTGCTACAGTTTCCCACAAGAGTCAGAAATCCCATGGTCTCAGTTCAGGCCCTGGTCTGTGCACTGAACAGCACATACTGCAGCTCCTGCTAGACCAGTGACAGTCCCAAATTCCCAAGAGCTCTGTCCAGCACCACCCAGCCTAGGAGTGCCAAGAGCCTAAAGGACAGACACTCTTCCTTGTCCCAGAGAAAACTCCTCCCCGCAGAGAATTCCAACAGAACATGTGCCTCAGGCCGTCAAACAGCACATGTGACAACAACGAACCAACAACGTGGACAGAAATCTCTTTTCACAGTTTTCACTGTCCCTTGGCTTCCCATCTCTGTAAGGTGTTTTAAGGGCTACAGCTAAAAAACAACTGCCTATTAACCAACTTTGTGAAATGAAGATCAGCAGCAGAAAGACTTTCCTGAAATCATGTCCTTCTCACTGAATGCCTGCATTGTTTGAAATAGTGCATGAAAAGCCTGAAAACAGTCTTCTTGCAGGGGTTTGATTTTTCTAGCAAACCTACTGTATTTGTTCTTTATGTGCTGAATTTGGTGGCAATTCATATTTAAATAATGAAAGTTAAGTATTAAGGTTTGAACTAAATGAAACAAACTCCCTGCAAGAGAAGGCACAACAGCCTCATCACAGTATCATCAACGATGGTGCAAACACAAACTGGACACCACCTGACAGAGCAGGACATGGAACAGAACACTTGCCAGGATTTCCTGCTCTGCAAGAGTCATCTTACAACAGGAGATCGCACCTTCTTTACATTTGGCAAACCCGTGAAACGGAGTTTTTCAAAACTAGACCTCCTAAGTTTTTGTCTGGACCTGTTTTTACATGTGGAAGTTTTACCTAGGTAGGACCTGGAAGATCCTTTCCATTTTAGCCTGCACATCCCCCCTTCCTGAGCATACGGCTTTGAACAGTTAAATAACATTCAGCTTCATACAAAGTGATTTACAAAAGGCCTGCAGAATCAGACCCTAAAACTTTTCACTAGTTATTGATTTTCTTCAGGAACAAAAAGCATGAAGATTAGAATTCTAAAGATTTTATGAACATTCTTTGCAGAGGAAGCATGTATTGGCCATTGATACATTACAGTGCACTGTGCTATTTTTGGCTTTGAGAGCACGGATAGTCATTTGACACATTGACAGCTTTGACTCAAGTCCTATTTGTTCACTGACATTCATATCAATATTCACTGCCATAAAACCAGTCTGGGGAATAGAAGTGTGCTATAAAAGATACAAAGCAGACTGTTTTCCAAATCCCATACCTACAACTTCAACACCCATAAAGTATATTGTTGCTGCTATCCAGGATAACACTGACAGTATTTCACATGTAGCTATCAGTCAGTAATGGAACCAGAGATAAAAAACAGCTGTCTTCAAAGGAGAAGCAGTATTTTAATCTTTTCTATTTATTCAAAGTGTAGCCAAATTATTTATTGCATATGCTACTAATCACCACCTCCTGTGATCATAATTTGATCTTTAATCAACACAAAGGTATTAGCATTTGATGGATGGATGAAAAGATGCAGCCATTAGTGTTAAATGGCAACACTAACTCCCAGGATCCCTTGATTTTAGAGGGAGTGTCTCATCTGTTTGCAATAGCTTTCCACTGCAGTCATGTGGAAAGCACACTTTAAAAAGAATCCTAATTGACACCATAACCATTTTTTGAGTATCGCCTTTCACATGAAGCATAAATTTAAGTATACAATTTTAGTGTACAATTTTGCTACTCTGATTATGCACAGAGCTGAAGCATATTTATAACGTTGGTGGGGTTGGAATAGATATAGTTGGGTTCCTCTCTTGAAAGGAACAACCCAAGGAAAAATTCTGATAGGCTGCACATATCAGCTATTGCAGGATTATTATATGCTGATTCACCCCTGCTGGGATGAATCTCACTTTAGAAAGAAAATTATTATAGCATGATGATCTGCAACAACTGCTAAAACAAGCTCAGAAGAAGGGATAAAAATAGCTTGATTACTGTCCATTGTGGTGTGGAAAACACACAACGGTTGGAACAAATGAAGTACGACAGAGCACATGGATGTTGGGACACTTTTCAGATGGTCATTTACCACCACTACAGGGAGTTTAAATGAGATGCTTTACTGTGTTGTTCTCCTAATGCTAACCCTATTATGTTTTGTGTTAATTGCAGCACTATGTATTTGCATTTGGGAAATCATGAAGCAATTGACTTACCTGTCAGCCCTGTGATTCCTTTCAGGAAAATAAGTGCTGGCTCCAAAGTGAGACTTATGGTATAAGAAGAATTGTAAGTATGGAAGTGGGCAACTGATGAATAACAGGAGCAAAGTTCCAAATAATAAGACAGAGAACAAAGCAGTTAAGCAATGGGAGCAACAGCCACAGGAATGTAGAAAACTAAATTGATGTCCTAGGTCCTTGAAAGGGAGTGAATAAAAAGATCATGCCCTTCTTATTCAGGACCTTATATGATGGGCCAACAAAGCCCCAGGTCTGTTTCTGTGGTGAGAACTTGCCCTTGCCATGAACTTTCCTCATGATATCAATTTTAATAGCAAAAGGCACATCCCTAGCTCAGCCTCCTCTGCCCACCAAGAGCCCACTGCTCACTGAGCACATACCATGACTTCTTGGGGCACTATACCTTGAGACTGAAAGAGAAGAGAAGCTAATAGCAACTTAACCATGGGGTGAAGTAAGATCTGCTTGGCCTGAGACTGTGACCCATAGGTGTGCCTGCCTTGGTTTGTGTCCATGCCAGCTCTGACAATTCACCAGCCAGCACCCCTTTCTGCACACAACTGTAAATAAATCAAAAATAAACCACTCTCTGTGGGCATCAATTTCTTGCACACCAAAAGGGTGAAAGAACCAGTTTTGGGACAATACTCTTCTGCAATCACAACCTTAAAGTAAAACAACAGTCACAGCAGAATTCAATTCTGAGTCAGTGGAGCTCCACAACCAACTCCCAACAGCAAGACAGTATTATCCTCTGGCTCTCTCTATTGTCCCTGCAAGCAGGTCATGGCTCAAGGACATTGCCTGCACTGGAATTTACACTTGTTTCTCCCCATTTTTAAGCTTGACTCTACTACTACCAGTAAGTGCTAAGTCTCATACCCCATTCTACCAACTCTAACTCCAATCTCCAGTCACAGCATTCTCTGCACCTTGGCTCCTCCCTGCTACCTGCCCTCCTATGCCAAGGGTTCAGCTCCAAGTTAGGTACTTCCTTCATTTATCCACCCCAGCCCCAAATAGGTTCAGACTGTTTCCACTCAGTTCTTCCTGCTTGCTGGATCCCTGCAGAGGAGCTGGGTTTTCTTACAGAAAGAAATGCAAGGAAAAAATGCTTCTTTCATTGCACTGAAATCCTTCTCAGGACTTCGTGAATTACTTATGCAGTAAGCCTTAGGCATGTATTCAGCATGGAAAACCTCAGGCTCAATTGAAAGAAGCCCCACGTCTTTCAGTCATGATCTGCTATCTTAGAATCAAGTTCACATCAACTTTGCTTGCTACCATTAAACTAAAAAAACCCGAAAACAACAGGGCTGACAGTTTCCATTCCTTCACTCAAAACTCACACAGTAAGCGGATCTTAGACTTTTTGGCATTGAGTAATTAGGACATACCAGTAACACCAGGTTAGAGAGAAGCCGTGATACTGTAATAAATCCTGAGTACATTTAGTAACTCTTCTTATACTTTATTGTCAGTAACAGAAACACAGCAAGATACAAGGCACACAGCTTTTGAGCACTTCACCAGTGTGCTAAGTGCTATATAGAATAGAAAATCACTTTTAAGTAAACATAAGTATTTTAATAATTATCTTAACATTTCCGTGGCTGTTGAATAATGTAAATTCTTTTAGGCAGTATGAACTTCTCCAAGGTAGGCTGTGGCTTTTGGTGAGCCACTTGTAATGCTGCTGCATGGATTTTGTGGCTCATCTGCAACATTAAAGGGGGGAGAAAAAAAGTTGTGATAGAATACAGATTTTTCAGCTATTCTCTAAATTTCATCCTATTAAAGTAGTTTAAAAGAAGCAGTACAACCTAAACCCACAAAAAGTTAAAGTGATCAATACACAGAGCTCATGGTAACTTGGTATGTTTAGTTATAATCTCTGTTTTTAAAGTGATATTAGTCTGACTACCTTAGGAAATTTTGGGAGGTTTTTTTCTTTCCTTGTTTAGTAGTTCATAGAATGAGCTTCCAAGATAAAGAAAACGCAGCAAATAATCTGTATGCCAGAGTTAACAGTAAATTAAAACAAATTCTTATTTTCCCAGGTTCAAAATCATCATTATCACAATAGCTAACTATCACATTCTAAAGTAGCAAGGAAACTTCATAAACAAGATTCTGGAAACCAACAGAAGAAGGAAATGGTGGGTCAGAACAGAAGAGATGAGGACAGGTGGAAGAGAAAGAGGATAAGTTGTATCTGTTCTCCTTAAAAAAGCCTAAGCAAAAATTCAAGATTTACCGACTAAAGCTATGAGCACAACTGTTGATAAAAAGTTTGTATTGCAATTATGCAACTGATGTTTTGCCGAGCTCTAGGGATGAGGAACTCTTGTAAGCTTCAAACCGAAGACTGCAAGTGTGTAACAAAGAGATGGTAATTGTCAGATCTTCGGATTACCCTGCAAACCACAGAGCTGCTTGTGAGATCAGCTCTTCCAAAGGGCAGGTGTGAGTCTGCACCAGCAGCCTAATGAGACACAGGGCAGGAGCTGTGATAAACAGAAGGGTCCATTAGCAGCTGTGGGATACAGGATTGTACAGGATTCCATAGTATTCCTAAAGGAGAAGCCAAAAGGTGCCTAAGTGATGCCAGGCCTCAGATGAAACAGCAAGACATGGGGCAGCAGTAGGACATGCTGTGCCTGTTGTCTGTGATCATTCAGTGGGGATCAGTCCCAGGGCAGGACACTGGATCACCATCCTGATGTGCCCTGCACCTGCCAGCCATGCCACCCAGTCCCTCAAGCAGCTCTGTATTTCTGCTGGACCTTGGCAGAAGTTGGAGTAATTTCCACGTGGGATGAAGCATTGAAGACAAGGTTTTGCTCTGCACTGTAATCCCAGCTCAGTCAGACACCTAGAGGCCACTGGTAATTCTTCCCTGCATTTCACTAAAGCTGATGCACCACGCCACTTTACAGGCAGGACACACCTCCCTGTCTGGCTGTGCTTCTCTGCACAGCTGTGCACAACTACCCAGGGCATGTCACAGTAAATGGGAGTGGAGTTGGAGTAAGGAGCGAAGGCCAGGTACTTTTTAGCCATCTAGCAGCTCAGCCACACAACCACTACAGAAATAGGTTATCCCAAGAGCATTTACTGGCAGATGAAACACCTGCAACTGCCAGACACCACTTTAAGGAAACTTCACTTTTTAACTCTTTTTCATGTTTAAATTTATGAAGAAACCCTGACTTTTCTTCCAGACTTACTTTGTTCAGTGCTTCTGCTACCAAGACACCCATGTTCTGAGGTTTTACAAAACTGACAATAGCACTGTAAAGCAGAAGAAAAAAGTATTTAGCATTTCCACATCACAGAAACACTTGAGCACTTGCCACTTCCATTTTCCAGACTTAATACAAAACATTTTGCAATATATATTTAGGGTTTGGAGCTAAATCTTTTCATCACATTAAAAACTATATAATATCAAAAAAGGCATGCTGTTTCAGATTGGAAAAACAGAAAAACTGTGTGGCAGGCTGTTTTACTCAGATATACAAAAAACTGTATCCTTTAATATCTCCAAAAGGATTTTTTTTTTGTACACTGAAATAACTTCTCAGAAGCTGAGCAGTTACACTCTGATCTACAAAAAATTTTCTTTTGAAGTAAGAACTTCTTTTTCACAAGATTATGCCATTAACTTCTCAATATTCCAATAAATAACACTATGTTACCAATATTCCACAAATAAACAAATCTTTGGATATGAAATAATGTACTTCAACAACAGGAAGAAATACTTGAAAATACAGGAAAATACTTGTTTTACAACCACATCAACTGGTCGCTGTTACTTGATAAAAAATAGAAGCATGCCTTCATTTTTGGGGCAAACCAGCTTGATTAACCTTATAAAGTAGCAAACAGCAAAAGCCAAATTAGATGTTCGATTGAAATAGGGAGTATAGCCTATACAGGAGATAACACTCTTCTTTGGGGGTAGTTGATGTGGGTTTAATTTCCTTCAGAATCAAGCAGCCTAAAGGTCATTCCTACTTCACTGGAAACTGTTTGACCATTCCTTTATTAGGCACAGGTATGTAATACATTGTTTTAATTTCTGTTCCATAAAACGTGACAATAGATATGAGATTCAGCCTTTACCTTTCATTGCAAGGCACTGCCCTTGGGTTTTGAAGTTGCTGGATTTTGGGGTTTTTTAAGTTGATACTTATTTCAATATCAGTATTATTTTATCTATAAATTGCATAAGTTAATTTAAGAATTAAATTCTTGTAGAATAAGAGTTTTCTTTGCTTTCAAAGATCATTAACTATGAGCTTGAGCTACAGGGCAGGGGTGAACAGATCCTGCATTGTAATACCTTGACTTGTCTTTTCCTGGAGGTTTAGCATTTTTCTCAACAGGTCCGTTTTCTTGCTTTTTAGACACTCTCATACCTCCAGCCTTAGCTGCAAGAAGAAAGTGAAATGTAAGTAAAAATACCTCCAGAATTACATATCACATTACATACACAAGAAGAGAATACTTTTAGCCCAGATAACTATTAACCAGAAATCATCTTTCTGTATTTAGTTCAATGTTTTACTTGTACACATGCATACACAAGAGTAGCCAAAGAGATGGAGCAAAGGCTTCACAATTGTGTCATGGCAGACTCAAATCAACTTCCAAATACCATAAATCAAGAAATCAGAGTGGTTTCAGGCACTGTATTAAACCATAACACCTTAATATGTTAATATGCATTCTTTCCCAGAAACTATTACATCTCAGATTTGTATTTTAAAAACAAAAAGAAAACCAAATCACCATCTGAACACTTTCAGGTTTTTGAACAGTGTGACTAACAGCAATAAGGGTTTCATTATTAGTTCAGGGTATTCCAGAATAAATCTAATAATGAAGAAAAGAACTAGATGTATATTCATCTTGCACTTGTGTTCCAACATGTTTAATTATGTTTTATTAACATATCTGCCAATCACAAAACCAATTAGCACTAATTAAGCTACAGGCGATCTAACAATAACAATTTAAGTTCTGAGGCATGTCCGAAAATTGAATTCTGAACAAAGAACATGAAAAGCTATCTAAAATATTCTCTTGAAAGAAATGCTTTCTCCCTCTTCAGGAGAGCATTTTAAGTTTTAAAACAGTGAGTAGGAAAGAACAAACTTGGTGTTCTTTTCTCATCCTATTTATTAAACAAGTTGCTTCACCTCACAGCAAGACTCCTACTCTGATCATGAACAATCAAGGCTAGAGTTTAAATTTGGGAGTGGGAGAGTGTAGGAAATGGGGAAAGGTTTCTAAAATTACTCAACTAGCTAGCATGAGAAATGCATTTGTATCCATCTGTAACTAACACCCATTTTCTACCAAATCTGACTCCTGACCTTGTATTTCCTGGTTGCAGGTTTAATTTTAGAAACAAAAATTCTCCCTCAGTCATGTCCAAAGCAGCACTACAATATCAGTTATGCTATATCTAGACTTGGCTTTCCTTCTCGTTTCAAAATGACAAACATAAAGTTAATTATACTGCTGCATAAGCAGCAAATTCTTTGTGCAGCCATCTTACATCTGCAAATACGCTGGAGACCTGGACCAAACCTAATCCTTCTGGCAGCCTAACTGCAAAATTAAAAGTATCTGAAATGGAAGTTTCAATTTGTTTCCAAGTATCTACCACGATAGAGAACTGAGATTCTAAATACCCTCACAAAGTGTGAAACGTATCCTTGTCTTTGAGGCATCTTTGAGGCAAAACTAGAATGACAAAGCATTTGGGTAAAAAACCCCAAACCAAATATCAACAACAAACCAGACCACACAAAAACAGCCCTGGCATCTTCCAAGATCTTCTTGACATGATTTCTCCTTATGTAAGTTCATCCACAACACAAGTTACCCCAAGTGTTCTCCCACAGATTGTAAGACTCTTGTCTTTTTAGGAACCAGTCAAACCACAAACAGGAAATCCACTAAAATTTTGGAATAAGGTAAAAAAGAAGGTAACTGAACTTAGACCCGCAACTTTTGGTTTAGGACCTTCCCTCACATGCAGGACTAGCAATTTCCAGATACAAGCATTGCTTTAGTTTTAATTTAGCAGGGCAAGGAGATCCAGGCAGAGGCAGACATTTTAACACTATCAGGCTTTATATAGAGCACAAGGAGAGCTAGACGAGGAGGAGAGAGATACCCAGCATGGGAGGAGATACTGAAACATAGACAATCTGAAATTGAGTCTAGTACCAACAGGCCCACAAAACAACGTTATCTGCAGTGATTAAACATAACCCATTCTCCTTTCCATCTCTGCACTGACTTGAAACTAGCCAGTGGGAACAGCTGACCCACCTGCTCACACACCCATGGTGGGGAAAGAGGTAAACATGGATGCATCTGGGATCTTGTAATTTCCTTTCCAAAGCAATACAGAGGTATGTCAAACTTAATACAGAGTTCAATTTTTGATTTTTATAAGTGGCCTGTTAGCCGTGTAATCTAACAGTTAAGTGACAAAATATTAACTAATTTCCATTCTTAAAACACACGTACCTTTAAAACAAGAGAGGGCACATTCCCTTTTACACTCTCCTCTTAAAAAAAAAAAACAAAACAACAAAACAAACAACAACAACAAAAAAACCCAAACAAGAAAACAACATAAAAACAAGCCCAAGTGAAAATAAAGACAGCTTGGCTGAATACTGGTCAGAATAATGGTGCCCACCTGAACTTTGGTCACTAAGTGCATGGTTGAAACCACTTTCTCTGCTACCTCCATCCCTCTGCCAAGCTGGTCCCCACTGCTGTCACATAGACTTCACCAAGACTTACTTGCAGACTTGCAAGACTACAAGTGGCAGTTCAGTATCACGCAAGCTCAGAAAGAGCAGTACCTGCTCCAGGTCACTGACTGCAGTGCTTTAAAGGCCCTTGCAGGTACAGCTCAACTGTCCCTGCCACACACACACACAAATCCAGGAATGGACTAGAGACAAGCTGAAAAAATTTATTTACATCCTAAATTCATGTAAAAGCATGGCAAAAAACAAAACCAAAACAAAACAAAAAAAACAACAAAAAAACAAAAAAAAAAAAACAACCCCAACCAAACCAAAAACAAAAAAAACCCAAAAAACAAAAAACAAAAAAACAAACAACCAAACCAAAAACAACAAAACAAAACAAAAAAACAACTCCAAACAAAAATATTTTCAAGAAAACAAAATAGTTCTTAGGGGTACATGGAAACACACAAGTATGTGCTCCTCAGGCACTAACTGTTCCTAATAAACCGAGGGGAAGCCCCAGCTTCCAAGGTTTAAAGCCTTGCAGTGACAGTTCCTCAGATTTCAGAGGCTGAGCCTGCAGTGACTGTCCTTGCAGTGACTATTTATCCTCCAGCCCCCAAGGCTGAGCCTGCAGCATCTCTGCATGTGCCCCAGAACAGGCGGGTCCCAGCCCACGCACCGGTGTGTTTGAGAGACAGCTCCGCACTGCTCCTGGGATGGCCCAGCAGCTGCTCACACTGCACGCATTTACACGCTCCCCCAACAAACGCAGGCGCTACTACACTCGCTACTACATCTTTAAAATCCCAGCACTACACCCTTACAGCCACCACACAGGCATAGCGGCGGCTGGAACAGCAGGCTCGAAGGCTTCCTTACTGAGAGCTATCGGGGCGGGGGGCTTGGTGGAGGGGAAGTAAATTATTCACGTTACTACAGGAGGCGAGGGATACGGCTATAACATTAAACACAGATATTTCATTGAACACGGACACCTACTTCTCGCGTTATCCCTCAATAAAGCGTTCCCGATCACCGAGCGGCGCCAGCCCCGCACCCGCCGACCGAGCGCACCCGTGATGTGGCGGCTGCGGGACCTGCTGGGGCGAGCGGGCCGCGCCCCACAGAGCCGCCTCCACCATTCCCGGTCCCACCCGGCTGCTCCTCTGCGCGAGGAGCTGCATCTGTGTGGGACGGCGGGGCGAGAGAGCCCCTCACAGCCGCGCCGGGAGAGCCTCCGGCCCCTACCTGCGGGAGGGCGCCGGCCCGGCGGGACACCCCTCCTCAGCGCCATGGCGGGACCGGGAGCTCCGTGAACCAAGCGGGGCACGGCAGTGCAGGAGCACGGAACCGCACAGGAAACCCCGCACAGAGCCCAGTGGCAGCGCCTTGTGCGGTTCGGAGAGGGTGGGTTGGGGCGGGGTCGTGAGAGCAAGGAACGATGTGAGGGGAGTGGTGAGAGAGGCGGGGAGCGGTGAGAGGGAAGGTGAGAGAGGCGAAGAGCAGTGTGAGGGCAGAGTGAGGGGCGGGAAGCGGTGTGAGGGGAGGTGAGAGAGGCGGAGCAGTGTGAGGGAGGTGTGAGGGAAGGTGAGAGAGGCGGAGCAGTGTGAGGGCGGTGTGAGGGGGAGGTGAGAGAGGCGGAGCGGTGTGAGGGCGGTGTGAGGGAAGGTGAGAGAGGCGGGGCGGGGAGCGGTGTGAGGGCGGTGTGAGGGGCGCGGTGAGTGGCGGGAAGCGGTATGAGGGACGAGGAGTGGCATGTTCAATGCATTTCTTTCTGTTCAAACCATATGAAAAGTCAGTTCAACTGCTACACATTATTTAAAGTGAAGGCAGAGAGGAGAGGTGAGGGCCAGGAAGCCGTGTGAGAGGCGGGGACATTAAAAACATCACTAAAGATTCAAAGAACTTGATTTAGTGAGGTAAATCTTACCCTCTTCAATCAATAGTATCTGCTTGAGACTAACAGAACGTTGTCATCCATGTACCTTCTTTTAAAAAATCCCTGACCTTAACAAACATTGACGTTTTACACAACATAGTAGAAACACAACTGAAAGTAGATACAGCTAATCTGGAGTTACTTGGTGTATAAACTCCTCAACATTTTCAGTATTTAGCATGACAAAAAATAATTAAGGAATTATCTTTTAATGTTTACCATCTATGTTGTAAACTATGCTGTGGAAGAGAAGACATCATCACATCTGTGATCATCATGTCAGTTCCTTGGTCCTGTCGGTGGGCTCGGGCTGATCTGCAGGCAGCTGCTGGAGCCATAATGCAACATGTGAAAAAGATTCTCCTAGATTGCAGTAAACGTGTTCTGCTTTGCTGTGCTAAAGCATTTCATTACAAAACTTAGCTCTTTTATGGATTCTGAAAGCAAAACATGAAAGAAGAAAAAACCTGTTATTCTCGTGATTTATTTGTAATTGCCTTATTATTATATCTCAATGAGTTAAAAAAAGAAAAGGAGAGAGGGAATGTAAAAATAGGATGTGACTGAGTGGAATCTGAAGAAAAGGGAAATGAAGTAAAAAAAATGGAAGAGGTAATAGACTAAGAAACCAGTAGGTATTTATAGCACAACAACCATCTTATGGGTGACTCCTGTTGCCTTGGATCTTTAAAGCAGAAAAAAATGAAAGAACATCCAGTCTAAACTAGATCTCTCTGATATTTAATTTTGTATGTATGAGGCAGGAAATAGTTTTGAAATGCCGCAATTTCCTCCCTAGAAAAGCAACTTACTTTGCAAATATTAAAGTCGATACTGCTGCATGTCTCTGCCCATAAGCATTTAGCCTGAAGTGGATGATGACAATTTTGATTGGGGAAATAAATTCTTTCAGGTAAAATGATCTGCAGGAGAGAGAACAAAAGAACCTGACTATGAAGTACTTGGCCAGCAGTAAAGGGTTTTGATATGCGTGTTCCTCTGCCTCAGCAGAGAAATACTGATTTTTCAGTTTGTTTACCTGAGCTGTTTGTTACTGCACAGACCGGAGAGGTGAAGTTTCATTACTTACCACATAAGGCAATCATGTCGTACAGCTTTGATGTGCTGCCTAAAGCATTAATAATGGTGAGCTTTAGTGCCATTGGACATCTGTTCTAGGAATCCTTGGGACAAGCATGGGAGGGAACTTGGTTTAAATAAGAAATTGTAAGTTCATGTTGACTTCTTACCATATTAATTATAATATACCATTTTTTTAAAAAATTTTCTTCCACCCTCTTTACTTCCTTTCCTCTGTCACTTGTTATATCTTTAAACCAGCAGCTATTGCGAATTGAAACTGTATTTACATAGTCCTTGTTGGAGCATCTTATTCTTGACAGGCAGCCCTTGGCACTACCTCAACAATGCCACAGTGCCAGCTTAGATCTGTAAACCTGATTTTATTTAGTGATTTCATTTATTTAGACTTTTATTCTGTTTTCATTTAGACTTTTTACCTGTTGGAAATTATTAGACTGGTTTGTCTGGGTGAGAAGAATCAGCAAGAGAATAATCCTTCTCTGGCCATGGGATAGTGCAGTTGAAGTCTCTTGGTTTGCCTGCCATCCTCAGTCCCATTTCCCAGTCACACAAATATCAAACTTCAGAGATGTTCATCTGATGCTGGGGATAGATTTATTTTAATGATAGAAATTTGGGGATGGCTGAATTAAAAATGAGTTTACATTGTAATGGTTCTATGTATTTTCAGAATGTGTTTTTTTCCATAACGTGGGAAAGCCTGGAGGCAGACACAGAATTTTAGTTGTGATAAAGAGACAATAGTCATAGAAAAATTTCATGAGTGGTGCTTTCAGCATTCTGGAACTCTTCCTATTTCCTGGCAATTTGTCCTTTATAATCTGCATTCTACAGGCAGGTTATTAGCAGATTGCAAAGTTTGAAAAGTCACTTGGCAGGAGCAAAAATCACCGTGTTCCCAAGCAGAATGTCTGTTCTAATCCAGCTAACAGCTATTAGCATAATTATACACCATAGTCCACATCTAAAACAAGCAATTAGCATGCAGACATATGGAATACCTTCCTCATGTGTCATATTTTAAATGAGGTCTCTCTTTTGCTAAAATCTATTGCTCATGACTCTGCAGTATTTTCCCTTCTCTGTCTTATGTCCAGTATTGCTTGTTTTCAAATGCCAGAATTGCTAAATTTTGGGTACTGATATAAACTGATTCTGGTTTTATATCTGGCATCTGAATGGTAAAATACTACTGCTGTTTTCTTAAGCTCAGTGACAGGCAATACCTTCTTCAGGTGAGTCAATGTGGCTTTAGATGCTCCAGGAGCCCAAGGGAGACAACAAATTCTCTGGGGCAGGTATAGAACTTATTTTCAATTAATATGTGTTTTAATTTTCCCCACCCTTGGTTTCATTTTCTGTTTTACAGTAGCTCAGCACAAAGTTAATAATGTTGGAGAGATCATTTTTGTTATGTGTGTAAAGCAAGGAGAAGTGAAGGCAGCCATCTTTTCAGTGGGGTTTGTGTTGGTGTAATTGCTGACTAGTGCATATAGTATGTATTTGACAAAATCTGGAGGATAAGTCTGGCTTCGCGTCTGTAAAACTTGCCTGTTTCTTATAGGAAACCTGACAAGTTCAGGTCCTGGTTCTGATCGGGATGCCAGTTGTTTCTCAGACTGCAGGAGAAAAAGGAGTCTCCAGGCTGAAAGGTGCTGGAAGGTAAAGGGCAACATCATTAAGTAGAGGAACCTTACTGGCTAATTGTAATTACAGATCTATTTTTTTTCACAGAAGGACTAAAAAGATATACCTTTGTCATCAAATGTTTTATCTACCTAAGCGCCCAAGTTTAAAAAAGTATTGCTGGGCAGTGGGATAAGTGAATGAATTCTAAAGAATTAGGTTGCAACACACTGAGACAGAGGCCTTTGTAATTTCTTCCTAAGGGAGATCAGTTCCTTCTGACAGTGCGATTGCTTTTTTGCCAATGAATAGGCAGATAGTTCATTTCTCAATCTTTCTGACTTTGAGAGCTAGCTGAAAACCAGCACATTACATATCCTGCTACTTGTCTTACGCTTCTACCTGGAATTCCTGTAATGTTGAACAGACCTGAAGGTGATGTTTCATTCAACAGAACGGTAAGTATAAAGGTATCTGATATCTGGGGTGCCCTGAAGAGAGATACCAGGGTGCCCTAAGGAGCTACCATTGGCCTGCTCTAGGACTAGCACTGGTCAGTGACCCAGCTGACCCTGACAGGCTGAGCCAGCCCTTTGGAAGTGTGAAGAAATGCTGCAGCTGCAGTCTCCCGAAGGGACGCCTGTGGTACCTTATACAGCAATATCAATTTCTGCTGGTGTGACAAGGAGTGGACTGTGACTGCACACTGGTGCTTCAGTGACATGGCTCATGCTAACAATTAAGACAACAGTTATCCCTTGTCTGTGGAATGTAGTTTTTTAAAAAAATAGAGTGAAATGAAAAAAGAAAATTGAGGAATTAATCACATTGAGGCAAGCTCCACAGGGGGATGTGAAGACAAGTATCAGAACAGGAATACTTACTGGAGTTTTAAAAGGAGAATGCAGGAGCTTCTTTAGAGATACCATCACACATACCTGCCCATTCCATTGCTGAACATATGTCATACTGAGCTTTTGGTTCTCTTTCTGTGTTCAATGCATTTCTTTCTGTTCCAACCATATGAAAGTCACTTCAACTCCTACACATTATTTAAAGCTGTGGGGAGTGCTGGCTCAGAATGAGGACAGGCAAGTTAATGGTGACAGCTGAAATGTTGCTCTTGGCCCTTCCAAACACAGCCCAGGACTCGGCAGGGCAGTGCTCCCCAGGCAGGCGTGCTAGTAAATGGCAGAAATAGAAAGTTCTTGCTCCTGTGCTTAGTCTCCAAAGTGGGTATAATAGAATGCCATAGGTGTGGCAGCAGAACAACCAGCAAGGCCAGGACAGCTGCCTGTCCAACCACCCACAGGCACCGTCCTGCCAGGGGAACAAACAAGGTCAGCCTTCCTTTTTGTCTCATTGTGATCTAATTATCAACTCTACTCTGAATTAAAATGCCATGAACCGAGCCAAATAAATATTACACTTTTTTTGAAGGGGTAAAAACCTTATTTAGAGCAAAAAGAAAACTGTACTTTTTGAAAATGCATGCATTTAAAATTAGCGAATGCCCTGTAAGTTGTATGCATCTCAATACAAAATATTTAGAATCTCTAATAAAGTAGTGATGTCTTTGGGCAGTAGAACTCACAAATACCACTCTGATGCTAATTATGAGCAAATGAAGAACCTTGCTGCTGGTTTCTGCCTTCTGCCTTCTCCCCCCTCCATGGCAGTGATTGGAGAGGTTTCCAAGTGGGGCAGCCAGCACTGAGTCCTTCCCTCACCTCTACCTTACAGCCTTACAAAGGGATCCCTGCACTCTGCGATGGGGAATGACCAACTTTCCAGCACATCTCAGTGACAGCTTTCCCCTAGTGCCTGCTGCTGTTGGAAGCTACGGGAATCTACTTGGAGATACATACAAAGTCATGTTTGCCTTGTTTTTCAATAGTTTATTTATATTTATGTTACCTTTTGTGAGTGTTAGTCTTTGATACAGTAACTCAAACAAAGAGTGCATGCTTGAGTACTGTCCTTGGCTGAGATGGATTCTCTTCAGTCTGTTTACTCTGATAGAAAAATTCATTAGCCTTTTCCCAGTGTTCTCAATCCTTTTTTGGGATACTGGAAACCCTGAAAATCCAAGGAAAATGCAGTGATGCAGAGCAATAATGGTGGTTACAGACAGGGTAGAGGCAACAGACTGTACAGCACAGGAGAGTTTGTGATTTAGTTACTTAAAATAATCAAACATTTTTATTGGAAAGAAATTCAGGCAGAATGCAGTCAGAATGGAAACCATCATTTCTAGGACAGCAAGGTGACCTCAGTTTCCTTGAGAGAGCAAGGGGAGGGGGAGAGGAGTGATGGAAAGAGAACAGGCTAGAGTTCTGAAGTACCTTGGATCCCCAATACCAACAGTAAAAACACAAATCTAAGGAATCTTGGTAGAAAGGTGCTGGATTTAGCACTTTGGGCTGCCAGCCTGACACATTCAGGATGTTTCCACTGGAGAGAGTCGGGAAAATGGCCCAAATGTTTTGATATGTTTAACCTGTTTAAGAATATGCAATTAGACTTCATTTCATGGTATTTGTTTCTGAATATTACACACAGAAAATAATAAGAAAAAAATGAACAGGGAACAGCTTTCCATGGATGAGACTTCCATATTTATTGTTATTCCATGTGCATAGAAAATGGCAGTGAAGTTCCTTATGAAATAGGCAGGGAATGGGAGAGATGTGGATATACTGGACTGGACTTTGTGCTTCAAAATTACACTATTCATTTTTTAAAGTTTGGGCTCTTTTCCTCTTAGAATTCATAACACTTTCTTGGTTTTGGGGTTTTTTTTTTGTGCATTATGTTTCAAATTCCTTTTCCATTGACACACTGCATTACAAATGGATGGCACTTGAGACCAATGTGGCATTTCCATATTTACACCAACGAAGAAATTTACATGACGCAGTAGCATACAATCCTGACATTCAGTAATAGCAATAAAACAAGGGCAGCCATTGGATTTTTTCTGTACAAACTATCAGAACAAGACTTTTATTCACATTAAAAAATCAGCTTTAATTTTCTCTGACCTACACGCTTTCCAAATTCATCGTACTCAATTCTCAAACCTTTCATCACATCGCCCACACCCTCACCAGACTACAGGAGCTACAAGTAATGATACCTAACACCTAAGCAGAGCAAAACCATCCCTGCCAGCTTTTTCTCCTGACAATTCCTCACTCAAAAAAAAAAAGAAAAAAAAGGAAAAAAAAAAAGAAAAAAAAAACATCATCCTTTTTCCTTCTTTTTTTTTTCACTTTCACATTTCTTAACCAAAACAACACGGGGCCATTCCAGTCCTTCTTAAGCCAGACAAGAAGAACACTGGGTTTTTCTTTCTGGTGCTACACCCAGGAGTCAGGAGAGCCTGGGTACTGTTCTGCTCGGTAAGAAGATCGTCTGGTGGAATAAAAGTCTACATAATTGGTGGTTGATTTCAGTCCATACTGTGTTGTGTAATCTGAAGTAGCAGGAAAGTGAACTCGATCGTCAAAGTAAGGGTCCTCGTAGCTGTGTGGGGACTGCAGGTACAACCGGTAGGCATCGTAGTTTTTCCTGGTGGTATCCTCTTGGCTGTAGTACAATTGCTGATGCTGCTGGTAAAATGATAGCAAAATAAGCTTTCAAAAATACAAATAGGAAATACTCTTCCCAAGTGCAGTTCTACCCATAGCAGTAACACAGGTTTCAAACTTCCATGAATTGTACCAGGGAAATGGAGGAAATGCCCCTGAGTCTGCTGTGTGTCTCCTACATCACTCAAAGGGAGCAATTCCACAAGTGCACAACTTCAGAGGTCAAGTACAGTAAGTACAGAACCTGGCCACACCTACCAAAACCAGCCCAAACTCAAGTCAGAAAAGAGGTGTCAGATGCCCCTGTGAGAAGGTGCTAAAACATGTGACTCATGGGGAAATCACAGGGAACCAGGCAGGCTCCTGCAGCCTGAGGCCCTGCCAGCTCCGGGCATGTGCCCAGAGCCCCAGGTTGCCTTAGCCCCTCCTGCTGAGCCATCAGCTCTACCCAAGCACAGCTCTGGGCTCACCTGCAGTCGCCGATTCTGTTCTCTCGCTGGGGAGGAATAGGAGCTGATGTAAATTGGTGAAGCTTTGCTGGAACCTGGGAGAAAAAGGTTTAATGCTTAAACTTCATCTTTATTCATTCAGCTGTAACTCTATTGCTTTTTATCTTGCCTTTTATGGAGCACCCATACTATTAAAACTGTAGATTTCAGTACCTACTAATGATCCGATGTAATAACAGAATGAAGGCAAATGCTATCCCTCAGCAGCAGGTACAGTGAAGTCAGGAGGCTTATGTTGCTGTTTCTCATTTTACAGACTCAAAATCTTTAAAGCAAGGAGTTTCCTTCTCTTTAGTCACTGTTATCTATTGGTTTGCTACTTGTGTGACATAGTAAGAAGGAAAAGAGAGATCTTGGAAAAGATGAAATCTTGGTATAATTTAGTAATATAATAATATACAACTGCACATTAAAATTTATAACATCATCATAATATAATGCATATAATAATACAATTTTTTGTACTAGGATTTTAAATAAAAATAAGAATTCCAACTGCCTCTCACCTCCCAGTATAGAAAAGGATCTGTGTTTACTCTGGTACTGGGCAGTTTTACAGAGAACAGCAGAGCCAGGTGACAGCTTGCCCTGTACCACAGCCAGGGAATACAAGGAATGGAAATGGAAAGCACTGGTTGGCAGTTGTCTGTGTAGCACTGTGAACTCTTCCACAAGGAACAGTTCCCTGTTCCAAAAGATCCCAGCTGGTCTCTTACCAGAGTAGATGTCTTTATGTGCAATGACATCGCCTTGGCTGCTGTAATACTGCATAGGAGGGTGCGTCCTGTCGTAGTCGGAGCGAGGCTCTCTGATTCCCAGCAAAGCTGGGGACGAGGACGTGCTGCCAACTGACAGGAAAACAGAGGTTCTCAACAGGGACAACAAAAGCCTTTCACACACCCAGGCCTCCTCACCACTGCCTGCTCCAAGGGCTCCAGCAGGGGCTGTCAGCAAGGTACCAGAGACTGCAAGGGGCTCTTACTGCTCTCCGGTGCTCACAGGCACACACAGGACTTTTGTGACACTCACAGCCCAGATACCCAGATGGGACCTTACCATGCCTAGAACATGATGATACTCTGCTAATGGTGATGGTTTATCTCAGTTAAACACAATACTTAAGGCCACCCTGTCACTTGTCCAGCCTACCTGCCCTCAGTGACCCCTGCATACACAGGTGGGTCCTGGGCATGGTGTGCCCCGGGCGGCCAATGGCCATGCAGGGATCCCAGCAAGGGATCACTTTGTGTTCCTCAATATGCAGCTGAATCTCAACTGCAGTTGTGAGAAGTTTGTTTTGCTAAATCCTCCCTGGTCTATGTATCACTTGGGCTTTGTTGGCTCAGAAAGACTCCAGCAATGGGAGAAAAATACTTAAAAACAATTTCTAGAAGTTTTGCTTCAAAATATTAGTTCAATGATAATCTTTTTCCACTGATGTGTCCATTACATCATAGCTCAGAATTCTGTGTTATTATGGATAGTTTAATTACTGGTATTTGCCTGGCATATTCATAGCTAACTATGCCATGTTGTTGAAATTCTGACATGGGTCAACATAATAATGTGTGTTTTAATAATGAAGTGACTGAAACAAGAACAACTGTTTCAAGCCAAGCGTGTCTGTTCCAACAGGCATCTGCTGGGCCCAGCACAGTGCTGCACAGCCCTCTGGGACTGTGAGTTTTGCACCAGCTTCCACTGACTCCCTTGGGCTTGGCCATGCTCTAGAGCAGGAAAGCAGACACTTCCTATGAGGAACTTTTACTAAACCCTCTTTGAAATACAGCATCCTCTGAATATTAAATTAGAGCTGCTCATCTACTTCCTACTTGTCATTCAAAGAACTGGAGTAACAGTTGTTCTGCTGGTGTATCCTGGGAGAGAAAGTGCTGAGATAGAAATTGGCCATTTAGTGTCAGAATATCCTTTTACACTGGGTAGAATGCAGTCATGCCCTGAGCCTAAGCTGTACTGGCTTCCTTGGTGAGTGAGAGGAACTCTGGCACAAACACCATGACAGGTTTACTCCTTGTAGAAAAATAAATCCCTGGTGGAGTCCTTGTTTTTCAAGTCAACCATGTCATAAAGGAATGTGGAAGGGTTGTTACTTTTATGTAAAGAAGTAATTAAACAAGAGCATTGTAGGAACTGGTCACTAATTTTAGCAGTCACAGTAGGTAGGTATTTCTCAGTATTAACAGAGATCTGCCCTAGGTAGCCCCTAGAAGAGCAAACTGGGTAAAATAAAATGCTAAATGAAGACAAAATAGAAGGCTTCAGGTAGGTTTTGTATCAGCCATCTTGAAGATCTAAATCCTAGCACTGAACACATTGAAGGAACAAAGGAGAGAAATAAATGAGGAGGAGTCAGAAAAGTGAGGATTTTGGGTTTGGTTGCTCATTCTTATGGAACATGACATAGTTGGGAATGAAAATGAGCTCCTCACTGTGGGTGTGTTGCTGTTTGTGCTGCCAGGCCGCCATGTTCCCTGAGGCCACCCCACAGTCCCCACACAGCACAGGAGGAGTGGTTTTGAACAGGGCAGTGCCTGGTAACAATGTCCAGCTCTATTCATTGAGGATTTCGCTTTGCAGGAACAGCCCAGGGAACACTCCGAGCATGTGCAGTACTTTACTCAAACATCAAGGAGCAACAGCCTCTGTGTTTTAAATGGGATTAGTACCAAACTGAGAGGTTGTTTGAGTTAAAAACATGGGACAGCAGGCCCCCTTCACTCTCCCTGACTGACCTGACTGCATGACAGGTGACATCTGCTGATTGGCTGTGGATAGAGAAGGATGGGATTTGAATCTCTCCCGTTCCAGTGTTGATACTGGTGTAATAAAGTGACTTTGATTCCATCCGTCCTGTGGAGTGGCAAAAAGAACAACACATCAGAATAAATTGCAAGTTATAAATAAATGAGGAGCTTTTGTGGCACTGTTTTCCAGTGTAAGCTAATTTTACAATTTACCTTTTTGTAAATGCTCCGGAGGTCTCGGTACTGCCACAGTGTGTTCAGTACCTGGGCAGCCGCCTTGACAACTTTCAGTGAGGACCTGAGCAGGTGAAGAATATGGCAGTGTCAGAAAGCCACCGAACTCCACTTCAAAAGAGCAGTGCTCCTGAGCTTTGTAACAGCCTGAACCTGAAGCTGTTTGTGGGGCAAACCAGACCCTGCCTCACCAGCATGAGCACAGCCAAGCCAGCAGCCTCACCACGAGATGGGGCTCTTGCTACCCCATCCCCAGCCACAGGGGCCTCCTGCTGCTGACCCAGCACACACCCACAGGGCTCACTTCCACTGGACAACCATGGGGCCAGCAGAGAACTCGTCTGACAGCCTCCCTGGAGCTCTGGCACAGCGGGCAGGACCAGCTCCGCCCAGCCAGCACCTGCCAGGCAATGCTGCTCGAGGGCATCCCCCCAGCCATATTCTCCTCCCACTGACCTAAGGGCTGCACTAGGTACAATTCATGGTTGCTGGGATATATCCTGACAAAGGTGCCCACACAACCTGACTTGGACAATATTTTATTAATCTTGTAGGTGTTGAAGAGGTGACTGGTTAATTCATTTAACCTGAACAGGTCCCATGACATGGTTACTGTGAGCAGCTGTGCCAGCCTCCAGAAGCCTGGGACAGAGAACACTGCCCAGGACAGCAGTACCGGTGCCTCCTCCCTTCTCAGGGAGCCTCCAGCTGACAGCTCCTCAGAGCCAGACTGCAAAGGCAGATCTTTTTTTTCACTCAAAAAGCATTTCCCACATTCTTAAGCATTTTAAATGGACACAAACAGCTCAGGTATGATCTTTGCTGCCTACTTGCCTGTCTCCTCTTCCCTTTGTGATGTTGACCAGCTTCTCTATCCCGCCGGTGTCGGCGAGGGCCTTGGCGTTCTCCATGTTCTTGCTGGTGACCTCGTGCAGGGCGCAGCAGATCGCCGCCACCGTCTCGTCCGACAGGATGCTGGGCCCGTTGCCCCCCGGCAGCCGATTGACCAGGTCTCGCATGGCGTATTTACCTGCAAACACACGCCCACGAACCAGCTCAGAACCACAGGCTGCTCCTTCAGGCTGGAAACTGCAGGACTCAGCACAAAGCTGCAGCTGAAGGCAGTGACAAGCAGTACAGTATCAAAACCTGCCAAGAACTCACATTTCACACAGAGTCAAGGGAGATCACATAACAACTTTTGAATTTTTTTTCCTTTTAGCTTGAAAGTGTGAGAAGCTGAGTTTTGCACTAAAAGAGGAACAATTTTAAACAATAATTATTTGGAGAAAGCAGAATTGTCCAAGGAAAAATGTTAGGCTACTTCTTATGATTGACAGAGAAGTGCATATTGTTGGGCTTCATCTACAAGAGGATTAACAGAATCCTTACAGTGACTGGGAATTCTTTCTTCTGGATGTTCTGCTCACCTTGTTTGCTATCTGTCAGCGCTCAGCTCAGTCAGGCTCCAGCTGCTGACTGATGCCAGAGATAAGCTGCACACAAGGGATAGTAACTAAGATAAGGTCGAGGTTTCTTCCTATTTGGGCTGTACTGTTAATTGAATGATTAATTGATTTTATAGCAGACATGTATTTGTACATAACAGTGAATAATTAAGGAGCTTCACACAAGGTCATTCACTATTTATTTGTGTAATGTGCCTGAGAGGAAAAAAAAGAAACAAAAAGGAATTCTGCAGGCAAAGAGAACCCTACAGGAAAACTATCCCCACCATGCTGTCTGCAGCAATACCCTGCCAGTGCCAACCCTTCAGCAAACTCAGCCACACGCAGCGTGTTCCAGCAGATATTGGCATTTGCTGGAATCCTCATCTGTCCTTTCCTTCAGTGCGACCCTGTGAGCCCATTCATTGCTCCTTTCCTGAACCAGCAGAGAAGCTCCTAAAGGGGATTTCTAGCATGGGGTAGTGCACAACTCACTTCACATCTTGCAATGTTTTATCCAATGGTCTGTTTCAGAGTCTGAGGCCAGACATTCTTTCAGGGCTACCGCCTTGACAGGGAGAGGGAGCAAGTGGAGGACCATTCCTGAACTGAAAAGTTTTGCCAGGAATGGAAGAAACATCCTGACAAGAGAATATCACCCGAGCCTGACCTGCACAGGGCTGCTGCTATGGAATAGGATTCTCTCTTTACACACTTCTCATGTGTAACACTTGCACTGCAGTGTTGCATCTGGTGTTGTTTGGGGTGAAAGCCAGTAAAGAAGCAGGAAGGTGAATGTCCCAGATGGCAAAGCTTCAGAAACAGATAAAGTTCTGTTCACCTGTATTTCTCTTTTTGAGAATAATGATCCTCCTATCTCTATGAACAGTTGTTATATCCTTGACCCCATGACACTACACACAGAAAATGGTTTTTGTAACAAAAAGTAGACTTTTTTATATCACGCCGCTTGTTAACAGGATTCACTGAAGCCACTGAAGCCACAGCAGCCTGAGGCTGAAGCATGTTCAACACTAACCGACTGAGAAACCTCAGGGCAGGAAAGGCAGGAAAGTTGATTGTTATTTTGTTGGGTTTATCTTAATGCCTCATCAGAAAGGCACAGATGAATGCTTAAAGGGTTAAATATTAGAATTGACAAGATAGTAAGTTTTTCTAGTAAGCACCCTTGTTGATGACTTAGTTCAGCAAAACCACAGATGCTGCTCTATATCTGTGTTTTCCTGGAAATACTTTACCAGGAGAAGATTTCTTCGCTCTCTTCCTGTCCAAGATTGTTAAAAAAGCACTGCTGTTGTGGCAGCAGAGGTGTATAATCCCCTGGGAACATGTGGGAGACCTGCTCCCCCCCAGGCAGGTGAGCACTGAGCTCCAAGGAAGCAGAGCTGTGTTTCCATCCCATTTGGCATGGAGGGTTTTCTGTCTGGTTTGGCTGACTCCCACCCATGAAAGGTGGCCAGCAGCAAACTAATGTGGCAATATTGCTCTGGAAAGCTGCTGCTGTCAGGAGGACTCATTTATGTGACACAGCTGATGTGACACAGAATCACCAAGTGTTCCCATCAGTGGAATTCCTTGGGTCTCCCATGCAAGGCCTGGCGCCCGGCGCCGTGCCCCCCGGAACACAGCTCTGTACGTACCAATGAGCTCCTTGTTCCGCACGTCCAAGGCCATGTTCCTCAAGGCAGTTGCCACAGATGACACCACTCTGTCGTTGTCCATCCTCAGCAGCTCCACCAGGATGGGCAGTCCCTTCTCCTTCCTGACGGCGGCGCGGATATAGGCTGCGAACTGACAGGCACAGGACCTCAGCTCCACCAGCCCTGCCACTGAGAGCCCCGGGCTGACTGCGGCTCTCAAGCGTTTTGGGCATCCCAGTTAAAGATGACGTGTTTGATGTGGGCATTTTCTGGGATTATAAAGAGCTGCCTCTTTGCCATTTTTCACTCATTCCTCTTACAAAGAGAGAAAGTATCTCAATAGATGATTATTGAAAAGGGAGCAGGGGGTTTGGGTTTTGTTTGTTATATTTTTTTTTAACACCGATTTCATAATGATCAAACTGAAAAAGGCTTAGCTGGCTTGCTGCAAACAAAGGAAGCAATTAATACTTGCTGTGTTTTTAAATTTCTCCATGACGAATACATGACACAATATAGTGTTTTCATGCGCTGCTTTTGTAGCACATTATATATGCAATGGCCAGAATGTATGGAAACAAATAATGGAATATGGAAATAAAGTAAATGTATTTGTCCTGGTCTTATTTCAACAACACCTTCCCACCAGAATTCACAGCTAGAAGATGCCAGAAGATTGTTTGGATCTGAAATGCACTGGAAGAAGCTTTTTCTGTTTATTTAAAATAAAGGCCAGCTTCCATATGGCTCCTGTTGCCCCTGCTCTTTGCCAAGGCTTTTCACTGCGAAACATGACTGCAGCACATAAGCACTAATGGAAAGACAAGAGAGGAGTGCTCAGACGCACACGAGAAAATGGCATGTCCCCCCCAAACACATTCCAGGGTGTTACTAGAAAAAACAGCTGGACTACAAAGAGAGGAGGAGGAGGAGCAGGAATTCCGATACCTTCCAATTGCCTGCAGAAAGGTTCTGGAGTGATCCTGCAGAGCCCTCCAGGGTGGCTGGGTTGGAGCTCTCTGCCAGGAGTGTCAGGTATGGCTTCACCACCGATGGGTGCCAGAGCATCTCCACCCCTTTAGGAGACTTGGAAAATCCCGGGATAGGGCCAACTCCATCCCACTGAGAAAGGAACACAGATTTGTAATCGGACAAAACCTCTGTATGTTCATTCAATGGAGGACTGGTTTTGTCAAGCTACGTCCTCGCCCACCATGAGCCAAACCCCATCTGAGGTATTTGCAGTACATGGAAAATACAAACCTGATCCTCCTGGGAAGTTTTTTTTTTCTTCTTCTTTTTTTTCCCCCAGCAGCTTGGCTCTGAGTCTTTGCTGGGTGACTCTTTTCCCAACAAGTCATCCAGTTCATTGATTCCCAGCAGCCGTGCCTGAGGCACCTCTAGTTCCAGGCGGTAGGAGAGGTTCCTCAAGGTGCACACACAGTTCTCCACTGTCTGAACCAAACCAGAGAGATACCACGTCACCAGCTCTTCCTCACACAGACACAAACCAAACCAAACCAGCAGAGGAGAAAAGGCACTGGGAGCACAAGTGCTAAACTCTTAATGCTGGGTCTTGGACTGTGTTTTGGCTGCTTCTCTGGGAAAATGCAATCTCTCTCAAATCTGACAATATTAATAAGAGTGGTCTCTGCTATAGTGGCTTATTCTTTAGTATTCTGAAAATGAAAAGCCTAAGAACTTATTACTGTTTTATTATGAAATGGGTACTGCAGCACTGCTGGAAACAAGAGGCAACCCTGTGTTACCCAGCTGAGTTTGGCTGTGCCTCAGTAACCGGGGGCTGGGAGTGATGCCAGTCGAGCTGAGGACATCACCACGCCCAGCTGAGCTACACAAAGCCCCGGGATCAGACCCACAGGTTAAGGTGAAGTATCTGTAGCTGAGACATGCCCACACCTTGCTGTCATAATCGGAGGTGTTCACACAGGTGTGGATCACATAGAGCAGTGAATCCACCAGTCCTTCACAGCACCTCATCTGCTTCCGCGCCTCCTCCCCAGCGGAGCTCAGATTCCTGAAGGTTGGAATGACAAAGGAATATGATGTGAGCAAGGACAGACAGATAATCAGTTTGCAGAAGGTTCTTATGCAGCTGACTGGTAACTGGGTTAGCAACTCTCAGCAACTGACTTGATAATTTTCATGTTTTTCTATTAGGAAAAAAGGACCATTGGAAAAGCTGTCTACATGATGGAACTCTGTAATTTATAGACTAAAACAATTCCTTTGTCTTTAAAATTACAATACAAGAAAGACCTGCTGGATAACATGATTACTCTTTAAAAGGGAGTATTCCAGAAGAGCAAATACCTCAGGCATCCTGTTGTATTGCGTAGAACAAGGGAAGTCTGAAATTTAATTTTATGATCGTCATCAAAGGAGGAGCTGTTCCATCCCGAGTGGGGCACTATCACAGTGTTTGTCAGCGTGGACAGAGCGTCTCTAATGATTGTCATCTTCACGGCATCACACGAAGACAAGTTCCAGAGAACGCCTTAGAAGACATTTCCAGAGCAGCAAAGTCAGCAGAGACTTGGCAAACAAACATGAAGCAACACTGACAACTTAAAAGACATTACTTTAAATATGTGATGTGATTCTAGAGCAGGCAGAACGTGGAGAGCCAGCATCCAAAAAGGAGGAAAGCAAGGTGAACAAAGTGAACTTTGGTTTGGTTTTTTTTCCAGTGATAAGAATGGCCTGCCCTAACATTCCTGCTACCTCACACCATATACTGGGGATGTCAGGCACTGAACAGCAGAGCTGAACATACAAGAGAGGATGTAAAAATCCTACAGAAACTTTCTTCCTGGAAACAACAGCCACAAGTCCAGAGCATGTCCCATCCATACGTCAGCTGCATGGAACTGCTATCTATCTTTTATCCTTGGGCAGAAATCCCTAGTTCCCTGCCCAGCAAAGTCTCTATACACATGACATTCTGGTACAGAAGTATGAAATCTGACAAAAATAACCAGCAGAACTATGTATACAAATAACATACTGAACACAGCATTGAATCTTCCTTTTCATCATGAAACACAGCTTAAACACTTTTTCTGAAGAAGTCATCCTTGATTGTAATTCAGATAAAATTCCATACACATTTAGATATAAATTCTGCAAGATCTTATTTAAAACTGTTGTCAAGAAAAGTAAAAAAAAGCCTGCAATAAAACAAATGTTCAGAATCAATAAAGAAATACCTGCTGTGTGTGCTGGACACTCATATGAGGAAAAATCCACCCTCCATGGAGCTTTAGTGCAACTATCTCAGCATTCACCTCTCCCAGTGACTCCACTCTGTGCTGATTTAACTGATCAAGTTAAGTGTCCAGAAAAACACATTGCATTATAACTCTCAGCTAGTTTCCCCTCCAGGCTTACCTGTCACCAGCTCCTTGACCTCAGCATCGACAGATTTCCTCAGCAGCCGCAGAAGGGCAGGGATCCCTCCCACGTTCTTCATGGCTATTTTGTTCTCATCAGTGGACTTGCCGTAAACGAGGTTCCTCAGCGCACCACAGGCATTCTTCTGAACCTCCAGGACTCTGTGATCCAGGAGATCCACCAGGTGCTTGATACCTCCTAGCCTACAGACCTGGAAAGTGGAATGTCAGGACCATCAGCACCCACTATCTCACCCACCTCACTCCCCGGATGTAAAAGGCTTTTGTTTTTATGAGAACAGTACTTCCCGTTCTACTTCCAGAAGAAACAGCTGCTGAACCTTACATATCTGATTGCTACATGGGACTGAACCTCCCCCCCACCCCACTGCAATGGCTGAGGGTCATTTTCAGACACTTGCTGTGTTCAGAGAATTGTTATTGCATCAGTTTTGTTTCCAGTTTCAAAAGTAATTTCCTATACCCCAGAATATCTTTTTAGAGAATCTTGGAAATAAGACGTGATTATCACTGTGTTTTTCACCAGATCATCAAAACCACCACCTGGTTTTCATCCCCCAGCAACAGTGAATTATGTTGGTCTATCTTCTTACAAAAGTTGCACCAACATTCTATTAACACAAATAAAATCTATACTGAAAGTAACATCTAGCACACACACATAGAATGCAAATGAAAAGGCAAATTCCCTCAAATCAACAGCTCACAGCTGCTTTGCAAAAACAGCAGGTCTTCGAATGAAAAGTTTCAAGAAATTTCAATAATAATCTGAATGTTCACTCAGATGTATCCTGCCCCCACATCACAGTGACATAAACAGCTTCCTCTATGTTTCCATGTTCCTCCATGTTTCTCTCCTCTCCTTTGCCTGACAGCTCACTCATTCCCTATGATGCCTTAGAACACCTTGACAAAAACCAGTGAAAGTGCTCCAGAGCTCCTGACGGTTCCAATCTCCAGCCACCAACAGGTTACACGAAGACAGGCTCTGGCAAACCTACTTTGCAATTCTGCTGGATGACACAACTTCAAGGTAAAGGATTTCCATAGGATTTCCATGCAGCTCTTATTACAGGAAGAATCTGAGTGTGTATAATTACACACCCCCAGGCACTTCAATATTAGCATCCACCTGGTACGCAGGGGAGCACCAGAGGGTCACAAGTACTCTGTCATGATGAAAGCAAAGGCAAGAGGCCTAGTTCTCCTAGTAGCACTGCCACTGTGGAGGAGCAGACAAGCAGCACCCACCTCTGTTTTGACTTTGTTATCCCCGAAGCAGAGGTGCTGCAGATAGGCAGCTGCGTTGGCCTGCACCGACGGGAACTGGTGCTGCAGCATGTGAATGACCTCGGGCAGCTCCGGGTCCCGCCACGCAAACTCCCTGCAGGGACAGCGCAGGAGAGAGGCGTTACTCACAGAGCACAGCATTCACTGACTGCAGCCAGCATCTGAAAGCCCTTCCAACAACTCAGGGCTGCTCTGCAGTGAGAGGCCTAAAGGAAAACCAGGTACAAAGGGATAACAGTGGGCCTCATCACCTTTTAGCCTTTCAACTGGAAAAGGACACTATACCCAATGTGCTTCAGTTGGCTTGTGGACCACACAAACACAAATAATCAAAGTAACACCAACTCAAACACTTCAACCTACAAAAAAATCTAACAAAAGTTAAATATATAATGCAAAAGGTACCTCGTCAACAGTGCTGCTTAGGGCCATCATTTGTACACAACATTTTTCCCTCAGTGTTTAATGTTCTCCCTAGGCAGAAGCCAATTTTACCTCAACAAAACCTGCACATCCTGAAGTGTCATTGTCAGGATCACATACAGGATGTTTGCTTGATTTGAGTTATTCAGGGATTGTAAATTTAAAATCATTCAATAATATCTCCTTCTTTAAACCACAATGATTTTGTGCAGACCAATCCTGGAAATACCAGGAAACATGCCCAGTTTGCAGATTTAGAAACATAGTCATTTATATTTGCTGGGCTATCTGCCTTCTGTAAAGGAGGACTGTGGGGGGATAAAGTAGTATCTTAAGTTTTCCCAGGCTCAAAAATCCAAGCAAACAAAAAACCAAAACAAACCCAAACCCAAACTCCCAAAACAAACAATCAATCAATCAATCAATCAATCAAACAAACAAACAAACAAACCAACCACCCCACCAAAAATCCCCAAAAAACAAAAACCAAAGCCAAAATAAACCAAAACAAGAGCAAAGTTTGTTCCAAGAACAGTAGCTGGGAAGCTGTTCCAAGACTAATGCTGGCCTGGCCATTCAGGTCTCCCCAGGACTCACAGTCCCACGAAGGGGAAGTTCAGGCCTGTGCCCACTTTGAACTGCTCAACAATTCAGAGGTTTATTTCTCCATACTAATGACAGGAAAACCCTATGGGTAACTGGATTTCTAGTAAAATAATCACTTTCACTCCCATTCCTAACAGCCCTCTCTGAGGCTGTGTAACATGCTCCCCTGCCACATCCTGATGTGCACACCATAAACTGGAACAGACTGAAAGTAAGGTAAAAACTATTCCTCTATAAGATTGCAAACTAAGAAGTGCATCAGCAGTGACAACTGAGTCAGAGTTTCTTTAAAGTTCCTTGCTATGAATGGGAAGCATCCCTGCTATAAGTAACTCTTCTTGCCACCATACCAGAGCAGGCAGCCTCCAAGATTTACTACCTAGAGCTAAGATTGTGCTATTAACATCATTTGGATGAATGCACCATTCAGTTAAATGAAATTAATTCAGTCTCTCCATATCTGTTAAAAAGAAATGAAATGTATCAATTTCCACTAATGAACAGAACAACAAAATGCATGAAAGCAGGTTTTCTTTGCTGAGATGACAGGACTGGCCCAGAGCAGACACCTGCCTGGTGCTATGAGCCTGCTGTAAGAGAGGAGCAGGAGAAGCTCCAGTGTCACCATCTCTGCTTGACGTTTCCTTGGTGCCCAGCATGACCCCAGGACAGCCCTCGAGGCACAGCTGAGCCCAGGATGGGCTGGTTCCTCAGTGAGCCAGCAATCTGAGGAGGGACTGGGATTCCTACCCATTCCAAATCCACACCAAACATACACATAAATCCTTCCAAGCTGTGCACAGCCAGGGCTTCGACACTCCCAGGTTAAATACAAGGTTTTAGTGCACAGTGTCCAGAGTAAATGACAATGACAAACTACACTGCCACAGGTTCACACTGTGCACAGACATCTACACCATCAAACCAGGAATTATTGCAGAAATGAGTGTGCTCACTTTCAAAATGGCATATTTATTTGTTTTGAAATTTAAGCAGACTGTTCGTAAAAATTCATTCAAATAAATTAGGTCTGTACTTCTGAATCTTCAAGCCCCAATTCTCATTCATATAGAGAGAAATCTCACTGCAGTGTTACAGGTTACTAAAAAATATTTGCAATAATGCAGTAAAATCTCATCAGAGTTGTGTCTCCTGTAATAACTTCTCCATAAAAACACACATGAAAGAAAAATGTAACAATAAAATGTGTAACAGCTACTTTTCCTTACTGCAAGCAGAAACCTGTGTTTACCATTTTGGCACTAAAGGCAGAGACGTGAATGTTTAAAGGAGCAGTGACTGCCCATGCTGCGACAGCCTGGCTGGTACACCACAGCCTGTCCTACCTTGTCCAGCCTGCACACCCTGCTCTGCCCAGCCCCGCCTGTCCACCCCTGCCCAGCCCAGCCCCGCCCTTGCCTGGGGTCCTTGTGGATGCTGTCGATGGAGGGGGAGCGCGTGGTGCCGCAGTCGGGCGCGGGCTGCAGGCGGCCGTAGGCGGGCTCGGGCAGCCGGAACGGCACCGCCCGCAGCGGCTCGGCCAGCGCGGCCGCCGGCGGCAGCCCGTAGGTGTTTCTTTGGTACGTCAGGGTGCTACGCTGGCTGGAGGATCGCTGCAGGTTACCCATGCCTAGGATAGAACAGTGTCAAAAACAACCAGGTATCGAGTGCCTGCTGAAGAGAATGGGCGACACCTCCTCAACAGGGCAAGCAAAACAACCAGCAGTCTTGGAAATGTGTATTGTGCTCCACATTGGAAGCTGGTGTCAGATTTCATGGAGCGATTCCTCACTGTCCTATGGAAATAGTTACAGAATGAAAGGCGTGGTGGGATCAGACTTGCGCCTCAGCTTCCCTCAACAAGTATTTAAAGTAGGAAATGCATCCCATGCCAACAAACAGAAATCTGGGTGCAAAGTGTTTGCAAAGTTCGTAATATCAATTCACAACTCTACCAAAATGGAAAAACAAGTAAACAAAAATTGAAAAAATTCATATAGTTTATATGATATTTTCCTTTTCCTAGCTACACATACTCCTTCCCTTACAAAAAGTAACACGTGGATCACTGCAAAGATGAAGCTGAGCGGTTCAGGAACAAGAACATGCATCTTCCTATTTGAACAGAGCTGTTGTGGTGGCTCTTGTTCTTCCAAGGCAACTGGTATTAAGTAGATGAGTAAACAAAGAATTCCAGTTTCTAGTTGCATTTCTTCATTGGCACATCCTGACAAACTCCATTCATTCTAGGTTGTGAAAGGCAGAACTGCAAAAACTGGTACCTCCCTCAGCACTCTGTTCTCTTGGTATTGCAGTTACATTAGCAAACATTAAAAAGGCATTTTCAAGTGTGTGAAAACAAGACATAAAAATCGGACAGCTCTCTATAAATACTTCAAGACAGTTACTTAACTAAATCACTCTAATATTTTAAGAGTTTTTGGAAACCAGTATACAAATTATTAATTAATCTTAACATACTGCATTGCAACATGCATTACATTTCTCTCTACAGAAATGAATCCTAATAGGAATCTAATGCCTACACTCTTCATTATGCATGAGTGGCACTTCCATGAGATACTAGAGGAATATTTCGGTTCCAATAGACAATCCTCAGGTGTAGCATTTACCATTATGCTCTGTTGAGAAGTTGGGTAAAACGGTATTTTTACTGTGAAAGATGCCATAGGTAATTTTAGCGGTAAGCTCTCATTTTACTGTATTGATGAATGAAAACATCCCACGAACCAACTCAATTCATATGAGAGTGATACACAGAGAATGCAAGAGAGGAAGCAATAAATTCTGTGTGTCGTGAATACACTTATCTGGGATGTAGCCGTGCATGTGCTCTCAAACAGAAACACCCTGACCCCAGGCTGACAGTGATGCATAGCCCCAAGCACTCCCCGCAAACATCGCAAGAGCCTTTTAACTCCTGCAGGTTGTTTTCAGCCGCTCAAACCCCGCTCCGGCCCCCATCAGCGGGTCCCCTGTAACCCTCCCCGCCCCGGCAGCACACGCACCGGAGCCGCTGCGGAAGAGCGCGGCCTGCGAGCCGTGGTGCAGCTCCACGGCGCCGTGGGTGGGGCTGCGGTACAGGGGGCTGTAGAAGGTCCTGCCCTCGTAGATGGGGGTGATGTGCAGCTCCGGGGACACGGCCGAGCGCAGCTCCTGGCCCAGCTGGCTGTGCTGGCTGGCGTACGAGCTCCGCAGGCCTGCAGGCAAGCACAGGACAGGGACACGGCCACGGGGGCCGGCCTCAGCAGAGGACGCAGCTGCCAGCACTGAGCCTCTGCTCTCGCCAGGAAAGCTGCTGCTTAAACCCACCAGCTACAAAGACTTACCCAGTACATTTCTTCCATTATTAAATGGCCCATACTGAAAGGCTCACTGACAAAGAAGCATTTCCTTGACCAGAAGTTTTGACCATACACTGACAACTTGAAATTTTGAGACTTAATTTTTTTGGTATCATTTACAGTCTAAAGCACAGAGAATAAAAGCTGAGTCAGCACATGTGGTGCACAGATTCAGCAATGACAGGGTAAGTATAGACCTGACAGAAGTCCTGCTGTGACAGAGGGCACAGCCCAAAGGAGTTATAATCCTGAAACTGAAACAATCTGTAGCAGTAAGAGCAAAAATCTGTTTGATAGTGGCAGCAGAAATATAAGCGCATGGAGAAAAATCTTTATAAAGGTTTAAATAGCCCATGATGTGAGTATATATAAATAGCTATGCTGCAGCTGGATGAGGTTTTTTCACCTTGCTATGTATTTAATATTTCATATAAAATGTATACAACTTTGTTGACTTCGGCATTACCACGACAGGTACTTAAAGCTCTGGCAGTTATCAAAGCAGCAGAATATGTGAAATGAGCTATGCAAGGATGATGAAATGATGGAGATTACAGAACAACTTCAAAAGTACAATGCAGTAGTGATGTGTAACTAAATGTATCCTTCATCTGTGTATTCTCCCCCACCAAAATGCCAGACCTTCTGTGCCAGGAGAGCTTTGGGCCATCACTAAGGAAACACATCTATAGGTGGTGACAACAGAAGGACTTGAGCTGGCAAAAAGGGCAGCAGGGCCTTTCCCATAAAACTCATTCCCAACCCCTTATCTAACTGGTATATTATTCAGTCCTGCAAACAGAGGTGAGGGAGACACATTTTATCTTTTGCTGAGGAATGAGAGCATTTTGGAGTTTGCTGCACTATAACGGTTCAAAAAAAACCCCAGAAATTGCCATCTGTTCCTTGGCACATGGTCTAACTGGAAAACCACCTTGTCTGTGCTCATTCAGATGAAGGTTAGAACAAAATCAGTAACACACAAAATTTAAAATGTAAAGTAACTGTATGCTAACAAGATCTGCCTCTCAGATGAATAGATTCTACCTTTCAGGGCTCTATTTTAAGCTAGTATTAAAATGACTACCCTATATTAACTAGAAATATTAGTGGGAAAAAAACCCTAATATTCAGTGGCAAAAAGCTATATACTTTAAGAAAGAACTTGACATAAAATTAGTTCCAGGCTAGTATGTTTTACTTTATGTTTAGCCTGCACACACATTTGAATGTACTTTATCCCTGAAAATGTTGACATACCTCTGTAAGACCTAGAATTTCATTTAGCAACTAAATCATAGAATTTAACTCAATGTATGGGCAGCAATCAGTAATCATACAGCCAGTACTCACGAGGAACTCGTGATTGACACAGAGTGTTTGACATCAGCATTTAGAACTGACCTGACGCTACCACTGCAATTGCGCCCAGCGGCACAATGTTTCATGTACAGCACCAGGGCTGCATTCCGGGGTTTGTGGCTGCATTCTGGGGTTTGTCCAGCTGTGGTCTGTGCTGTGCCTGTTCCTCACCTGTGAGGCTGTCCGGCCGTGGGGGGACCATCCTCTCATAGATCTCGTACTGCTGGCCATACTGCTCCATGTCATGCATTGTCCTCTGCAGCGTGGAGCCCAGGTGCTGCGGGACCGCCGTCATGCCAGAGCGCTTGGGGGAAGAGGATCCCAGCTGGGTTTGGGCCGGAGAGCCCACTCTGGCCTGCACGTCGGCGAGGGCGAGAGGAGAGCCCACCCTGGCAGCGCCGTGGAACAGGGCGGCGCCGGGGCCGGGGCCGGGGCCGGGGCCGGGCTGGCGGGAGCTGAGCGAGCCCCCGCGGCGCACGGCCGAGGGGGACGCGGGCCGGGCCGCGCACGGCGGCAGCGTGCTGCACGAGTAGTGCACGGGCAGCGCCCGCGGCTCGGGCGCGCCGGGAGAGCCGTAGCCGCTGCCCAGGGTCGTCCGCAGGGAGCCCCGCGACGGGGACACGCCGCTGCCCGCCGCCAACGAGGGGGACGCGGCGCGGGAGGGCACCGAGCTCACCCGCCGCATCACACGGTTCGGAGCGCTGCTCGCCGCAGGCTGGGGAAAGCAAAAACATACAGGAGCTTTATCATTTGGGTCACACGGTGGATACTCTCCTGTAGGATGGAGAAGTCAGCAGGAAATGCACACAATGGTATATGCAGACAGCTGGAGTGTAGCTTTTACCCTAAACCTAACCCCTTCAAGTTTTCCTGTAACTTTTTTCTAACCAGTACTTCTCAGTATATAAAATGACAATTTAACATTAAAAAAACTCCTGCTTCTCATTCTCATCTAGCTTGCTATGTTAATCATCACCTATGCTTTCCTTCCTCACTACTCAACCACTCTGGAAACTCAGGAACAGTAACACAAAGAGTTTTGGATTAATCCAGAAAAAGTCTAGCAATTACTGTCTTACTATCATTCCATTCACTGAAAAAGAAGGGAAAAGCTAGAAACTGTAGAACGTACAGGAACACAAGTAGCATCTTCCTTTGAGGACTATGCTTACACGCAGGCTAACTGCTAGGAAGGTTTTCCCCCATTCCACAATGAATTTTGAGTGAGTGATACTTTCCTGATATGATAATAGCAGTGTACTGTGCAGTCAGGAGTGCTACTTCACTTCAGCTCCTGAATGATCCCAGCAAACACGTCTCTGCCATTCCCACTTGGTACCCAGTGAAGTGCCAAACCCAAGCTGATTTGGTAACACTAACCCAGCCCACCCAAAGGGGCTCCAGCCCTGCAGCTGCTGCCCCTGAGCCCTGCTGGGGCCCATGCCCAGCCCCAGGGACATGCACTGCTCGGAGTACCTGGGCTGACGTCTGCCCCTCGGCGCGCGAGCTCCTCACCACGTGGTTGTTGGGGGGTCCACCAAGGGAATGCTGCTGTCTGAGCTCTGGCTTGTTCAAGTTTTGGCTGTTATGGAAACTGCTTATTTCCTGGTAACCACTGTCAGAATAAGAATTCATTTGTGTTGAACTTCTTGAGTTACCTACAGACCCTGCAGATATGAAGCCAGCATAAGAATAAAATCATTGAACAAATTCACCAAATATTATAGAACTTTTTGTTGCATTCATTACTGTATTATATTTTTATACTGTCAATACAGAAATATATTCTAATATTTAAAATGCACACAACAGACCCTCACTTTCATGGAGAGATGTCTGCTCTGGTGAGTAGAGAGTCCCTTGCTCTGCTTCTGTCCTAATATCATAGGCATTGATGTGAACACCTTCCGACACCTGGGGCTTGCTTACACTGGTGGGTGGAGGATCTGAAAGAATAAATTATTTAGATAAATCCAGTGTTTCATATGCAAGTTTCCTGCAAGCTCAATAATGATCATTATCTCACACATACTAATGAAGGACTTACAAAAGACAGAATAAGCTTACTGGCACACAGGTATCACCTCACAAACACAACGAATAGAATGTTAATATAAATCTCTGAGAATTTTGTTATCTGAATATTTTGATGTATCTCTACAATTCTAATTTTTCAAATATATGTTCCAAACTATTTTAATGAAAATTAATTGATCACCTAGCATACTCTGAAGAATAGAAACACTGTGCAACTGTGCTGCAGTGCCCAGTGGACAGCTACCCTTGTCTTTAGGGGCTGGAATCAACACCTCCAGATGTAAAAGGCTGAGCTGAATTTCATTCCTGTTTGTGTCCTTTGAACAGCAGTTGCTGCAAAATTCTATACTCTTTTTTTTACTTAGTAAACTACTTTCTAAATATTTGCCTCTTAAGCTAACTTCAGTTCCAAGAGTATCAGCTTAACTGTACAGACAAATGACAGTATTGTAAAGAAAGGCAGAGGAGGCACAGCAATGCTCTTATGAAGAAAGGAAAAAGTTAGAGTGTGGAAAAAAAAGGACAAAGATGAGGATACTGAATCAACATTATTTCCACAGAAATATTAAGCATTCAGTTATGATGTCATGCAGGCAGCAGAGATGCAGTACAGAACCACAAAGCGTTTAGGTCAGAAAAGCCCTCTGAGACCACTGAGCCCAGCTGCTCCCCCAGCACAAGGCCACCCCTGACCCACGATCCCAAAGTGGCACATCCACACAGCTTTCCAACCCCTCCAGCGATGGGCACTCCACCCTGTCCTGGGCAGCTGTGCCAGGGCTGGACAGCCCCTCCATGAAGAATTTTCCCGACTCTCCAGGCCAAACCTCCCCGAGGAAGCAGAGCAGGCAGTGGGGGTTATGTTTAAAGGTAACACCTGAAATGTAAATCCTTGCTGCAGAAATCCGTGAGTGAGCTCGGAGCAAACCCAAAGGGAATGTGCCAAGGAGCACCAGCCCAGCCACCAGGACTGCCCAGTGCCAGGAGCTGGGGGCTCTGGGCAGTGCTGCTGCTGCACACAAAATACTCTGCCTTTTACCAGCAGCTGGACACTAAATGCTGGTGTCTCACTGCCTGCATAATGAGCCATAATGGAACACTCATACTAAAAATATTACTCAGCAATTGCTACTATGAAGAATGCTTGAACACTAGTCAAATTTTTTAAAAATCAATAAATCTTAGAAATCCTAGGCAGTCAGCAGTTATTTACCAGCAGTACATTCTCAGGTCAAGACTAGCTTGTAAAATTTGACACTAGTTAATTTACTAGAATAGGAGTATTATGACCAAATTTAATTAAGGTTTAATAAGAAGTGTTACTACACTTCTATTAGTTTAATTGTCAGTATGCCTAGAAATAATCCAGAGAACCAAGACTGCAAGAACTCACTTCACAGCCTGTTACACCAGCCCAACAGCAGATGCTAACAGCCACCAGTGGGTGTTCCATATTCTTCAGAATAAACACTTGGAGGACTTGGACATTTACATTAGGATTCCATCCAACTTCAATACTTTAATCTTCAGTCTTTTTGTCTATCTCATACAAGGTCCTATTATCTCAGTTACTGGCTATTACATGATACTAAATCAATGTCAAACTGACAATCAGTTTGGGAGAGACACAGGAGGAATAAGGTCCAATTGTGCTGTTCAGTGCAGATGTTCCCAGACAGAGCTTTGAGCCCAGCCCTGCTCCCATCGCACACTGCCCACCAGCCAAAGCCTTCAGAGGGCTAAAAAATAAAGACTGTTTAGGCTGTTTAACAGAGGCAAGAATGCACAATGAAATGAATTGTTGTCTTTCTATCTGACTCCACTACCATAAAACAGGAGGAATGCCCTGAATAAAATAATAGCCCTCTTATAAATGGCTGATCTAATATTCTATTTATAAGCATCTGCAAAACAACATCACTTTATACTTCTGTGAAAAATTCTGTATAATTCTACTGATGCAGAAAGCAATTACAGCTACAGTCACATCTAATCATTCATTGATGCTTTTGAAATAAACCACCACCTACAGTCACAGAAAAAGTGATTTAAGGCAGTGGTTTTATTCATCTTTAACTTCAGTATTTTCAGATTATAGTTCATAAAGCAGCATCTAGTGGCACTTCTACAAAACAAAGATCCATGGTGAGCTGGGGAATAAAACCTACAATCAAGCCACATTCACAGCATAATGTAAACAGGAAATGAAATGTAGATTGGGAAATTTTCAGCAAGAGATAGGTTTTGTTTGTTTCCAACATGCCCACTTCTGAGCCATCACTTCAGGAAAGGCTACTTTGAATACAGAAATGTGTGAAATACACATCTAGGCTTGCATCAACACATTGAGTGTTGAAACAGAAATAGAATTTTGGCCATATGTCAAGTGACTGCTTAGCAGGAATATGCACATGAGATTTCTAAAGAAAAACACAAATGTGAGAATTAAAGGACAAAATAAAAACATAAGCAGGATGAAAGAAAGAAAGAAAAAAGGAAGAAAATAATTAAAGGTCAAGGAGAAAAGTGAGTAAGTTACAGGAAAATCAGAAGAGGAAATAAGGCAATGGAATGCAACTGGCTGAAATAAATAAGTAAAATAACACCTGAGAGCTCTCAGAAGGAACCTCTACCAGTTTTGAAATATCACTGGGACATTACAGAACAAGGCGAAACAATGTGATTTTAAAAATCTCCAACAAACAAAATCTACAAAACCAACATTCACATTGAAAAAATATGTAAGACTTGTTTCCCAACTACTTGAAAAAATAAATTTGATTTCTATTTAAGACCACTGCTGAAAGAATACCCGAAAAGCACCACCATGACTAGCAAAAGTTAAATGGCAGTACAAGTAGGCTGTTGAGAATGTTAGCTTTAAAATAAAGGAAAAAAGCTAATATGTGCCTCACCTCAGCTGCAGCAACAAAAACCACGAAAACACAATTATGCACAAGTTTAATCTCCAAATAAAACAAAACCCAGGAATGGCACACAAAGTAATGCCAATTATGGTAATTATGGATATGCCTGATTGAACTGGCAGCAGCAGGGTCCCTGTGCAGCAGGCACACAGATCCCAGGACAGTCCCACCCTGGGTGAGTGGGACAGGAAGGCTCTGTAGAACAGGCTCACTCAGCTCTCACCCTGCACTGGGGCTGCACTGGGATTGCATTGGGCCTGCACTGGGGATATACTGGGACTGCACTGGGAATATACTGGGACTGCATTGGGAATATAATGGGACTGCACTGGGATTGTATTGGGTCTGCACTGGGGATATACTGGGACTGCACTGGGCCTGCACTGGGAATATACTGGGACTGCACTGGGCCTGCACTGGGCCACCTGTGGCCAGCACACCAAGAGCACAGGGCCCCCAGCACAAGAAGGGACTTGCAGCAGCCCCTGCCTGTCCTGCAGTGGCTCCTGCACGTGCCCCCAGCACTCCAGAGCCTGGAGCTCAGGGACTCTGCAAGGCCAAGCACCCACTGATGCTCACAGCAGCCACAGCTCTGTGCTCTGGCCTGGCAGGGCAGGAGGGATTCCTACAACACACCAGGGAATGCCACCTTGAAGATACAGTCCTACCCTCTCCCCCAGTACAACCAGGAGCAGGTGTAGCAGTACTAGAAAAATGCTTCTTTTGGAAAGAAAGTTCACACTATCCTGAGCTACAAAAGTAGAAAAAATACTCTCAGAAAAACTTTCACTTATGAGAGATTTTCTCAGTTAAGTAAAAACATCTGTAAAAAGAAAAAAAAAAAAACCAAAACAAACACAACAGTTTTCAAGCTTAAAAGACGCAGGGTTTTGGTTTTTTTTTCTCATGTTCCTTATCCTTACCAGCCAGGAGGGAAACTCACAAGTAAATTTTAGTTAATTGCAAGGAAGACTCAATACATGACAAGCCTTGTATTACAGTCACAAGTCACATAGAAATGCAAAGGCACATAAAGATACAAGAAAAGTACTTGCAACTACCTGTAAACTCAAGCATCTTTTACAGTCACACAGGGAACACATATGTCCCACGTGTGACAAAGAAAACACGAATTCATACTTTAGAAATGACTCTTGGAAAAGATATGAAGCACTGCTGCTAAAAGTTCTGTTTGTGTCAAAACAAGCAATGAATGCCAAGAAAATAAATCTACTTAGGCTTAAAGCAAATTGTACATAGAAAATAATACCTGAGGATCTCCAAGGAAATGACTTCTCAGTAGAGCTGCAGAAAGAAAAAAAAAATTATCACACAAATGAACCATGTGGTTAGCATGGACTTTTAATTGTATTTTTAACTAATCATAGAAACCTTCACAAACCCCCCCGAGCAGACAAAACTTCAATAGTCCATGTAAAAACAACTCTGCAGTGCTTTAGACCTGACAACCAAAGCGCTGGTTATGGAGTTCCATTTTCTATTAGTCACTGGGAATTGTTCACTGTAACTTCCGGCACATCACAGCACCTGGCAGCACAACCTGTCTGCAACAGGACAGGTGAGAGCACAGATCATGGCACCAACTCCTGCTGAGGGTGCTGTGCTGCCAGTGCCACCACAGCCACCTGTGTGCCACCAGCACAGCCAGATGTGTGCCACCAGCACAGAGAGCTGGGTGTCACCAGCATAGAGAGCTGGGTGTCACCAGCACAAAGAGCTGTGTGCCACCAGCACAGAGAGCTGGGTGTCACCAGCATAGAGAGCTGGGTGTCACCAACACAGCCAGATGTGTGCCACCGGCACAGAGAGCTGGGTGTCACCAGCACAGAGAGCTGGGTGTCACCAACACAGCCAGATGTGTGTCACCAGCACAGAGAGCTGTGTGCCACCAGCACAGAGAGCTGGGTGCCACCAACACAGCCAGATGTGTGCCACCAGCACAGAGAGCTGGGTGTCACCAGCACAGAGAGCTGTGTGTCACCAGCACAGAGAGCTGGATGTCACCAGCACAGAGAGCTGTGTGCAACCAGCACAGAGAGCTGTGTGCAACCAGCACAGCCAGATGTGTGTCACCAGCACAGAGAGCTGGGTGCCACCAGCACAGAGAGCTGTGTGTCACCAGCACAGCCAGATGTGTGCCACCAGCACAGAGAGCTGGGTGTCACCAGCACAGCCAGATGTGTGCCACCTGCACAGAGAGCTGTGTGTCACCAGCACAGAGAGCTGTGTGTCACCAACACAGCCAGATGTGTGCCACCGGCACAAAGAGCTGGGTGCCACCAGCACAGAGAGCTGGGTGCCACCAGGACAGAGAGCTGTGTGTCACCAGGACAGAGAGCTGGGTGCCACCAGCACAGAGAGCTGGGTGCCACCAGCACCAAACTCTGTCCAGCAGCAGCAGGCACTGCTCGTGGCATGGCCCAGCAAAGGAGGTCTGGGGATCACACTTGAGAGCACCTGGCTTCTACCTATAAAGCAGTTCAAAAAGCACAGGTCCCTTTCTGATCATTTTTTTTCACTGTTTTTTCAGTTTCCAGTTTTCCAGAGAGAAGTCTTATCCTTTGAACGGAGCAAGTCAAACCAGCTGACACACAGCTGCAGCTCTGAGTGAGGAGTGACAGACTGTGCAGGTTAGCCAGGTGCCTTCAGAGCCAGCTACTGCACAGACCAAGTGTCTGAGATCAGAGCAAAAACCAACCTTCTCCTGCCTTTTTCCAATACTGATCTTTTATCAAACTACCTCCACCCTTTGGTCCTTCCTCTGAGCCACGTGCTTTCCTGTGCTCACAGCAGCACTGATGCACGACCATCTTTGCAAACAAATGCAGAATTCATCCATGTGTTATTAGCATTTGATACTCTAAATGTTTCTATGGGAAAATGTATCTCCTCACTCTAAATATAAAATATCAAACTTGGAATAATACATCACTTTTTGCAATGATTATAAGCTGCTGTTTTCCGAACAAAAAACTCTTTAAAGGAAAAACAGGCAAGTAAGTCAGATTTGATTGTGTCTAAATATCAACATGAGACAGTGATTTTGGGTAAGATGTAGCAATTACTAAATGACTCTCAATTTTACTTCTTTCTACCATAGCTACTGATTACAAAAACAAGCTCAGCAACATGAACAGCATGAGATACTTATTTTCTAAAATGAAAAAACCATTTAGGAGCCCTCTTGGAAACAAAATATTTGTATAAAGAGTGCTATAGATACATGTTAGCACAAACTGAACTAGAGTCACAATGAGACTTCAAGTAAAAGGAGAATTCCAAGGCAGACTTCAGGTGTCCCAAAGTCAACTCTGGTCCCAGAATTCTCACGTTACCTGAATACCAAGTTTTGCACTCTTGCTCTTTTGCCCTGCTCTTCAGACTTTTTGGAGGCTCAGTTCCTTGCACTGAGGCACCGTGGCTCAGTGCTGCTGGCAATGGTAGCACACACTGAACACACACAAATCCTTTATTGTCACACACACAGGGCTGTAACCCCGAGCACATCCCTGCCCAACGCACCTGACTGACCACCTGACCTTCCTATGCAGGTACAGAAGGTGGGAATGAAAAAGGCTGCTCTGGCCATGGGTCACAGGAAGAAAGCTGCTTCATCAGCACTTCAACTGGTTACCTTGACTCTTCTTCAATGATTTGGGAACAGGTCCAGCATACATCACCTGCTGCAATCATCACCTGATTTAGTCACCCAGCAGTGCAGTGTTTAGAGGCCAGCAGATCTTTCAGCTTGCAGCAGTAAGTCCAGTGCATTTCAGTGTTTGCCAGCCCCTGTGGTCACACACTGCAGTGCCCATGCCCAGCTGCTGCTGGAATTAATCATGATGCTGCCTCCCCCCAACAGCAGCATGCAACACATCCAAAGAGAGCCCACATGTGGCACGCTGCACTTTGGAAAACTTTAATTCACCCCTCTACCACCCTTGAAAAAGAATTAGGTTAGTAGAGTAGACATGCAGAAATATCCCTCCATCAGAAATACCAGCTTGGTATGACGTACACTTTTCAATTAGAGAAGATAGAGACAAATATGACAGTAACACAAATATTTGGTAACTGGAAATGGAGCATGCATACAAACTGTGCTGAAATCCATTTATGCCTTTAGTTTTTTTACCCTTCTGACTTTTGTCCTCACATTTTTAAGGATCTGGATTGGTTGGTTTGGGGTTTTGTTTGTTTGAGGTTTTGATTAATTGGATTTTTTATTGTTTGTTTGTTTGATGGTTTTGTCCCTTTCTTAATTTCACATCTTTTCCTTGCCATTTTACTGCTTTAGTTCAAAGCTATCTTAGATACAAAATTGGACCAGCTGCCAATCTGGAAAAAATAAAAATGTGACAAATGGAAAAGGCTTTGCATTAAATCATTTAGAGACAAAACACACTAAGGGTCACCAGCACTGCTTTACATTGTCATGTGGCAGCTCCCAAACACTTCCCAGGTTTGAATTCCAGGTTAGAGCAGGGGCTGACATCCCTGTCAGTGACAGGGCTGTGCCCCTCTGCTGAGGCAGCAGGGGCTGGTGGAGGCCCCAGCCAGTCTCAGGCAGCAGCTGTGCACAGCACAGCAAGCCCTCAGTAGCAGCACTGACACTTGGGGAAATGGCACATTTCTGACTGCCTTAAGCAGCGTGCTATCTGTTTTAAATGTTGCAAACACAATTACGATCTCCAGTTCCTAGACTGGACAAGTCAAATCCCAGCGTGTCTTTTGCAGGTGTTGCATGCCATGAAACAGTTTAAGGCTCTTATCTCTGCAAGTACTCCATAAGGTGAAAAGTATTCCTGATTTAAACAGCACCACTGGAGAGAAAAGCAGTGATTTCCATCGCCTACATTCCTGCATGGCTATACTGCTGCTGTCATCAAAAAAAAGGCAACAGATGAAAAAATTAAGTACTATTTATTAAATATTTATCAAATGGTGAAAAGCTGTAAAAAGCTAAAAATACAATTCTGTTAAACTGCACGTACTCCACAGACACTCCTGCAGTATCTACGCCCCCGCGGCTGGAGCGCATCTGTGTGAGCAGCACAGCAAAGGGCTGTGGCACAGAGCTGCCACCACACTGCAGAGCCCCCACAGGCTCAGCAAAGGGCTGCTCCACCTGTCCTCAGCCCCCATTTCCAGCATCTGCATCAACAACACAGTCACAGCTACATCAGGACATGGAAAACTTGGTGTAACTTTGAATTCTTAGTGCAGGGGGATTTCTGCAATCAAGTGCCATGTACTAAACTCCATAAACTTGTATTACACCTTGCAAGTAACTGGAAACCAGGAAAATCAATATTTTGCTTTTTCTGTTGAGACACGTAAGCAGATATTTTCACAAATATTTTAAGTAAATGAGGTAATTTCCAGTTCTTCAACTTTTCTAACAGCTATCTTTCTGAATTCACCAATACAACTGATTCTTCTACTCACTCTGCCAGACCAGGAAACTAAGCAATCCTATGCTGCCCCCAAACCAATTAACCAGCACTGCCACCAAAACCAGGTGGTCCTGGACTTGCTGGCTGTTTCCAGGTGACCCAGGAAACCATTAATTCTCTGGATGTGAATTCAGAAAACATCTGGAATACACTGTGATCATTAGAGAGGCCTCCTGAAACTGTCCCATAACTCTTTACAGCAAATCTGCATTTTTTTAACCCTTCAGATATTAATAGAGATAAATAGCTATCAGTGAAAATATATGTATAGAGGACATAAGCACCACTAAAAAGCCTTTAATTTATGGGACAAATGAAAGGAAAGTCATCAGGACCTGTACCTTGTGCTGGCGATACTTGGTGACTCTGCTCCAAGCCTACATCTCTCTAGCTGATTAGCCACAATTTGCCTTTCCACTTCCAGTTCTCTGGTAAGTCTTTGAAATTGAAGCTCCTGAAATTTCAAAATAAAAAGAAAAGCATTCTTGATGTTAAAAATTGGGTGTGGATTAACTCTGAAACAATCACTGATTCATCACAGTTGTGTTTTGTGTTTTTACTCTTCTTTAGGGGAATAAACTACAAAAGTGGAAATTTAATGGTTCTTTAAACCAGTGATTCATGCAAATATTGATTTATCACCTGTTACAGAAAGAAAAACATGTTTAAGCATTTTTGGGTTTTATTTCTCCTGCAATTAAAATTTTTGTGTCTTCTTACATTACCACAGTCTAACAAAATCACACATAGTAATTAAAGTCAGTCATACAGTCATTATAGTCAGTAAGTAGCCTGTAAAGTCAACCTTCAATTTAATCCATAAGCAAGTAAACTGGAAAATACAATATCCTAAGCCTTCCAATCACAAACCTCCAGATTCTAAGCTATCCTACATTCTGACTGTAGTTGGAAACCTTAAGATTTATAACTTCAAAGCAGCTGAGTGTAGAGATGTGCAATTTCACCATTCCTGAGTCCAGCTTTTTTTACATTTCTTGGTCGAGGGTACCAAACCTCTTCAGCCTTGTAAGAGGCTTTTGGAACACAATGCTGCAAGGCTGAGTGGGAAATAGCAGTGCTGCACAGCATGGGTGTTACTGAAACCTGGAACCATTTTCCATAGCACTCTGAAAGCCAGACTGTGTCACATCAAAGGATATTGAGAGTGGTTTTGTCCCCATTTAGCTTTTATTGACCAGAGAAAAGGGTACTATTGAGCAATTGCAGTAATTTTTCAAACTGATACTGTAAGCCCTCTGAAGTTTGGTAAACCATATAAAAATAGATGAACACCAATATTTAGTAATCAGAGGAAGCACCAAGCAAGTCTTATAGAGGTCAAGTGCAACCCAGAGCACTCCTGTGATGTGACAGCCCAAATGACTGATGAGGTTTGTCCTGTGTGCTGTATGTCAGCCAGGGCTATCAGCTCTGCAAAAGCTCCCCACACCCCAGGGAAAGGGGCAGAACCACCTCCCTCCAGCCCCCACTGCCCAGCTGTGCCCCTCTCAGCGAGGTGCAGGGTGCTCCAGCAGGGTCCCACAGCTCCCTGCAGGGACCCCCTGCTCCAGCCCCACAGCCCTCAGGAGACTCACTAACAGTGCAGGCTCACAGCAAGTGCAGGGAAAACCTATTCCAAGAAGTTGAGATAAAGATTTTTCTCCCAACAACACAATGAGCTCCCCTCCAAGAATCCCCCAAAAGAAGACCAATTGGTACCTATGCCATCAGGCAGCTGAGGCCCAAGGCAAACAGCAGCTGCCTGCTGCCACAACCACCAGATTAGATGACAAAACTGAAAAAGTGACTTCTGAAGGTCTGATATGAGCCCCTGCACCAAACTGGCTGTGACACACACACACACACACGAGTGACTGCCCTTCCAGAGGATATGAGTGATTGTGGGCACATCCCAACATTGCTGAGAACTCCCAAACCAAACTGAATAAACACTCTAACATCCTCAATTTTGGCCAGAAGAAGTGTGTTTGCATCCAAGACATGTTTCCTGTTCCTTACTATTAACCAATATTTAAACAGCAATGTCATGGATGCAAACTGAAAATCTGAACCTATTGTTATTTACTGACCTTTTAATTAGATGAATAAAATAAAACTTGCTAGCCATTAATTGCTTCCATTCAACCAATCTCTATTAATTTCCCTTTTCATTACAGATAGAGACATTAATGAACACATTATTCTAGAAAACATCCCTAGTTTTTTGCCCCACATTACAAAAATTCAAAGCCAGTTAAAACAGAAGAACTACACTTCTATTTTTCTTGAGACTGGAAGAGGTGAATGACATAACTGGACAACAGAGCAATAAATTTTACTTTGTTTATTTAAACTACATTTAAAAGCAAAACTCACTTGTATTCTATCAGAAAAACTGAGATAAGGAGAAATAGGAGAAAAAGCCACCAAGCCTCATTTGGCCACTTCAGAGACTCTTGCACTGCTGAGCTGGGAACAGCACCATCAGCTATTTCCACTGTTCCTCACTTTATCTTGGCATTGAGCAGAAAGCCACAAATGGCAAAGTGCACTGAACACCAGAGGGGTGAGAGGCCTGCAACTCATCTGCCAGTTTTAAATCACTCTGATGCTTAGGAAGATCTCATGTGCTTTTGCAAGCACAAGCACAGTAAGAAAAAAAATTAAAAAAAAATCCAGCTCTATTTTCTAGTCTGAGCACATTCTAGCATGCTCAGCCTGGGAGTCCAATGAAGCAGCAGTTTATAAACTTTGAAACAATGAGTGCTGACTTTTGTAGGTGCTCCCTTAAATTTGGTATCTGCAGCAGGTGCTATGTCTTAAATACCTGCACAAATACACAAGATGGAGAGTGTTAGAGCTACCATCTCTTTTACAGCTGGAATATCTCATGCTTTAAAACTTTTTTCTTTTGCCTTGAATCATACTATTATTGTTATGGAAAACTAATTATTGTTATAGAAAACTAACCAGGTCTAAACTGACCACCTTTCTAGTTTATGCTTCCTTATAATGAAATTTTATACCACTCTGAGTGGACATACCCCCACAGTATGTATCTACCACACAGCACACTAGCTCTGGCAGGAATCTATTGGAATTTGTTTCTCTATCCAGCTTCTCTGGGAGCAGAGGAGACCTCACTCCTTGAATAGGATCCTCCCTGCACAGAGCTGCTGCCCTGGGCACAAATCCCAACTCACTGACTCCCACAGCACTGGCTACTGACAAAATGGCATTGCAGGACTCAAATACTACTCTTAATAGGCAGAACATCTATGTGGCAAGCACATAGTAAAATCACAGACATAAAATTACAGAACACACTGCCATCCTGCATCCCAAGGAGCAAACAAACCTCAGACAGACACACTACACTGGCTTGGCCAGAACTACTTTTATTCAAAATTAATCAACATACATGAGGGAAAAAAAGCAATCTCTAATTCTATAAACCTCTTTTAGCAGCAACTACTTAATCACCTTATCAAACTGCAGGTTTTATGTTCATAAGCTAAAATTCCAGTGCAAAGCCACAGGCCATAATTCTTGACACGAAACTGCAATAAAAGACAGCTTTAACCACAGTTCCAGTTCTGGATCAGGAAGCAGCTCACTTTGGAAAGCAGCTGCACTGAGTGCAGGCAGCCAGGCTGTGAGAGTGGAAGCCAGAGCCCAGAACATTTCAGAGCTGTGCAGTCTCCTTTTGGAGGAGGGCCAAACCTGTGTTGGTGTACAGTGCTCACAGCAGGTGACCAACTGCTCTTCCTTGGCCAGCTCTGCCCACAGGAATCCCACCTGGGAGGACATTCCACTGCACCACTGCCTTCATGCATCCCATCATGACACCATGTTGCAGGTGCACCTTTCTCATTTATGTTAATGAGGAACTTTTATCCCTCAGTAACATAGATGAGGAATGAGGAACTTACATTCACCACACTGAAAAATAGAAATTAATTTCTTACTGGCCTGTTGTGATTTGAGGACCTCTGGAAAAACACAGACAACTTTAAACAAAGAGTGGTCCAGGTGGCTAGTGACAGGTTTTCTAGTGACAGCTCTGCAAGAATCAGCAGCAATTGCACGAGCAGTGAAGTCAAGATTCCTTTTGAATGGTCCATGCCTGGCTAGGCAGAGCCAGACTGGGCAGCTGGACATCAGAGGGAGACAATGCCTGCAATGAACAAAGGCATCTCTTGCAGCTCCTTGACTGGAGCAGCTCTCAGTGGCTGCTGTGGCAAAGGCTGGGCCAGGACGGGCTGCTGCTCCCAGCTGCAGCAACACTGGGACATGCTGAGCTGCTTCACATGCCAAATGTCACTGCCTATGAAATATTATGAAGGGAATTGCAAGCTGAGCTATGAAATGTGTTCTAATCACAAAAGTGCTCTGTTGAACAATTGAGCTGAGCTCGATTTATTCATCTAAGAAAGCGTAGCCTGCATTTGAGAGGAATATTTTTATCTTGTGTTTACTATTTCTTATTCAACTGCAACCACAGTGCAGAGCCACACAACTTCCATCACCTGTGAAAGTTTACACAGTGCTACAGAAAAGGCCATTATATTTTGGATATTTTCATGTTGGAGTCAGTGAGTCAGGGATCTCTCAGGTCCGAGAATCTCACATTTTCATAATACAAAAGTGCAACAAAGAAGAGGACAAACAAAACAGAAGTTGATTTATACCCTCCTTCATGTTAACCTCTTGCACTCATCTATGCAGAGCTCTGTTTTCACCTGCCATAATTCAGAGCTAGATTAAGCAACTGACTACTTAAACCCACACTGAATACCATATTTTCCAAAATGGATGTCATACTGTACTGACCCAATATTTAAATTCTCTACCAGAATCTATTGCAGAAAAAGCCTGTACTTCTAACTAACCATACTAGAGCAACATTAATATTTTCTGTAAAAATTAAGTTTACTCACGCACACAACTGCATTTGCATGCTTTCAGTATCTCAGTATCTTCCAAAATAGAAGACAATAGATAAAAAACTGGACAGTGTAGAGAGAATCACAGATTACAGAATGTGGGATGACACAGCTACAATTACTGGCTGATCACACTTACTCTGTATTCAACAGCAGCAGACCATTAAAGCCCTTAATACTTTTATGCATGCATTGTTCACTAGTCTGGTACAACAGTTTAGTGCTGCTCTAGCAGATGAGAGATCAAAATTTTAGCATTTTATAGAAAGCTCACTGCTGCCAGTGGCAGGAGGGAAGAATGGCACTGGAGGCATTCCTGGGCTGCCTCTGGCACATCCTCTCTGGGAGCTCCGTGCCAATGCTCAGGCAGCCCAAGCCAGTGCTGGAGCTGAGGTGCTGCTCTGCCAGTGCAGCTGGGCACCAGGGCTCAGCTCTGCTCAGCAGACAAGCTGATAATCTGAACCAAGCGTGCTACAAAAGGTGTCAATGCTCCAGTATGTGTCAGAGGCACCCACAGTTCCAAGCTCTTTTTCAAGGGGATTTTCTCCTCTGAAGCCTCACAGTACAAAGGAGAAAGGAAAACTAACTTCTAGCTCATCATATGGATAAAGGAGTACAGAGAATTTTGATTAAGGAAACGAGCTAGCTATTTCACCTGAACAGGAGTGGCATTAAATTTGTCCTACAGTAAGACCTTTAGGAAGTTGACATCTCAGACTGGACTCTCCAAAACTAAAAATGATGGTAAATATCAGAAACTCTAAACCTCAAAGTTCTGGGATTAAATAGGCAAGAGTGACCTATGCAATTGAGCACAATACTAAGAGAGTTAAAAGAAAATCCCAATTCTTCCAGCTATTCACAGAATGATGACCAAGATTTTTATTTCACTCATGCCAAACTTGGGAGTCAATTCAACAAAAAGTGCTGCCTGCAGTTCAGAACTGCCACACATTTATCACCTAACTGATCACTGTTTGCATGCAAATCAGAATTTTAAAGTGAGACTGTGAAGAGTTTGTGCCCAATTTCTGGAAGTGCATTTAGTAAGTCTCTTTTCAGGTATCTCCATGAAGTGACATGCCTACACAGAGTACTGAATGTACAGCACTACATAGCTGAACTGTAAAGAAATCTCCAAGACTCAATATCAACAGTTACCATTCAAAAAGATGTTTTAGTATGCAATAAAAAATAGATAGAATGCATTCTTCCTTCCATTTCCATCTGAAAAACGTGGTTTGCTCCCTCCTCCCAAACCCTATAAAAAAAGCCTATAAAATCATGTTAAAAAATCTGTACTTAAATAATAATGAAGGAAAAAAGCGAGGTGCAGATTCTTGATTTATATGACACAGTTCAATACACTTACACCAAAGGAAAAGATTTTGCTGAAGTCCTAAACAAACAACACTTCTAGAATCTCTTGGGTAGGGAAACCCAAGAAATGTATTATCACCCATCTGAAAGCATATCCAATCATTCTTACTCTGTCACCTACTTACTAAAGAAAAGGTGAAAAGCTGCCCATCTCTAAGTGTCACAAACAGCTAGACCAAAGAACAAACTAAAAAACCAGCCATAGCTGCAAGTGCTTCTGTCTTAGCAAAGACATTAAAATCAGCATACTCCAGTTACTTTTGAAAACTGCATTGATGAGTGGCTTTTCCTGCAAGACTGTTTCTCTGCCCAGCCACTGAAAACTAATGTGCTAAGCATGCAATTCACAATTCCAAATGATCCCATTTAATCTTGTCATTCAGCAGCAGCTCATTCCAAATCCAGCAGCACACAGCTTGAATACAGAAAACAGCAGCAATTCCATGAACCTACAAGGAGCAGTTGGCAATTAGCTGCCCTACATTCCATCCCCCCAAAGGTTACTGCTACCATGCTGCCCCTGCAGTTTTTTAACAAGTTGATATTTTAGTATGAAAACATTCAATTTACTTTTAACATGGATAAGAGACTCCCTTCAGAACTCAAGTAAACTCCTATGTAGGATTCAGAAACTCCCAGGATTCAGAAGTATAGACATATTTTATTTTTATTTGACTTGTTTCAGCAATTCCTAAGATGCTTCTACCCCTGATAGTATGGAAGCCTCGTAACATTTTAAAAGTGAAAGTCATATTTTAGAGAAAAAAATCCCAACCCTCCTCTAAAATAAACCCATAGAAAACAATCACCTCCCCACCTCCCCACCCCAAAAAAAAGAAGCACAACAAACACAAAATACTCAAAATCCACCATCAAATCCACTTTAAGACAAAAACAGATCTTGAGCTTTGTTAGAAAAGCACAAAGCTGTAGTGATCTAAATTTCTGCACAGGTTACACCTGTTCTGCTCATGTTATTTTATAACACCATGAGTGAATCAAAATGTTCCTTTCCTAAAATATGACCAAGGGAGATTGACCCAGCTGTCTGACACCTGACTCAAGGAGACACTGATCAGAGTTGAGAGGACACACTCCAGTTTGGTAAAATAATTGCTTTAAGCTGATTTGGGGTCCTGGAAACAAATGGAAATTTTATTTAGAAGCAGCTTGTAGGATTCATAGGCTAATAAGCACAACTTTTTATATAATCATAACTATCGTCCCACAACTATGGCAGAAAGCTTGAAATAATGCAATACATTTATCTTAGAACTACTGTAGTAATTTTTGAAGTTTTTATTAAGCTAAAATCTTGCCCAATTTGAGCAATAATAAAGGCTTTTCTTGACTGTGTTTCCACTGCAGTGTTGGTGAAGTACTTGGGTCAGGGTGTGGCAGCTCTGTTTTACAAACACTGACCTGCTGCACTCGCAGCGATTCCTGTACCAAAGGAAACAGCAAACAGTGTAGCAGTTTCTGTTCAAGGTTAATAAAGTAAAGAACTTCACTGGAAAATATTCTGTTCTGGGCTTTCTGCCACACAGGAAGGGTGTTGAACATGTCAATGTCCATAATTACTATCAACAGAAAAAATACCAGAAAGCAGCAGTTCAGCTCTTATTCTTTCATATTATCACTTCCAAGACTGAGGGACAATTTACATCTTCCTCCCCTCACAAATATTTTATGTGTCTGTACATTTCACAGTAAGGCTGCAGTTCTGAAGCCAATTATCATTATCCAATGATAAATGACAATTTATTTTTTTTTTAGCTTTCAACGGGATTTGGTTATGTAATAGCCACATCTTTAACAGTCTTTTTATAAATGGAAAGAGGAAGTGGTTTTAACCTCCTTTTCAAAAGAAAGAAATATTCCATTATAATTTTTTCTCTAAGACTAATAAAAAGATGCAAACATTGCTCGGGCAGGCCAAGGAACAGTAACAAAAGCCTTCAGTGCACACCCGTGTGTGGAGCTGCTCCAGGTGGCATCCGGGCCAGCTGCAGCTGCAGGGGCAGCACAGAGCTGTGAGCAGGGAGCTGTGCTGGGCTGGGAGAGCCCTGCCTGCCTGGAGAGCCAGAACTGGCACTGCCACTGCTGCCAGCTGGGTCACACTGCCAGCACAGAGCTGTGAGCAGGGAGCTGTGCTGGGCTGGGACAGCTCTGCCTGCCTGGAGAGCCAGAACTGGCACTGCCACTGCTGCCAGCTGGGTCACACTGCCAGCACAGAGCTGTGCTGGGCTGGGACAGCCCTGCCTGGAGAGCCAGAACTGGCACTGCTGAACTGCTGCCAGCTTGGTCACACCAGCATGCTCTTTGTGCAAAATGGACCTGCTGACAGCCACCACTGCCCTAGTTCAGGCAAACAAGTCCTAATGGCCATTTGCCACTAATGGACATTTGTGCTACCATGGCACAAGGCAAACCACTGTTGGGTGAGAGGGGACTGAAGGTATCTGCAGCTCTTGGCTGACTTCTCACACAGCAACAGCCTCTGGCAGTGATACCTTGCAAACTGCAAATGTAAATATAAATTTTAACACTGCTAAAGAATTTTTAGGGTTCCTACTGTCATCTTAAATTACTTTTGAAACTATTAATTTAGGTGTAAAAATTAAGATTCAAATTTCATCATCCTGCAGAGAATTTTTCTTTAACAGTAAGGTATGAAAACTGTTGATATTAAGAAGATATAAGCTAATTCTCCCCTTTTTTAAAAATATTAATATGGGACAACTTGTAAGAACTAATATATCAAGTGTTTGCATTCAGAGCTACCATCTTGAATCAAGTCATGATTCATCTTAAAGGAAGCTCCAAAACAGAGACAGCAAAGCAGATTTATTCTGAGGTTCAGATGTTACAGTTTGTGTATTAAGTCAATAAAGATGATCATTATTTCTCAGTATGACACACTGAAAACCAAAGTTTCCCTTCTCCCTTCATGTTCTTTAAATTTAAGAAAGAAAAAACCAACAAAAACTTTAACTGGAGTGTTTCCTTGTAGAACTGCAATTTTTCCCACTTGAATGATCTTTAGAAATTAAGGCTAAATTTGATTGCAAATGCAATTTTATTTTTCCCATAGAAATTATTGCTTTAGATACACACCCATAAATGTGCTGCAGATTTAAAATGTACTAGTAACCTGGTATTGATAACTGAAACCAAACTCAGAGTTTAAAGCCCATTTTTTAATAAAGTAAAATTAATCATATCCACTCTGTATGTGCAGGATTTTGTAGCACTGAACACTTTGCTTTGCAGGACTTACAAGGATTGATTCCAATGCTGCATCAATTCTACACCAGCTTTTCTTCTTTGCCACTAAACCTGCATTTCCAGTCTGGCTTCCAACAGCAGTGCAGACATTCCAAGGGATACAGAACACCAGAACGATGCTTCTGTTTACTGCAGGTAGCTGAAGCCCTTCTACTCAGATTCTAAAAGTGACAGACACAGGCTACAGTGGCACTGGGTCACACGCTACAGAAACAAACAGGGGTAACACGGAGCAGTGGCAGACAGTGGTGAACCACACACACTCTGAATGGAAGGACTGCTGAAAACGAGGCAGGTACCTGTTCCTTCACAGAAGCCAGAATGGTCGTGGCAGTGGTCTCTGGCTCCATGCCTGGGCCTGTGGAAGCCTCCTGTGCTGTCTGCAGCCCCTCCTCCACCATTGGGCTCTGCTCAGGGGCTGGCATTTTGCCTGCAACAACAAGATTTTCAGATAGTTTACATTTTCAGCCAGTGATGTTTAAAATCCAAGTTTTCAGGATCATAATTTTTTTTTTCTAGAAGCTCTCCAAACGTAACTAGATTAGCAGAGAACTTTGCATTACTCAATCTATGCTGTGTGACTGCATTTCCCCTTCACAAATGGAGACCAGAATCATCTACACAACTCGAGGGTTGGGCAGGAGCAAGCAGGCTGCATGATGCTTCACCATTATTTTTAAAAACACTATTTTGTGGTGGTTAATAAAACTGAAGATGCATGAAAAATACTAGTGCTAACTATAAAGAACACCCAGGATCAGTACAAGTTTACCACAGTTTACTGTTAACTGTACAGTTATACAGTTTTCAGCACAAAAGAATGACAAGTAACAGCAGAATGCTCTGCTGTCAGGAACAAACTGTGGAAGAGACTAATTATGGTAATAAAAGCTTAATGGGAGCAATGCTTCTAATGCTCTTTTTGCAAAAGAGGAAATTAAAATGCTAAAGTTAAAGCAATTGCCCTGGGCTATGGATAGCGTGGAAAGGACTGACAGGATTAGCATCCAATAATCCCAAACTGTGCTATTGCAGAGGCAGCACACTAACAATTCCAATCTATGGAAAAAAGCAATTAATTTGTTCAATGATCAAAGCCATTATTAACTAATATTACAAAGATAGTTATGAAGTGTGTTTAACGCTTTGCAAACAGCAAGTAAGTGGCATTCACTGAGCTTCTACACAGATACCACGCTTTAATTTCCTTCAGAAAATAAAGCTTGTGAGGTCTAATGTTAGAAGTAGTCCATATTTCATTTTACATTTTCATAACAAACTCACCCAGTATTCCTAGCGCAGACAGACAGGAACAGATTCCTTCCCCATCCCATTCATTACTCAAAGGGTGAGGAGATGCTCAGGCTGCAAATGGGCTCCAAGGCCAGAATGGCCCCGTGAGACCCCTCAGTCTGGAGCTGTGCTAGCCACGAGCACAGGGCAATGCACAGGGTCAGTTCCCATTGGTTCCAGCTGGTTTCACTGCTTTTCATTGGTTTCATGCAAAGGCTGCCACACCGAGCCTGTCACAAGCACATTAGGCAGGTGAACCCCTAAAGCTTCAAGGACCATTTCTACAGAACCTATTAAACAGCAATTAAGCTAGCAGAATGAAAAACTACCTCTAATAGTTGCATAATAGGATTCTGAAAAGTCAAATGAGCAACTTTATGCTTTTAGAAAATAAAAATTGTTTCTTCCAAGTTTTACTTCTGAAAACCAACTCTTTAATCAAGCAGTAAGAACCCAAGGCACAGAATACATTCCACAATTCCATGTGTCATATCTGATTTTTTATATCACTTACCATAGTTCTTTTATGACTATAACTCAGTGTTTCAGGTTTCTAAATGACCTGATAAATTCGCAAGCATATCAAGTAATAAAACTACCCAATCAAGCCTTTCCTTCATTTAGAAACATCTGCTAAGCAATCTAAAGGACAAGTCTCAAAAACTCCCAAGTTACACAAGTGCTTCTCTCAGAAGGGGGCTGCTTGTTGGTCCATGTATCCCACCATGTCCCCACCTGCATGGAACAGAGCAGAGCCTGCTGTACTTTGGGATTTCCAGGAGAGAAGTACAAAATACAGCAGTGAAACAATCTCAATTTGTCTTTTCCATAGTTTTCTCTCCCTTCTCACCCCAACACTGTGAGTAACTTCTCAACCCATCTGTAGTAGATTTCTGTAACAAAGCAGTCCAGAAAACATTCCTCTGAGCTGGCTGGAAGGTGTGCTAATTCATTGGAACAGAAAATATACCCAGTATTGAGTATCTAATAAAAATATCCAGATAAAAACCGATCAAATTAATTATTAGTGAAGGTGTCAGTGTTAAATGCACATCTGTCTCGGTGTTAAGAGATGTAATCGCAGACCTACACCCTTTCACACAGGCAGTTGTTTCAACTGATGTTCCTTCAATTAACACATTTCTTGGCAAAGTTACTGATTTTCTAATCTTGATTTCAACATTAAATAACTGTTGGCTCTGATCCTACAAACACTTAGGAACACACTTGAGCTAATAAACAAGACTGCTCATCCCCCCAGCCAGGCCCGTGGGCTCGGGTGGCAGCACAGAGAGTAAGGGAGCAGGAGGAGCTCTGCAGGGCCCAGTCCCCCCAGCACAGCTCTGCCTAGGGATGCTGCTTCAGGAACTCACAAAGTCCAGGCATCTTCACCTTATAGAGCAGGAAACAGCATGAGCAGATTTGGTGAGAGCCTTAAAATCTGGTATGAGTAAGAAGCTGAGAGGAGTTAATACAAAACCCCCTTTCTCCCTTACGCAACACTGGGATTTATCCACTCAAAACACTCCCTGGACTTGTGCTGCTACTCATTTGGGGATGGATAATTGATTCATCATTCAAAAACTAGCAACCTGATTTCATACCTCAAAAAAATTAGGTTCATAGTTATTTTGCCTGTCTCTGGTGTCATGGCTGAGCAGTCAGACACCATCCAGAACACGAGGCTGCTCCCACATCTTCCCCAGCCTGTCCAGATCCTCATTCCCCACAGCTCCATGCTACAGTTTCCTAGGTCCTGCCCTGGGCAGTAGTAAAGGCCAAAAGCAGTGACAACCTAGCTCCAGGCTGGCATGTCCAGACCAAGTGTGCAAGACAAAGCTGTTCAATTTGAAGCCTCCAGTTCAAAATACCCAAAACCAATTCTGAGAACAGTGGTTTTCCCTGCTGCAGAGACTCACTCGAATGGCTTTATGAAACCACAAAGTAAATCACAGCAGAGCAAACCAAGCCACCATAAAGACTCAGCTTTCCATCCAGGGAGGGTTTGGCAGGGAGCACTAGGCTGGGCAATTGTGGGATTTGCTCAAGCAAATCTGGCCTGAACAGCTCTGTGACTGCCCCTTCAGGGGACCCCACTGTGCCCCCTGCTCTGCCCATGTGGCTCCTCAAGCCTCCTCCTGGAGCCTGCCAGCCCTCCTCCTTGCCCAGCCCCTGCCCTGGGCTGGGACAGCCACCCACGGCTCCAGCACTCACTCTGCTCTTTGCACTCAGGGAAGGAACCTGGGAAACACTTCTTGTGTCTGATCCACTGGTCAAACAGCTGCAAAACCAGCACTGCAAGGAGCTCATCTGACACAGCCTTGCTGCTGGGGATGAGATGGGGAGGTGTTTTCCTGAGCCAGCTGATCTTGCAGCCACATAATCACTGACACAAGGAAGCAAGAACATATTACTGAGAAGTAGAGCAGAAATATGAGAAATCACTAAACCAAGTGTAGTAAACCATGCTTTAAGTTTTCATTGTCATTAGTCTCTATTCCCCACTTTTCAGTGCTCTGGTTATTTTCTTAGACATACCCAGACAGCTTTGCCAGTACTGAATAATCCCACTTCTTTTAGCACAGGCCCAAGAAAAAGCCAGACCTTTTGAGGATTGATGCCAGACAGAAGTGGTGCTTTTTTACAACCTCCTAATCCCTTCCCTTCAATTCTTTCTGCCTTCCTTACATTGGTTATTCTTCCACATTTGCTCTTTACCTACCTTCCCTGTTTCTGAGCCTCCCATTGCTGACCTGCAGCCAGTAAGGACAGTCACCAGCACAACTCATGCTGGAGAGGTAATACAGTTCTTACCTCCTCTGCCAGCTAGGACACGATGGACTGGATTTATTTCACAAGGGCAACATGAGAAAAACATGTGGCCAACCTTTCATTACTGAAATTCCTCATATTTATCGAGCTACAAGGGTTACTCAAGCAACAATAGTAAATTAACGATTACATTAGACAAATACTCGTTAGTACAGAGGGGAAAAGCTCCTATTAGCTACAAGCAACCTGCTAGGACACTAACATTATTTACTATACAATGAAGTTATTCTTGTGTATCTACACTCAGAGCAACAAGGCACATCTCAGCTCTTGGTCAAAGACTCTGCTCTTCTCATGTGCATGAAAAGCCAAAACCTAAACAAGACGTGCTACATTCCCAGTTTTTACAGGAAGATGTGATGACAATTTCTCTGTTTCAGAGTTCCTTCCCAGAGCTGTCAGAGCACTCCCAGGCAGGAGCAGCTGCCATTGGCTCCACCTGCAGAGTGCTGCTCCCCTAAGAGCCAGGCAGGGACTCACACTCCAGCCTCCTGCAGCCAAGTGACTGAAGCAGCTCTGGGTCCTGTCTGCCAGCCTGCAGAACGTGTTCGGATGGAGAGGCAGCAGATGACAACGCACCCACTTGCAAAGATGATGCCAGCAACTAAAAATGGGTTCTGTGAAAGATGGCTCCAGCATTTACATGAAAGCAGGTTTGAAGTTCCAGATGCAGCACAGGAACACTCCAAACGTCACACTACAGGCTAGCCACTGGGTCAGAGACAGCTTTTCTTTATGGACATTAGCAGTGCACAAGCTCTTGCGGACTTAAGGATTGAAAGCAGGAAAATAAACATGTTATCTGATGAAAACAAGGAAGAAACTGACTTCAGAAATGGCAGGATAAAAACCACCTGCACAGTTGTGTAGACTGAGTTCCATAATCAAAAAGGAAACCTACACACACCTGACCCGCTGCCTGAGGAATGTGTTTCACTGACTTACCACTACATTTAGCCTCTTCCTAAGCCCTTTTTCTTTATATGATATATTTTTTCCTGTTTGTTTTTTACTTAAAAAATGCAGGTTCAAAAACCATTTGGTATTACGTCCTGATTAAAATCTTAGAATGTACATTACCTTTTGATAAACATATTTTTGTTACAGTTCCTAGGAAAAGACAGTTGTTTTTTTTTTTTTGGCTGATGGCTACATACTTCAACTCCACCCCAGTGAGCAGGCAAGATTCTATATCCACAAATATCCAGTTGTAACATGCTCACGAGACTAATATCTTTTATAGCTCTCAAACAAATCATTCACCAGAAGGTATCAGACACGTACAGCAAGACAACCATTTTGAATAAAGACATATTTATAACCACGTCCTTCAAGGCCTGAGGCACTGTCTGTAGCTCACCTGAAAAGAAGCCTCTGTCATCTGAAGGATGTCTGGAGAGCATTTACACTTTGCAAACCTATGAAGTACAAGAAGCTAAATGGCAATAAGTAGAGTTTTCAGCAGTTTAATTTAACAAGGCTCCATGACTTATAAGAAACAAGAGACCCCAAATCTGAGCATTCCCTTTGGGCCATCCTACGTCTGTGCTGCTCTGTTTGAGGTCTCCAAACGCACTGGCACTGAGCAGAGCCTCAGCAGAGCACAGTGCTCAAAGGCAGCTCTGCCTAGCAAACAGACAGCAGGCTGCTCTCAAGGGATGGAGTTCAGTCTCTTCTGTCGCAGGCTGAGGGGGAGGAGGGACATGCAGCACCACAGAAGGATTTTAGGTTTTCCAAACAGACTGTCAGGTGACAAGGACATTCATCAACTACTCATTCAACCATGCACAGAAGGATAAATTCTCAGTCTGGTGTTGGAATAGATGCAATTAAGGCAGGTATGAAGTCCTTCAGAATGCATATCACAGAAGAACATAACCTGCACACTGATAGCTGGGAACCTGCAGCACAGGTGACCTGCACCCAGCTCCAACCCAAAAACTCCTACAAACAAGCACATGGCAATGAAAATGAGAATGGCTGCTGAGCACAGATATGGCCACCACCAACCACAACGATGGCTGCAGCTGCTGTGCAATTTCTACCTGTATTTTCTCCTAGCAAAATTATTGCTGAGGTGTGACTATGTTACTGCTAGAGAGAATGCTCACTACCAGACAAGCCTCAGCTGGAAGTATCAGCAACCCAAATCTATGTTATATGCCTTTATAAAAGTATGCTTCCCAATTTTGTCATATAGCGTATTTGAAAAAAATGTATTACACAAAAAATGTTCTCCATGATAAAAGTTATCAACTACAATCCCCCAACAAAAGACAGCTGGAGAGTTACAGAGTTGCACAGCTCGCCCTGTTTGGACAATGCAGTTGTTGAGTGATGTGGAGTCACAGGTATCCTGAGATGGTCTGGAGCCAAACACTACCAACTCCAGCCAACTGACTACTACAGAAATGTCAAATTCTTGCATACCATAAACATGGACTGAAGAATACCACAGTTTTCCAATAAACATGACTTTGGATTAGCAAAAGATGTCACTAAAATGAAGTTTTATCAATTACTAAACTGCATTTTACTTTTCCTTTTGCCCTGAAATAGAACTGCACAGCAAAACTCTGCTGCCAAGAACACTTCTACCTGCAAACTTTTAAATTTAAGCAAATGAAGCTCTCTCCTCTTCTCTTCTTCAAGCTAGAAGCTAAAAAACCCCCCAGAATTGATTGTAGTAGCAAGATATAAGAATTATACAACAAGAATTTGGGTTTTAAGGCCACAATTACCAATACTTCCACCAGCTCTCCAATATCCCAAAGATTACTATTATTTTTCCAAGGTGTATTTGATTTTGTTCACCCTTCAAAATTGAAAGTACTGGTAGTAGGATTACACATAACTCTATAGAGAATTTAGCATTTCTACTAATGCTTTATGAAGAGATGAAGAGCTGTGAATGTCAAAATTTACATGATATCACATTTAGAGGAGATCAAGGACAACTGAGTAATTTGATGAAAACCACAAAGGAAAATGAATGAGTCAGTGTTGATAAACACAAAATCACATGAACTGTTCCCATCCAAATGACCCATTTGCCTTCCTGTAGCAGGGGTAGGTGACAGAAACACAGCTACAAAATCAGGCAGACTCAGGTTAAAGGGTCTGGCCAGGCAGGGGAACCTTTTCGAGAAGTGCCAGAGGGGAAAAAAGTCAGGTCAATGGTACATTAAATAATGTCAATAACTGTAACCACACTCCAAAACAGACATCCACAGTGCAAAAGGCAGGCAATCCAGCATTTGTTGACAGCAACAAAATAATTCAGAGACAGAAAACTATACATTGAAGGAATGAGGATTAAGAGTAGAAATGGTCAAGAAGCAAAACAAATACTGAATGAAGGCATATGGTTCTTTGCTGATGCTCAGTTAAAACAAGGAGAAACTTTAAGAACAGCATTCAGAGGCTTCCTGCTGTGTGGCAGAACTGCATCTTTATGCAGCATTACAAGATCCTAAGATGTGATTCTCTTCTCACAGTGTAAAAGAATTTCTTCCTGTAAAATCTGCTAAAGGCATGCAATTTTGTCATGAGATGGCAACATTTTGCATCAACATTTACCAGTTGGAGATGCAATTTAGATAGCCTTCCTGCCTCGGTTCCTGAAACACTGAAAGGATGACTCAAACGTATTTTAAAAGCTAACATCAAAGGAATCTCAAATAGTTGTCACAACAACACCAACCTTATTTCTACCTTTTAATTCTCTGCCCCTTATTCTAGTCACATGCTAATTCCTGAGTAGGGCAATTAAGCACACCAAAACCAGTAACAGGACTAGAACATCAAGAGTTAGGAGAGAGTGTGGGTCTGTTTTATCCAATCTGCCTAATTCTGTTCTATAAGAGCACTAGAGAAACATATTTTGTGTAAAGTCTTGACACTGCTTTGTGAGCTGCAGCCAAGAAAGGCCAGATGAGAGAGCTGGGGAGAGGAGAGGTGAGCAGGGCACCTGGTGGGGAAGCCAAAGCCAAAGCAGCAGCTCCCTGGCAGGGCAGGTGGGCTCTGCACAGCTGTGCCAGCTGTGCCCAGGCTCAGGGCACAGCACAGCAGCTCCCTGGCAGGGCAGGTGGGCTCTGCCCAGCTGTGCCAGCTGTGCCCAGGCTCAGGCCCAGCACAGGCACTCAGAGCCATCCCCAGGGCACGGCTGGGCAGGGGACACACAGAGCACGGAGTGCTGGGCCAGCACAGAGAGCAGGAACTATGGGGGATCCAGCTTCAAACAAAGAGCTGACCCAACACACCAGACACTGAGGTTTGTTCATGGACCCCAATACCCAATTTTGCATCAGCTCCCACCCAAAACCCTGCCTCACCCACACTCCAGGTGATGCAGGTGGCACAGAACCACGTCCTGCATGGAAGCAGACACAGCAAAACAACAGCTCTGAGAAAAACACACAGCTGGGATGCCTGCAATCCAAGCACCTTCCTGTGGCAGAGAAAAGAGAGGGGAAAAAAAAAATAAAAGGTATCTCACTGATCCCTCCTGCTTCTTTCCCACTTCGCACTGCACTGCAAATGCACAATCTTCCCAGACTGCTTCACTGAAGTTTTCACCCATTTTCAAGCTGGATCAATTGAAAAGTCAGAAGAAAGCAACCAAAGCAATGCAAAATCTATGCAGAAGTTGCCTGTGTTTGGACATAAAGCAGAGACTTTTGGGAAAAGCAGTAACAGTCAAAATACTGAAGTCACTGCAGAAAGACAAAACAATAATCAAGGATAATATTTAAGAGCTACAGCTACCTTCTTGCTAGTATCAGACAATATAAACGACATTAATTATTTAAGTGTTTTTATCTTCTCTAAATGGAATACTGGGATTCCTTTCTGCCCTTCCAAATTCAAACAAACACGACTTTTTAGATCATTTCACAACTACACATAATAGAAAAAATTAAATGTTCACACTTAGGATTTAGATATGCCTGATAATTAATACTGATATATTTAAATATGCAACTCTATCAACAGTGAAGATACAAACTCAACCAGTTATTTTCACTGTGCTGTAACACGGATCTCAGAAGGAAGGGTTTAAAAGGTAGTGATCAAAAGCAAAGCCTCTCAGTAATAAGGAGGGAGTTGGAAAATTATGCAATTTTAAGTCTTAAAAAAATACAACAATTAATTAGTGTTTCAGGGGATTTCCACTTTCAAACCTGAGAAAGCCTGCTCCTGCTTGCTCTCTGCAAGTCCAGGAGAACATCAATACACCAACTCAGGAAATACACTCCTGGATGACACCAGCAGAAAAGAATGCACTTCCACCACTTGCAGGACTGCTCTTTATTGCTCTTTTATGCAATGCTTAAGGGGTAATTGGAGTTAGAGGCATATCTTTCCATTTTTAGAACGCCGTACTCCACTCCATAGGAATATGCACAGTTTCAGCTGGCTGCTGTGAGGCTGGCTGTCCTTTCTGGGCTGTGGAGTGCAGCAGAGGAGGCAGCAGAGCCCTGGGCAGGACCCAGGCCCAGCAAAGCCCCTGGGCAGGACACAGCACCCGTGGGGAAGGGAGGGATCCACAGCACCACTGCTGTACTGCAGAGCCTGGAAAGACTCTGGAAAGACACACAATCCGTGTCTGCCACCTAAAATGAACCATTTCAGGCAGGGGCTCCAAGGCAGCTGCTAGGTATCTTCCCAGCATCAGAGATAAATCACAGATGGGAACAGAATGCACATCACCTCATTGCATTTGCTTGCCTATTTGTGAGAGACTGCTTCAAATCCAAAACTTTTAAAACGAAGCTTTTCAGCAACAGCACAGGAGTTCTACAGAGGTTCAAACTGTTGGGTTTTTTCCTTTAACTTAGTATAGGACATTCTTTATTACTTCAGTTCTCATACAGCCAGACAGGTAAAGCTGCAAATACCTGAGCAAATGTGAACATGCCCAGCAAGGAGGGGCAAAAGTAGGCTCAAAAGTCTACCTTACACATACTGTGTTTAAAAGAAGTGTGTAACACCACAGTTCTTTTGTCAAACTAAAGCCCAATAAAAACTTAATGAAAAATGTCATATATATGCATATATAGTCTGCACATAATTATTTCTTCAAATAAGTTTTCCAAAGAATCTGCTTCTTTAAAATGGCAAATATGTTTCTACAGTAATGCTGCTGGTTAATTCCAAATAATCAATTCACTGTCTTCACAATAGACTTCTGTCATATTTGCAATTCATTAGTCACAATCTTAATCCATCAGCGAATTGTAAGACCCACTGACCAAAGCAAAATTCAAAGGATAGGAACAGTCATGTCACCATGAGAAGTCACAGGAGTTCCCTCTCTGGAGGCTGCTCAGTTTAGTAACTGCAGTTCCTTCATGGAGGTTACAGCATAACCACGAACGCTGCTCAGCCAGTCTCCTGCAGCAGAGGAGAGAGCTGCTGGCAGTGCCCACTCACATTTTGGGGTGTGAGCTCTATTAGAAACAGATTTCACCAGAATCCTGGTCCTGTAAGACCCAGCTGCTCTAGACATCAATGGAGACATGAATAACCAGCACCGTGGTGGGGCACAGCTATTCATTTAATGGATATGGTGATAAAAAGGCAGTTAAATAGAAAAGATTACTCAGCAAACTCAAAGCCTAAAAGAGAACAGAAAAAATCTGTTGCCAAAACTGCCATGGAGCACATCATTATGAACTGATTCATTTCTAAATGGAACTGTAGAACTGCAGAACTGTAACTTCAGTGGTGGATTTGAGAAGAACTAGTGTTACGAAACAGAAAACAGTGTGGTGACATGAACCAGCTGAACCCAGCAGAGCTGGTGCTCCTGCTCCCAAATAAATCCATAGCTATCCAAAGCAGTGCAAGGGGTGACACACAGAGGCATGCAACTAAGTTCGTAGAGGGTTCCTCATCTGGGAAGCATACCTACTTACAAAAGAGACACAGATGCAAAAGAAGGTTGATGTTCCCTTCCTAGCCTAAGGGGAGAGGAGGAATCTCCCTGTCTGCTGCTGTTTCCCAAGGCAAACAACAATGGATTATGAGCAAGCTAGAGACAAGCAAGGCAGGCAGGGCCTGCTAAAGCAGCACAGAAAGGAAGGATGACAGGAACATCTGTGCAGAGAAAGCACAGCCAGGTAACAGCCCAGCAGCACCTCAGTCAGACTAAGGGAAACACAGCCTCTTGTCAAATGACTGGGGTTATGTACACATCCTGCTTAAGGGGAGGAAGACAAAAAAGTAGAATTAACACAAAACTCCACCAGGAGAGAAGATTCTCCACTAGGAACTCCCTTCTAATTGAGCACATTTAACACCAGCTAAAAAACAGGCCCTCAGATCTTCCAGATTTGGGGGGTTTTGGTAGGCCAGAAGGGCATGGGGCACTAATCTTGCCAATGCTCTTTACCCAAGTCACAGACAGTGAGCAAAGAAAGTTTCTGTGCAGGCAGCAAGGTCATCACCAAGAGGTAACTGGAGAGAAGAACAGAGCTGCCCCTGTGAGACGGGCACAGTGATGGCACATGCTGCAGTGGAGTGCACAAAAACACTTCCAGCAGACACTCTGAAGTGTTCTCCCATTAGAATGAAATGGAAGTTAACTCAGCACCTGGCATAGGCCTTGTTTCTCACATTTGCAGCTGGTTCTGTCGGTCTGCCTGAATTCAAAGGCTGTCATGATGATAAAGAAACCAAATCCTCCTTTTTCATCACCAGAAACCTTCCAAAATAGAAACCGAAAAGATACTGTTTTCTATGAATACTTGGGTGTAAAAATAAGGATAAGTAAACATTTGAGAGAAGACCAAACAGGTCTTAAATCACCATAAAGAAATTTATCACTGTAACTACAAATTAGGAAATTCCCCAGTGAAATGAACATTTTGGAAAAGTAAAGAAGTGTAGTGAATATTTGAGAACAGAATTACTGGTAGCTATTTTCTCCACGTTTGTAATTGCACTGTTAGGATCCATAGAGATGATTCCTATCATACTGATATATCTGACTTATTTTTTCTTATTTGTACAAATAAAATCATACCTACCTTAAGGGAAGTCAAACTCCTTTAATCAGAGTTAAACCAGCAGAAAGTAGCAGGCTCCTCTGGGATGTGTTTACAAGGCAGTACTGTTTTGATTCACATTCTGCTGGCATCTCTGCAACTGGAAAATGTTAAGGTCAAATCAAGGTGATTTGCTTGCTTTCCTCCTGGGTAGGGCCCTTTCAGTTAGGACTCTTTAATAAAATGTACACCTGTGTCTTCATACAGCAGCTCAACTACCCAACAACCAGAGCTCTTGGTGCATTTAGCACCCACCCCAGCACTCCAGGTACACCTGCACACCCACACCTTCAGCTTCCTCCTCACCTGAAGAACGAGCTGGCACAGGGGAACCATCACTCAAGTCACTGTCTCCCTCCTCTAGCACTGTGTCAAGACTTCATATCCTGGTTAAAGTTCACCTGGGATAAAGAGGGTCTGATCCTGACTGTGCAGTGTAGGAGCAAACCTAACCCACCCACATGAGTATCACAGTTGGGCCACAATAAACAATAATTTGGGGGAGATGCTGATTGCCCCTGCCCAAGTCACTCTGCACACACAGGACACAATTCTCTTTTTGAGTCTGCCACGTAAACCCACACAGATCCTGCCCTGCAGGAAGTGGGACAGACGTGTTCTTTCATCTGGAAGAAGAAATGATCAGTGTCAGCCAGGTGAGAGGCACAGTCACTGCATTTCCTAACACACACTTCCAGACAAAAAAGGCAAAACAGAAATAAAGCCAGGGATTAGCTCCACCCCAGTTTCACAGGCCCACTGCCAGTACCCTGGACAAGATTAATCATATCAAACACCAGCTTTTGTTTCAAGGAAAACTGCGTGAAAAACTTCTGCACACCTAAAGCTGAAAGGGTGCCATTAGTGTTCATAAATCTGTGCAGCTGTAAGTCTCACAAATTCAACACATCACACCAAACTGACTCACACTCATATTGAAAAAGCCCACTGACAAGAAGTCTGAACTTTGGAGCCTCCAAGGCTGTCCATCAGACAGGGCCTTTGAAAGGAACACTAAAATTCCCCAGGAGCACAGACCAGAGAGCTGCTCACTCCATGCACTGTGTGAGACATCAGCCAAGGCACCAGCAAGCACTGCATTCCAAAAAGTGGCATATCCTCAGTGACAAGCATTGTCTTCCCTCTGGACTGTGCCATTTCAGGACTGAGAAGGTGCAGATGTCACAAGCACAGGGCAAACCCAGCTATCCACAAACCCTTCAGAACAGCCCCAGGGCAGCAGAGCAGGGATCCCTGTGACAAGGGCTGAGCACTGGGTGCTCTGCACCCGGGGCTCTCTCCCAGCCTCCACAAGGAAATGAGCTGGCTCCACAAACACAGCAACTTCTACTCTGCAATTACTACATTCAGCTAAATTATGGGGATGTAATTGTAAAGGAGATAGATTCCAACTTACAGTATCTTTTTAAAAGTTGTGTAAAATGGATAAATACCTTGAAAGAACACCAAGTATTAGCTGTTTCCCTGAAGTTTTTTTCTCATATTCTAAGAATTTTTAAAATTCTAAATACAAGTGATTCTTGAAACAAAAGACATTGCAGAACAGTGGTTATTCATCTGGTGTCTAGAACAAATTAAAACTTGGTTCTGAAATACAGGTCAAGCAAGCTTAACAGTTTTGAATTTCAACAGACTAAATGCTTCTATAAAGATTTTCACCTCATACCTTAACATAAGAAATAATAAAATCCATTGACATGTGTAAATCCAAAAGACAGCAGTACAATGGGAGGGTTGATAAAAGAAATGCTGTAAAAATGTAGAAAGTTAAGAAGCCTGTTTAGACATCACAGGTACACCCCTGCTCTCCTCCTGCCTCAGGCTGTTATAAGTTGCCAGAGCAGAGGCTCTGGGGCTGGTTGTTAATTAGTTCCTGGGCATTAGCAGCATGACATAGCACAGCTTTCACATGTAGTATTTATGTTTGTACTAGGGAAAAGGACACACCACCCTTGAATTTCTGGACTTACAAGGCATATTTGCTTCCAAGATAAAAATCTCTGTTCTGGCTATAATCCTGTGCAGGATGCAAACCCTCTCAGTCAGCTAGAGGACAGTTTTAAGTCCGGAGATCAGAGGTAAGGCAGCCTCCACGAGATCCTGTGCAAGGGGGAAGCAGCCAAACACAATCCATGCAGCAGCACATCCTGTCTCCCCTTCCTCCAACATGTTTAACTTTGCCCACTGAAGACTTGGAAGTGAGACAGACACGTCAAATATTTGGAAAGAAAACCCTCACAGGCAGGTGGCTGTTTGCCATGCCGACAACAGAGCGAGTTCTTCCAAAGGCCTGCCTGTGTCACGGAACCTGGGGGAGGAAGAACCAGCTCTCAGCCCCAAGAGAGGCAAGAGCAGCTCTGGAGTGACCTGCTCAGAGTGAGCAGATCTTCCCTTTGTGAGAGCACTCACAGGAGCAGAAGGCAGCAGCAGGGCTGAAGGAAGGGCTGTCTGACCCTTTCACAGGGGACACTCTTCAGAGCGTCATCAGCCAGCTCCATCACAAGGAAAAGGGTCCTGCTTGTGCTTCAAAACACTGAAAGTGGCTGCACAGCAGAATCCTTTGCTCCCACCGTGCTCAACCACAACACCGAGCTGGAGAACGATCAGTTTAGAGAGACAGGATTTGGTAAACTCTGGGCAAACAGCTCCAACCCTGAGTGAAGAGCAGAGGATTCCAGGTGTCCCTGCAGCAGCCCCAGGTGTCCTGCAGCTGGGAACTGAACTGGGAACACCTGATCAAGTGAAAACATCATCCCACACTGTGCACTGCTGCATATAAACATTGCTTTTCAACGTCCTAAAAAAACCCCTAAATTCTGGAATATTGCCACAGTAAAATATTTTTGTTCTGTTGCAATATGACTCCTGTGATCCATTGAGATGCAGAGAAAACAAAGGAAAATTCTGGGAAAATTGCAATAATTTGAATTATCTTTGCTATCTAAAAAAAGTAACTGCCTTTAGTATTTCAAATTTTAGTCTAAAAAATAATGATATTTATATTATAGATTAAATCAGTATACTAGTAATACAAAACAATTCAATAATACCATATTAACTAATACAATAAACTGCATCACTAAAACAGCATTTGCTGGCATTCTAACAAGGCAAATTCTTAAACTTAACTTAAACTTAACTTCCTAAATCTAATGCACTTCACACCTCCTAAAAGGAGAAAGTTGTGATTCCGGATATCTTCTTTTGTATCTATAACAGTAAAGAAGATATTTAAAGTCTACCCACTATGAACAGCAGTAAATGCATTAAGTTTTATAAAAACTGTTACCCCCTCCACTGTGTGACTGCATTTCCAGACTGGATCAATGCAGCAGCAGCAGCTTCCAATGGACAGTGGGTGGTTCCTTTCAGAGCACTCAAGTTGGCCAAAATAAAACTCAGTAGCTCATCAGACAAACCCAATCCCTGGATTCAGCACGCCTTGCTAATTCAACACTTTTAAACTGCATCCCTTCAGGATGGGGTTTTTTGTTTCGGGATTTGGGTCTTTTGTTGTTGCAGTTTTTTGATTTTATCTCAGTGTCAGTACATGACCTGGTGATTTTTTTCCTGCTTTAAAATAACCTGTGTTCCACAAGTAAATTAAAAGCTCTGAGTGTTGAAAGACTGACTACGTCAGCCTGAACAAAAAAGCATCCCACAACAGGCAGTGCTCTCTACCAGAACTTCAGAACTTCCTTGAGAAGTGTCAAGTTCTTGAACCAGAGGAAGTTTTTCTGCCAGTCTGCCTATTCTGTGACGAACACTAAACTAGGAATTTTTTTTAAAGCATCTTCTGGAAAAGAATGTATTTAATGGCAGTGACATTTCCCAAATCTCAGTGTATGCTGTTGCTATGATTTATGCTAAGGAACAATAGCCAAACTAACAAAAACTCAGATTTTCTTTCTTTATGTGGTAGTCCAAATAACACAGAGCAAACGGACACATCTCACCAGCCAGTCTGAGATTTCTGGGTTCAGTGTTTTTTCATCTCCCATCCAAAAATTAAACATGCTCCCAGGAACAAGTGATGTGTTGTATCAGTCATCTCCCTGCCCATATTCTCCATGTCAGCTGCAATATGGAACTGGCTATTTTCATTACCTTAGTTTGAGGACAAAGCTGGCTATGAAGGCTACGGAGCAGCAAGAGGGGGAAGTTCTGTCAGGGTATCTTCAGTCAAGGCTGAACCAAATGACACAGCCCAGCAGTCCAGGTTTAGTACTGGACCAAAGCAGCCTGGACTAGGTGTGTGTGTTACAAAAAGCATGTCCTTGGTATCTTCTTCATCAGTTCAAGCTTTGTCTGTCTGCCTCTAAGTTATGGAGCATGGACTTCACTTCACTGAGGGCCACGTCCGTTTGGAGTTTAGGCACCGGTATGGTACAAATTAAATCTCCTTTCACAATATGCTGTAACTTCAATACCGCTGTCTTATTTCTCAGTAAGAATACACGGTAATTTTGTTTTTAAATAAAAACATGATGAAAATACTAACTCTTTCTGAGATCTGTTTCCCTGTGTACCTTTAGATACCACACAAGACTTGAGCATGAATTAGCAGAAGACAATTGCTGAACACCATTACATAAACACACGTGCACACAGAATTTCTCCAATTAACAGTCCAGTGCTCCACTTGTCCAGAAGCCACTGAAATCATTACATATACATATGTATGCATATGTTACATTACATATATCACCTTGAGTTTATTTTGTGAAAGATATTAAATGCTTCAGCTTTAAGCCTGTCACATTGACATGGAAATTCAATAACTATCATTTGTCTGAAACTGTTTCAGAGATTTCATCAATCAGATTTATCTGTATGATAACAAACACGCCAATACTTAATTCACAAGCTACACACCAGGAAGTTCTGCCAAGGCAAGACAGTGAAGAACACGGGTTTGGAACTGAAAAGGTTTCCTTTCAGAGCACCTAGGAGGCATTGCCTGCTGCAGTCTTCCTGGGGACAAGGATAGAAATCCACCACAAACTGGAAATTTCCTGTTCACATCAGATTTCTAGCACAGACAGCATTAAGTAAGATCATTTAAAGCAAACTGAGGGATAGATTAGGTGCTTTCTATTTGGGCATGTGTAATGCAATTGCTCCTGAGTACATTTATAAACACCTGTTAAAAGCATAGCCAGATGATAGCCTTTGGCTTGCCACACCACAGACAGAACATGAGGAGATTTTCATAAGATGATAAAGACAAGAAAAGTTTTTGGCACCCACAGAAACAAACAGAAATCCAGAATTTTTTAATGCTTCTTCCTTGTTCCTTACAGCCGGACCTGATGGGACAAAAGAGGATATTTAGCATCACTCCACAGCTCCTTCTTTTCCTCACTTGCTCCCAGACCTCTCCTACTCCTCGCCCTACCTGGCCCTAGGAAAAGTGCCCCCACCTCGTCCCAGGACATTCTCCCTCCTGCTCCTGCTGCCTCTGGAGCTGCCCCAGTCAGTCTAAAGGCATTCCTTGGACCAGCCAGCCAGCACAGGTGTTCCACCAACAGCAAACCCCACAGGGCTCCCCTGTGCCATGCTCCAAGATGAGCTCACCCATCAGGGAATGGCAGCCTGCTGCCCTAAACTCCTCTGCACAAACCCAGAGGACCCTGAGGGACACTTCAGCCCTCAGCCTGCACAGGGCTGTGAACCACACATCCCATAGATCCCACAGTCACAGGGGAATTTCATCCACTGCCCACAAACACCAACCCATGGCACAAACAGCAAACACATTAAAAATCCCCCCACTGAGCTGTGATGCAGAAAGCAAGTTTCGACTTGTACACCTTCAAAGAATTTACAATAGATTCCTTTCTGCTCTTTAATAATGAATTTATCACAATACCAATCAAAACATTAGATCAACCATACGGTTAATTGAAGGTTCACAAAAACACTACATTGCAGTTAGAACCCTACATGGGGGGTTAATTTTACTTATTTCTTGAATAATGGTTTAATGACTCTCAAATACAGTAACGACCCCCAGTTTCATTTTCTCCACTAAATAAAGATGTACTTTAAATTATTTCTAAATGCAATTAAACAGGAAGTTGACTGGTCTTCAATTCCTAGTGCTAGGTAAGAAATCTGTAAAATGCTGTGCAAAGTGAAAAAAGGGGGGAAGATGTGTAAGAGATGGTTATGGAGACACTTCGGAGAAAAATAGCAATTTCTTTTTCCTAATATATTACAGTTGCTTCAAATTAAAGTAGGAAAACACATGTATAACAAAAGTATACCTTTTAATAAAAAACTCTGTTAAAATGGAACCTTGTTTAAAGATCCCATACACAAAGAAGGGATTTTCCCTGACTTTCTGAGGTCATCTTGGTTTTCCTGTAAGAGTGGGATGCAATGAAGAGGACCAGAGAGATGAAGACAGCCCCAGAGATTGTGCACGGATCTCAGCAGCCAAAGGCTCTGGCAGGGAGGAAAGGCAAGGAGAGACAGCAGTGAACTGGCTGCAGTGCCCTGCCCTGGAACCGGCCAGCCTGGCTGCAGTGCCCTGCCCTGGAACTGGCCAGCCTGGCTGCAGTGCCCTGCCCTGGAACTGACCAGCCTGGCTGCAGTGCCCTGCCCTGGAACCAGCCAGCCTGGCTGCAGTGTCCTGCCCTCAAACTGACCAGCCTGGCTGCAGTGTCCTGCCCTCAAACTGGCCAGCCTGGCTGCAGTGTCCTGCCCTCAAACTGGCCAGCCTGGCTGCAGTGTCCTGCCCTCAAACTGGCCAGCCTGG
>JAOTBB010000369.1:37393676-37408419 GCA_025629985.1 Chamaetylas fuelleborni | reverse complement strand
CCTCAGCTTCAACACCTGGGAAGGGCAGGACCAGCTCAAGGTTCTGTGCAGGATCCAGACACTGACATCAGAAAACACCCAGGATTTTCCAGAGCATTTTCCACCACCCAGACCCCACCAGCTCCTCCCCTGTCACCCACCATGAGCCCCCCACCCTCTTTTCAGCCCCCTGGAGCTGCTGGAGCCCCTTTTCCCTCTGGGGAAAGTTTGACTTGCAAATCTCGTTTCAGTTCCTTGTTGAGAATTGATCATCTCAGTAGATCTGTTTCCCTGATGTTTCTCCAGCATCCTCCATCCCCTTGTGCCCAGAGAGGTGCCATGGGGATTTGGGGATGCAGCAGAGACACCTGGATTGCAAAGCCATGGATAGATTTACTTTAATCCAGGATTAAAGATCTCCAAAGATCCATGACAAACATTCCCATTCCCAGCTGCTCCACAGCTCGATCTTGATATATTCCCCTTTGATTTTCTCTCCTCTTAAAGGAGGGAAATCCACACCCACCTTCAGGACTGAGAAAGCTGGATGGGTTTTTCAAAAATTTTTACATGTGGCATCTTTTTGTATAAAAAATACCCCAAGCTCTGTCAGAAAGTGGCAGTTTTGTCACAACTGAAACCATTTGCAGGAAAGGGCTCTCAGACGAGTTTCCTGTTTTAAAAAGAAAACAAAAAAATGCTCTCTGAATGTCCTGAGATTGTCAAAAACATCCTGTTTTGACATTCAAAGAAAATTTGTCTTTTGGCTGGCAACAAGTTTGTTAAAGAATAAGGATTTTGAGAAAGAATGGGTGAAAAAAAACCACACTACCCCACCACAACCTAAAGTTTGTTTCAAGGACCTGGGTCAGCCCAGCTCCAATTCCAAGCCTGGGGGTTTGAATTTATGGATGTTGAAACAGAACTGCTGCTTTGGGAAGCAACCAGGTGTTTGGTGGCTCAAAATATGGGGTAAAAATTCCAGTGTGGTTGGGTCACCTGTGTGGTTGAACATTGATACTTCAGGGATCCAGGTTCATGTGGGGAAAATCCAAATATAACATCATCTACTCCCTGCAGGTGCTGGTGAGCAGTGGGAGCCTGCTTTATCCTTGGAAAGCAATGGAATATTGATTTTAAGGAAATAGGAAAGGTTTTGAGGGACTGAACGTGGGTCTGTCCAAGCTGCTTTTCTTCCTGGAAGCGTCTCTGGGATGCTCCTGCCCCAGGGTGCCTTTGGAGCACTGGGAACCCGCCCAATTTTTCCACCCACTTCCAATCTGGGTGCTCCCAGCTCCCACTCCAAGCCTGGATGTCAGGGGTGTGATCCCAAGGCAGCTGAGCCCGAGGTGTTTGCAGCCATCCCTGGATTTTGGGCCAAGGCACAGGAGTGAAAGCAGCAGCAAGGAGCCAAGGGAAGTTCAGGCCAGGTCAAACAAAGGGATTTGGTGCCAAATTATTTATTTTCAGAAGAAGCAAATGGTTCTTTTGACATTAAGAGGAGTTTTTGGGTGAGGAGTAAACCCTGCTGTGCTGGCTGCTTTTAAGACTAAAGTATCTGTAAAATTTTTTTAAAACCCTACACCAAACATTCTTCTGGGCAATGACAATGACAAGGAGTAAGATTTGTCTGGACATTTTTTGCCAAATTTGTTCAAATTTTTAGATTCCATCTGAGCTGATGAACAATTTCCTTCTTGCACCTCCCCCAGATCTGCCATATTTTAGCAATTTTGAGCACAGCAAACATTCAGATTATCCCCATAGCACTGGCCCTGAGAGGTTTTAAATGCCTTTGTGGCTCTCGGGGATCCTTGGTAGAAAATGGGGTGCAAAGAGTTGCTGGATTGCATGATTTATAAGCCCTGACACTCTAAATTCATTAGGCACCAGTGGACAAAATGCAAATCCAGGAGCAGGGAAGGAGAACACGGCACTAAGCAGATTCCAGATGATGGATATTCAAGTTCCCACGTGATGAAAGAGCCAAGCTATGGAAGGTGTCTGCAGTCACAAACCAAAGTCTATTAAAGCTCCTTGTTCTGGGACTATTGAGCAAAGCTCAGGAGAAAAATTGGATAAAATAAATGCTTTTGATTTCCTAATGTGTTTTGAGCTCAGGCCAAGGGCTCAGCTGGTTTTCCTGGGAATTACACTCGGCTGTGTGCAGGGAAACAGCTCTTGAGCCTGGAACAATCTCTGGAGCTGCTGAAATGCAGCCCAGCTGGGGGATGTCACCCTGGCCTCAGCAAAACCTCCCTTCTCTGCAGATGGGATCAGCCTGGGAGTGCTCCAGCTTCAGCAGCAGCCCTAAAACTGGGGCTGGCGCTGCTTAAAGCCCAAACTCCCCTCTGTGGGAGAGGTGCTGCTGTGACTTGTAAGGGCTGAGCAACCTGGGAGCATCTCCCAGTCCCCTCCTGTCATTCCAGGAGATGCTGTGGGACAGCCCTGCAGGGTTTGCTGTGAAATGGCCCCACAGCAGCTGGGTTTGGGCACCCTGGGGATGAAATTTGGTGTCTGTGCCCCTTGGGGTGGCAGCTCTCTGCAGTGGGCTCAGCAATATTGCACATCATGTCTCACTTCTTCCACATTTTCCTCTGGAAGCTTTGTTCTTCCCTCTCATTTCTTTTTTTTCCCCTTACTTTTCCCCTTTTGCCAACATTTCCTGCTTGCAAATGAGAGCAAGAAAAAGTTTTTTGGGGGGAGCAGGGATCATATGGACATTTTTGGGCTCTCAGAGAGGCTGGAGGTGCTGGCAGCTCTGTCAAAGCTCGGCTGATGGCTTTGTGATGTGGGCTCTGGAATGTCCCATCTGGGAGGGAGCCGGGGCCAAGCTCACCCACTCACATATTTTTCCAGGGATGTGTTCCTGCACATATGTTCAGGGACAGGAGAAACCTGTTAAAGAGATAACCCCAGTACATCCCAGCTCCATCCTCCCCCCAGGCCTGCTCTGGATCCTTCTGCTGCTCCCAGCTCTGGCCATGGACATGGAGCAGCCCTGCCAGGAGAGGAGAAGGGGAAGCTCTCCCTGGAGCCTGGCCCAGGATAGCACCATGTCAGAGTGCTGGGGTGACAGGAGGGCTCCAGGCTGGGAGCAGCAGGTTGGTAAGGGCTGGGAATGCCATCCTGGAGCTGTGTCTGTGCTGGTTCTTGGCACTGAGGGCTGGATCCTGCCCTCCTGTACGGAACTTGCAGGATTTGTCCTCCAGTCCTTAAGGAAATATCATCTGAGATAGAGGAGAGACAGGAGAGGGCTCACAGCAGTGCCCCACTCTGCTTCACAGAGGGAAAAATGATCCTTTGGTGGGCTCAGGGACACAAGGTGAGGCTCAATAACAAAGAGGACATTAATTATCTATTAATTATATATTAATTATCTAATAATTATCTATTAATTATCCCTCAGCCCAGCATCTCCCAGGTCTGGACTAAAAACCTTCTCACCAGAAATCCTCGGCAAACAGGACCAAGAAGAAACACAAGTCCCCCAAAGCCTTGGAAACCCCTCTGTTTCTCTGAGATGGATAAATCCCAATTTCCAGCAGCTTTTTGCCCCTCCACCCCTCAGTTTGTCAGTGTAGGGAGTACCTGAGAACACGGTAACAGCCTGGAATATTTAACCAAGAGGAGGAGGAGAAGAATCAGGGTGTTCTGAAAGCCTCTGCTGAGGCATCGGGGGATCCCCATGGGAGACACACCCCAGGCAGGGCTGACACCTCAGATTTTTGTGACAAAGACCCACCATGGATATTTCCCTCCTTGCACATGGATATTTCCCCATGGATATTTTCCCATTTGCACATCTCTTGTGCCTAGGTTTGCATGCTCGTCTGCCACCCTTGAGTGACCCAGGCGGTCTCTTCTGACAGATTTTATGAGTTTGGGAGACTTTATGAGTTTTAGGTTCAGAGTTAAAGCCTTCAGGAGACCCAAAGCTTTGAGTTGGGTGAATTGAGTTGAGTTGGATTGAGTTAGGTTGGGTTGAGTTGGGTTGAGTTGAGTGAGTTGAGTTGGGCCAGTTGAGTTGAGTTGAGTTGAGTTGAGTTGAGTTGAGTTGAGTTGAGTTCAGCTCAGTTCAGTTGGGTTGATTTGGGTGGGGTGGGTCTGGGGAGTGCAGTTTAGTTTCTTCTGGAAGCTATGTAATGCTGCCTGCTTTAACTGTAATCTCTTCCAGATACTGAAATTGTGAAGATTTGGGGAAAAAAAACATCTGGAGAAGAAAGTGATGCTCATGGCAGGCTAACACAACACCTGAGCAGCTGTTTAGTGCTCACATGGGGAGTTATTTAGTTGTGTGGGGTTTTTTCCTCTCATTAAAACCTACAATTTGATTTCAAAAGTTACTGCAAGCCATTGTGTTGATGTCACAGCAACTCAGTCAATCACAATACAATTGATTTCGGGTAATTCTGAAGCTGTAATTTCATTTAGTATAGAGAGCACTAAATGTTCTCCTACTTTTAATTGCTTAACTGGGGAGGTAGGGCACCTAACAGGTGTGTTTCGGAGGAAAGTGGTGGGTTGATGTTTTGCTTTTTCAGTGAGGGCTTTTATAGAAATGTTCTGTTTCAGAGAGTGCCATTCAAAATTACTGCTCTGCCGTGGATAGATATTACTCTTTCCCTGTGGTAAAACAAAATATTGAGGAAAACTATTGGATACTGACAGGTTGTTTGCACTTTCTGTTTTTCTTGCATGGCTTTGAAGCATCAAGTAGGAGTATTTGGTTGTAGATGGTGCACAATGCTCAGCCTGTGCTCTGGCTTAGGCCCAGCTGCCATGGGAAGGACAATGAAGCCCTGTAATGAGATCTCCCTCCAGCTTTCCCAGTGCCAGCAACAGGATCCTGCACCCGTGCAGGGAGCTGCATTTCAGAATTGATCAGCTTCCCCAGAAACCTCTCTGGCATATATGTCTTATTTTTTCATCTGGATCAATTTTCCTGAGCGCACCGTTCCTGCCTGTGGTGCCTGCACCAAGGAATGTGCGAGCAGCCAAGCACAGCAGGACTGGCAGGGGCAGGAAAGGCTTTGCTCTGGACGCCTGTTTCAGCAAAATGGAGAGGGTTTGAGGAACAGCAGCCTGCTGACCATTGGTGTAAGCTCAGTAACCTGTTCTTGGCCAGCCCCAGCAATCCTGTCCCAATATGTTGTTTCAGCTGGAGGCGTGGTCCCAGGAGTTGTGTTTGGGGTAGCAGGAGAAGGGGTGCCCTTAAGTGAGCTGTGCTAATGGTGACATCAGGTGTGCACCTGTAAGTCAGGGTTCCTCGAGGATGTTGCAGCACCTGGAAATAGGCAGGCAGCTTGGCAAGAGCCAAGTGGGTGATTTGGAAAAAAGATGGCAGGAAATGCCAAGTGGGATGTCCAGTAAAGACAAGGTCATCAGCTGTTGGTCTGTTCTGTGGGTATTCAGGTCCTAAGCTTGCAATTGTTGAGTCAACAACCTTAAAAAAGCCAACCAAAGCCCACAACAACTCCCCACAAAGAAGTAATAAAACCCCCACACCCCAGCTCTGGGCAATGCGGGTACTTCCATCTGCTCAAAGACAGGGGAAGGTCCCCTAAAATCCTTTGCAGTTTCTACCAGTTGCTACAGTTGCTAAACAAAATATTACCCATCTTCTTACTAGTTTGTATATGAGGCTGGAAAAACTGTTGAGAAATAACCAAACTGTAACCTTTCTTACCAGACCAGGGATACAGAATGTCAGACTGAAATCTAGAGATACTTTTCAATAAGGAGGCAACAAAGAAAATGTACATGCAGAAAGATTCCTTGATTCATGTTTACAGACTGTACATTTCCAGTGGCTGTGACTGAGAGGCCCCAGACAAGGATGAGTTGCTTTTTCTAGTAGGATATCAGACAACATTATGCAATAATTTAAAGTGAAGTTGTGCCAAATGCTTCCCTGCACATAACTCTGGGAATTTGGCCTAGCAGAACTGGCAAAAGCTGTACAAAATGATACTGATGGTCCTGACAAAATCAGCTGCAGACATGAATTATCTGTCCCTCTGGCTTGTCTCTCACAGTCTGCAGACAAACGTTCTGCTCTGACTCCCACTACACTACTCAGACAAAAATCATCTGGGCTGCCTTGAAGGACAGTGACACAGAGTAGTTGGTGCCAGCACCACCTCACAAGGTCCCTCGGGGTCCTCTCTGCCCCACGGTGTCTGTCCTGGCTGTGTCCCTGCTGCAGTGATGTGGGAGCTTGGGCAGGTGAGATGCAGAACTGCTCTGAAGTTAATTCCAAGTGTGCAAATGGCTGCACCTCCGCACAGCCACAGCTTCCCGTAGCTTGAACAGGGAAAAGGATCTTGGCTTAAGGAGAAATTGGACTTATTCAGCCAGAGTCATATGTTCTCGAAGCACTGTTAATCTGTTCTGCCAACACCACAAACTAAGCCAGCTGACTTCTGCCTGCAGTTCATTAGGAAATGCGTGCAGAAATTGGTCTGTCAGCAGAGCTGTGAGGAAGAGGCCTCCAGCAGTGGGGCAGGGAACCCTTCCATACAGATTTGGGTTTGTTGAGTAAAAAACATCAGCAACAAAGCTAGCGTGAAAATGGGGTAGGAGGAAATATTTCCATTTCTGCTACACAGAAGGCAACAGTAAAGACAGAGGCATGTGCAAAAGGTGGCAAGTTAAAATTACCTTTTTAATTCCGTAAATAAGGAACCTGACTCCTGTTTCCCTTTCTGCTTTGACAAAATCTGAGATCTAGGTAGACACAGAAAATAAAGCTATCATGACTCTCAAACTGTATATTTCCAATTGTACATTTTGCAGCAATGGAAAGCGATGGTTGGTTTATCTGAGGAGCAATGGGGCTGTGATTTAACAACTGGAATCCAGATAGGTTGCACAGATTTTTTGAAGTTCAGTCTTCAGTTGGTTTTTGTTGTTCTTTTTTTTTCTTTTAAAGTGAATCAATGACTTTGACCTGCTCTGAGCTTCTTTAACTGTCTTCCATTGAACTTCTGCTACTACTTAGTATTGACTATTTCAGTATCAGATGGTTCAGTACATGTGATGCTCTTGCAGACCACACTGTTCTGCTGCAGCTCCTTTTGAGGTCTAGCTCCTTAACTATCCCAGCCTGTAAAATTGCATCCCGAGTCCAGTGCCCAGTGGTGTTTGGCATATGTGGAATTCGTCTCTGAAATTCCTGTGGTACATGCAAATCCTGCCTCTTGATAAGAAGTGCAAAGCCCGGGTACTTTGTTGGATTGCAGGGAATGTTAATTCTCTGCAGTTGTGTTACAGCATCTTTGCTTCTGCAGTGCTAAGTGAATTCTGTAGATTTAAGTGTTTTTTCTGATGGATGCAGAGCAGCAGAGGGGTGAGTGCTCACTGCACCATTCCAAACAAGCCTTTGCACACAGCCTGGCCAGTAGCAGGTGTGCTTTACAGGCCAAGCAGCCACAGGTCAATTTAACTAAACATTTATTATTTCTTAACTAATGGAGAAAATGGTAGAGTCCTATAATGGAAAACTCGGCCTCACATCTTCCAATTATTCTTTCATATATTCAAGCATATTGTTTCATTTTCTAGCTCTTGTTGTACACGGAGGTAATAAATAGAAATCTAGATAGAACAGTAATAAAAACAACATACGACAAAATTCTGCAAATCTCTTGTGCTACAGAAGTCTGTAAATGATGCCTCAGAATTTCTGTCTTTAGCTCAGCAAAGCTGGACTTTGACCAGGTTTGTCCTGTCCGTGCCAGGTATTGCCCAAAGGAGCTGTGGCTGTCCCATCCCTGGCAGTGTCCCAGGCCAGGCTGGACAGGCTTGGAGCACCTTGGGACAGTGGAAGGTGTCCCTGCCATGGCAGGGGGTGAAGCTGGATGAGCTTTAAGATTCAACCCCAAATGCTCTGTGATGAACTACTCAAATCATTCAGAGCATTTTCTCTTTTCATCCTCTTTCATTTACACCTTGCAATCGCCAGGTGTGCTGGCTGCAGCAGTCCAGCTGTGTTTGAAAAGGGATTGTGCACATTTTGTTTGAAACAAAACATAAAATGCCACCTGACTCACTTGATCTGAGGTGACATGAGTGACTTCATTTCCTACCCTTTTTATGTCAACTTACCAACTTCTAAAACATTTACTTCCTTTTTTAATCTACTTGTTTCAGTGTTTTTTCTAAGTGTTCCTGAAGTTTATTTCCTATTGGATTTTTAAAGAATATTCCAGGAATGGAGGGGGAGTAAACCTCCCTTGTGAAGATCCTCAGAAAGCAGACGAGCTATTCCCTGTCCCTGCAGTGTGACAAAGCAGTCCATGAAGCTGATTGTTTTAAATGTTTCTCAAATTGATCTTCCTACTTTGGATTAAGTTTTACTTAATGAGGAAGTAATGAGATTATCATAGACAAAAAGGACTATATCTCTTTGGGAACATACCATTTCTGAGACTTGACTTTATTTCAAAGAGAGCTATAATTCTTTCTTTAGGGGAATGTAAATTTAAATTACAATCAAACAATGGGATTTTTCTAGCAGCTGTTTTGACACCGAATGATAGAAGTATTATACTGTGTATTTTCTTCCTGGGGAAAGGATTGACTGCTGCAAGATTAACACACTCTGGATGGGTGCCATTTTCAGATAGTTAGTTCAACCAGAAGAGAAAGGATCTGATTAAGGGATCAAGCTCATTAGTTGTTTGTTGTTTGTACTCCATGCCCTACAATGGGAGTGAATCTTTGCTTCTTTTCCCTAACAATAATTAGGATCAGAGGGTTCAACAACTGCATATTAATATTCCTTTTCTTTAAGTGAAAACACGCAGTAGCTAAGCAATTAACATTTCATTAAACTTTAAAATCTTTCAAAAGGCCTTCCACAAAATATTCAAGACATTGTCAGGTATGCAAAATAGAGCACAGAGAATAAGGGACTTCTGAGTTAGGGGATTTTTTCTGAGTTTGTATTTTTTAGGAGCATCTGCTGTAATGTATGATCCCAGTTCCTGTTGATGCTGTGTTCCAAGTCTCAGTAAGTCTGTGGCTCAGCTCTGCTTTCAGTGGTGTACCCCCAGCAGTACATCATGTGAGAGGATTGACTGCAACACCTGCTGCCACAGGATTCCTCATCCTTCCTGCACACAAACCCGAGGAGCACCTGCTGTACTGCCACTGGTGATGCTATTAAACTGTGTTTTGTGGAGACTTGATTCGTATTATTGATTTTTACATGTAATAATGGGAGTGATTTAAAACATGCACAGGAAATTATGTTTCAAAAGGCATGTCTGGGTCGTTGAGCACTGTGCCTCCCTGCCAGAAATCCATCTGCCCTTTGCTTGATGAGCAGCACTTTAGCTGGGAGGGAAAAATGGCACTGGTGACCCAGATCTGCAAAGATTTACGTATGCAAACAACTTGTTGAGTAGAGACTGTGGAATTAGGCACTTTTAAAAACACTGGTTAAACTCCCTGGACTGGAGCTGACTCAGCCCCAGGAGCAGTCTGTGGCAGGCACCAGGTTTTGCTTCCTCCAGGAATGCTGGCTGACACTGGGGAGCTTAATTTCTATTTAAATGAAAGGAAGGAGGATCTTGCCTCAGTGTTGGCTATTCCCATATGTAAGAATAAACATAGGTCATACACCTCAAACAACACAAGGACTCACATTAAGAATGCACTGAAGAGTTTGGTTGAATTGGAGATGAAATCTTTTAAGAGATCACATTTTTATTGCCTAAAAGAGTTCAGTGAATAGTGAAATACTGAACTGTGAAATGAGCAGAAAAAGAGAATTGATAAACCTTGTGCTTTTTACTGCTGCCAAAAGATTTAGCTGTGGTTGGCTGTAGGCAGAGCTGACTTGCAACTCTTGGGGGATAGATTTCTATGTACAGGGACTTCTGCTTGGTGACTGGTTGATCTTTTGCACTTTTTCTTTCTAAGATGCATCGAGACTCCCAGCCTAGAGCCTGCAATGAAGTTTGAGCAAAGCTTTGGGCCAGGGTATTGGAATTTGGGCTGAGTTGGACTTTTACAGTATTGGAGAGGTTTCTAGATACATCTGCATTAAAACAGAATTAAATATAACTGGCAGTAGTTTTATCATTTTGATTAGTACATTTGCTAGTTACTGAAGATAAAATGCAGGTTTATATGGATCTTGTCCTCTTTCAAAACCATCTTAACATTCACTTTGAGTGTTTTAGGGAAGTCATAATGTTGAATATCAGAAAATAATGTGGAAGGCTGAGATAAAATACAAATGTATGACATCGTTGTGGAAGAGAGAAATGGGTTGGCTCAAGGGGAATAAGGACTTAGTTCATCAAATACAGTAGCCCTGAATTTACAGAAAATGGCCAGTTTTTTTGTTTTTTTTTTTGTTTTTTTTTGTTTTTTTTGTTTTTTTTTTTTGCATTAGCTCTGTTTTTGAGATGTATTCTCTTGGTTCCTTTTGGAAGGAGGCGAAGGCCAGGTCAATGTGTGAAGCTTTCTTCAAATACTGACATTAAATCAGAAGCATGTCAGTAGAAAGGAGATATCAACAATTTGCCAAATGATCAAATAAATAAATAACCCAGAGGGGTAACTCTGCTGCTGCTAATCTTACTAGTGTCCATAGTTATTTTTCAGAAAGGACAGCATGTCTTGTTAGAAGCCTGTCATTTAAAGCTGGCCAGATGGACCCAGATTAGGATGATGGCTCCCAAAACATGTAATGCAGGAGAATGACGCTGGTGTGGCAGCTGCACAGGGAGCAGTAATAGAAGGTTTTAATAGAGAGAAGTGGCTCTGATGGATCCAATCTTCCTAGAGCTTTTGAGTACTCCCAATTTTCCATCAGTGTTATTTTTGCCTTCGTTACATGGTGCAGATGAGAGTCACTGTAGTGCTCCCTTCCCAAGTTTATCACTAGAAGCAGTGTTGGATGGTCAGAAACCAAAAAAGCAGCAGGAGGAAGCCTGACGGTCCAAAGCAGAGGGCTGGGTGCAAACATCAAACAGCTCACAGGAAAGTGCACTGTAAACTCTCTTCAGCTGCAGTCTCACCTGTTTATTTGGCTGACATGAATAGCTATGTCAGAATAGTCTCCTTTACATTTCTTCTGCTGCTCTTCCTTCCCACCTTCCTGTTGCATTGTGCCATCCCTGGAATTTGTAGGGATAAACTAGTTCATCTCACTAGAATAGTGAGGAAATAACTCCACAAATGAATAAATTATGCTGCTCTATTATATGCTGTGCTGCTGCTTGGTGTGGGACCAGGCAAATGTCAAAGGTATGACAAAGAGATGGAATTGTGTGCGTGGAATCCTGGCACAGCGTGGCTGGGTTTGAGGGAGAGGCTTTGTGGGCAGCCTTGCTGGACATGACCTTCCCTTTCTGGAGTGACTCAGCTGTTGATTCAGTGCAGCTGAAACACCTCAGGTGGGTCTATTGCTTTTATTTCTGTGCAAGACCTGGCATGACACCCGTGCATGCTTAATTCAAAGTAAGGGGTTTGACACATAAAAGACTTTTTTTTTTTTTTTTTTTTTTTTTTTTTTTTTTAAATATTTTGTTTAAATTATTGCATCTGAAACATCCCATTTGACCCATGGTGATGTGGGTACTTGATACGTGCTGCTCACTGAGAGTTGAGCCACTGCTGCCTGAACAACTGACCTGGTTTCACAGGTGTTACCACAGAGGTGGTTAAAGGGACCTAGGCAGTCTCCAAATGTAAGAAAAGAGTGATCTTTTCAGGCTTGATTTCTATAAAGCAAAGAACACCTTAGAAGCTGACCTTACGTTTGGATCGAGGGACTCATATTTTCATATTTTGAAAAGCACAAAGTAAAGAATAGAAGAACTATGCCACAGGATTACAGATTAATTGAGGAAATAGTACTTTGTTTTCTTGGCTGCTAAATGGTATGAGGCACATGAAATCTCTCCTAAAGTGAAAGACAAACCTGAGGAATTTCTGTCTAATTACATTTTCAGTGAGATGTACCTCTTCTCAGAAAACAATGGATATTTTTGAAAGTGTTTTTAGGTTGTATCCACAATGTTGGTATTCTCAAATCATATGTTTGTTTCTCAACAGGTAAAAAATATACATAAAAAATAAAAATGGGTGAGCTGGACCATGGAACATTGTTTTCAGATCACAGGATTAGTGGTGCAGGTATGTGTGCTGTCATGTTTAAGTTTAATTGTTTTCTTGACTGTTTATGAATCACTCTGCCATTAATAGACTCATATAGGAGCTGCTCTGGCACTCTGGTTATGGTTTGAGCTGGAAGTCCCTTAAGACCCACCCAGTTCCATCCTGCCATGGCAGGAACCCCTCCCACTGTCCCAGGCTGCTCCCAGCCCCAGTGTCCAGCCTGGCCTTGGGCACTGCCAGGGATCCAGGGGCAGCCACAGCTGCTCTGGGCACCCTGTGCCAGGGCTGCCCACCCTGCCAGAGAACAATTCCTGCTTTAGTTCCTGTCTGTATCCACCCTCCTTTCAGGTTACAGCTGCTGCCCCTCGTGCTGTCACTTACAGATCCTGGTGAAGGAGCAGATCCTTTCTGTTTCTCATGTAAGCCCCCTTTACATGCTAAGAGGCTGCAATAAAGTGTCCCTGGGGTATTCTCTAGCCAAACATCCCCACCTCTCTCAGCCTGTCTTCCCTGGAGAAGTGTTCCAGTCCTCTGGCCATTTCCATGGTCTCTGGACCAGGTTTCTGTGCCCCTCTGCAGGGTTCTGGAGCTCAGTATGATAACTTGTAGTGCTGAAAACATTGGTTCTGATTTCTATCTATAGAAATTCATTTTATGCCTCCTACTTGAAATATTTCACAAGAATTTGAAGTGATCTTATGTGTTTTATATGACAATCAGACAATTTGGTGGTTCCTGCAAGAAATGCTCTTTGCAGCCAGAAGTACAAACCTGTTGACTACGAACATCTGTATGAACTTGCTGCAGAGGCAAAAATGGCCTCTGCACAAATCCAGTTAAAGGTATGATTTTTGTTTTGTTTGTAATGTGAATGCTTTTGAAATTCAGTGACCATATTTCTTGTCCCTGTCGCAAAGAATCTGAGAATGAGTAGGGATCACAAATTTCTGTGACAACGTTCAGCCAGAGGGGGTCAAATATGAAAGTTTATCGTAGCTATACTGTGATTTAGATGTGTTAATGTCAATGTGTGGACTTTTTTCAGATCAGGGATGCAAAATATGTGAGGATTCTACTTCCTCAAAAGGCAGGAAAAATTCTTATTTTACTGCCTTGAGGAAATTCACCCAAACTTACTACACAATCCTGGGGACAATGAAGAATTTGTGGGATTAAATGGGAAGGGAAAGCTGATCCAGGAAAAAAAAAAGGCAAACAAAATATATGAAGTGAGGACTTCCAAAAGTGAAGAGGAGGTAGATCTTAAAAAAAAAGATTAAAAATGTTTAATAGCCATAAAATGTAAATGTAGAGCACATAGAAATGTATAAATAGGTGCAGAACATTTCAAGGGGTAAAGACAAGATGAGCTTTATTTAATACTAGAGATGGGTGACAGTGAATGAGAGAAAAAAACACATACTTTATAATACTGCTTCCTTTAGGGCATGTAGGTATCATATGTCAAAAATTCTGGCAGATATTGCTTCATGGATTGGCAATACCAAATTCCACTGAACATTCAAGCTTTATTTTTTCATCTTTCTTTTGTTTTTCCACCTTCTCAAGTGTTTTCCAAGTGAGTAGGTAATAAAATATACATGGTGAAAGCTCCAGGGAGACTAGTTCCACTACTACTTTTTGTTGCTGATTCAAACCATTCAGATTTTGAAGAGCTGGGTTACTCTTCCTTTGAGGTAGAACCAAAGAAACAAATGGTAAATCAGTTGCTGACTGCTTAAGGAATTAAAAGGCAGCACAACAGGGAAAAAAGGTAATATTGCAGCAGTTGTACATAAATGGAATTGCTGTTGCTATAAAATAATTTCAAGAGCATGTTAAACTTTACATGCAAAAGTGCTTCAACTTTTGTTTCACTTAGTTTTAGAATTGGTTTGAAGATGTAACTATTTTCAAATTGCTTTTAATACAGTATTCTGTTTGCTTAAGTTTGATTTTATATAAGAGTTTTCATATTGTAACAGTAGAAAGAAGTAACAGTAACATGTTTCATGAAATAGAGGAAATCAAGAGGAAACTGTAAGTAACTTTTGAAATGTGAAAATAAGTGAGCAGTAAAAGTGAGACGTTATCTTTGGTTCAGAAGTGTTGTAAGCTAGTGATTGAAAGCATGGACCAGGTGTGTTCAGGCTCCAGAGCAGCTCCTGTGGGCAACTCCTGTCCCATTCACAGGCACAGGGCCTGCCCCTAGCCCCTAGACAGCTCCTCACCCAATAACAGCCCCAGGGCAGCCTCGGTGCAAGCACAAAGCATCGGCCACAGTCCAGTTGGGTTTGTTCCTTGTGTTCTGCCGGGCAGCCAGGTCCATTCACACAGTCACTGGCTCAGACTCACCTGGCAGGTGGGTTTCTCCTGCCTAAAGTGGGATTTGGGGCTTCTGGGTGCCTGAGGCACTGGGATTGCAGAGTGTTCAAGCCCTTCCTTGTCCGTATGTGAGTGCTGCAAAGAGCAATTGTACACCTTTTCCTGCTGCTGTCGCAGCCCAGCTGGGGCAGGGATGGGAGCAGGCTGGGGACACGTTTACGTGTGGGGGTGTCTGTGGAGGCGTCTCTCCGTGTCTGTGGGGGTGTCTGTGTGTCTCTCCGTGTCTGTGGCGGTGTCTGTG
>JAOTBB010000369.1:37371144-37381287 GCA_025629985.1 Chamaetylas fuelleborni | reverse complement strand
GTAAGAGGTGAAAAAAGATAAAAATACCTGTGTGGTTTTGGTAAATTAATAAAGTGGGAGGAGGCTGGACACAAGAGGAAGATGTTGTGATGTTCATGCCTAAGGTGTTTGTAGGAGGAATCCCATTTCTGGGCATCAGAGGCATGTTAAGATTTGTTTCAACTGCTCTCTCTGATTCTCCACTTGCACAGAAATGAACATCTGAGAGCATGCATGATGTGTTATTCTCACTTTACCAATATTCTCTCTGCTGTGCCCTCACTTTTCAGTGACATACTAAAAATTTGATTTAGGTTTTCTACAAGAAGTAAAGCACGGTAAAACCTGTTCTGTGAGGCAGGGTTTTGATGTTGTTGCTAGTTTCTAGTTTGCAATAACACAAAGCCCTTCTGTCTTGTGTTCTGTAGCTGTCTGGCGTAGGAAGGTTTGTATCTAAACACTTTAGGGTTAGAAACTGTCTGGGCATGACTAAGTGGGGAGCACCCTGCTCTGACTCCTGTGTCAGCCTTCCCTTGAGCCAGGGGCAGGAAGGAGTGGCCCTCTGGAGCTGAGGGGATTTGGTGGTTTTTTACCTAGGCCTTCCTTTCTGGAATGCCTGTGTGTCTCTTACCTGCACAACCAGAGATGGAAGGGCCAATTATTCCAGAACTGTGAATTTGAGTCACTTTTTTCCCCTTTGTTTCTTGTATTTTCCTTCCGCATGAGACGTAACAAGCTGGTTTTGGAGCACTTTGTTGTCTTCATGTAGTTTAAGATTCTCACAGATGCACTGAATATTGTCTAAAAGTTTTTTTGATTCTGACCTCCTGTTTCCAGGAACTGTTTGAAACTTAAACCTATTAGGCCTACACTTTTCAAGGGTGACCTTCAAAGGGATCTTCGTTAAAATGTTGAACGTTTGAACAAAACCAACTCACCTGTTTCTCAGGAAAGAGGAAGGAAAAGGGAACATTTCTTTCATTAAAGGAGGATATCACTGTGACCTTGTTTTGATCAGCTCCACAACTCAAAGGGCTGGAGGGCGGGAGCTGAGGCTGGGCACAGAGCTCACTCTTTTTCAGAGAAATGATTCTCAATGTATCCATGGGCTCTGTTTTGGTCTGATGGGGATATGCATTTGAAAACTCTTAGCCTGCCCACTTAGAGTTCATTTTACAGACTTGTCTTCCTACAGTTCTTCCTTCCTAAAGTTCTGAACTTTACAGCTACAGAGTGCTGGACATGGAAAGCAGCTGCTGGCAGGTGGAAGGGAACTCAGTCCAGTACCAATTCACTGAGGTGAGCCCCATCCTGAGAGGGATCCACAGGGTGGGTAAAAAGTCAGTTTGTCTCTGAGGGAAAGAGTGTGGAACTGGAAATCAGGGGATTTCCACCTGTCCTTCCACCTTTTCTTTTTGGCCATTGATTGACTTAACTTACTGAAATGCAAAATGCTTTGCATCAGGAAGTCTTACTTATCTCCCCTTCCAGAGGGGCAGTGTAGCTGCTATAATGATTTACCTGTGAGTAAACCCTGGGTATGTTTGTGAGGAGGTTTTATCTGACTAAGAGGGACAGAGATCTTCCTCACTGAAGCAGGTTTCAGAGAGAGCCACAGCATTTGTGGCGACCCCATCTGTGAAAGGAAGTGATGGCACACACAGGGAAAGAGGTGTAACATCTGACAGGTTGTGCACTGGTTTGGTTACTGCAATAACCACACAGTATCACCCAGCTTCTATACAGTTCTTTTCCTTGTCAACAACAAGCCAAAGGGGCAGCAGTTTGACCAAAGAATACACAATTTAAAGCTGTTTTAAATGCACTTGAAGCACCTATGCCATTGGGGAGACTCTGGGCCTTGTGACTGACAGGGGGGGATAATTAAAAAGTAAAGCAGCAGAGAAGTTAATATTTATAGCAGTTTCTACTTGGGAAAAGGACTTTCCAATTTTTATTCTATGTTCCATCTCACAGAGGATCAATGTGTGTCCTTAGCAGAAGTCAGAGTCCCTAAGGAGGAACTTTGGGATAACTCAAGAAGCTCAGGTGAAATAAATCACGAGGGCCATATGGTGGCCATCTGAAGGAAATAAAATGTGAAATGGATAATGCAGGAGAGGATACACTGTACATCCTTAAAGAGTAAATGTGCCTGTACATATCTTTAACATCCCTGTTTGCCAGGGGAAAGCAAATAAAACAAACCCTGAGGGGTGACCAGGAGTCACTCAGATCTGCTGTGCTTTGTGCTGTGGGAATCTGATCCCCCAGGGCTCTGCAGCAGGCCCTGTGTAAAACAAATTCTCTCTCGGTAAAATTCCTTTTCCTAAACAACACAGAGAAGCAAATTTTTCCACACTGCAAGGTAGGCAAGGCATGAAGTGAGGAGTGATCTTTCCAGAGGATTAGGAGGTGCTGCCCCACAGCTGGGGTTTGAAGTACTTGCTGTATTACATCACAAATTCAGCTGAGGTCTCTGCATTCCAAATATTATTTTTTTTATTGAATCTGTCTTCAAATATTTGTAATCTGATACTTTTCATCTTCATATAAAAAGATTTTAAAAGAAGACTAGAGCAGCAGACCTCAGGGCAGTTGGATCTCCTGTGTGTGCTGCTTGGGGGGGGCTTTTTCTTCCTCAGCACTGAGTTGTGTGCCTGCTTGCCTTTAAATCTCTTCTCTCCCTCGTTTTGTACTCCAGGATTAATCCCCACTCCAGCGCTAAAATCTCTTGCAACACATTGTGACTTTGGGAGAGCAACTCTTGCATTTCTTATCCTGGCAGAAACTAAGATAAATTAATTTCAAACAGAAAAGCATCAGGTGGAATTAACAGGGGTATTGCAAATTGTATAAAGCATCTTGCAGACTGCTTTCCTTCTCCTTTCCTGTATTTTAAGAAAGGATGTGACAGTAAACTTAGGAAAAAAAAATTCCCTGCTCAGCATGTAGTCAAGTCACTGGTTTAAATGTTGAGACTATCAGAAGAGACCAACATTGAAATATTACAACTGAATGTTAAAAAAATCCACAGAGATATCACATCCAGTGCTTTGACTATAATCCAATCATTATGAATAAAACTTTTAAAAATAATAAATATTTGAATAGTAATCTACTCAAAAGAATGATTTTCTTTTTCAGAAGTGTTGTCTATTCACCACTGAGTTGACCCATCCATTTGTTGGACATAAAAAATACAAGGAAATTATAATAACCTAAATTTGAAATATAGCTGCTCATGTTTGTGGTGAACTGAAGAGCTGTAGGATGCTATAGCATGTCTCCAAAATGGATGTGAGCAAGTGTCTAAGACTCTAACATTCATCAAAGATGAGCCAGCTCTGACTCAGTAATAAATTTTCAATCCAGACCTAATAAACCTGGATTTGATAGTCTGAGGTCAGCACAGCACTGACATGTTGTGTCTTTGGGTCAGACAAAGCTCGTGCACAGTACATGGGAAGCACTTGCAGAGGTTGTCTCTGCTCATTTGCCTTTCCTGCCCTTCATGACCCTGTGGAGTCTGGATGTGATTCCAGGTGCTGCTCGGAAGTTTTTAGGGTTGAAGAATGCCCAGTTTAGAGAGGAAGGGGCAGATATTTAGAACTGAAAGTTACTGGAGCCTTCAGACACCACCTGTTAATGCCACAGGAGCTTGCTGCTGACAAGATGTGGGTGCTGCTACCTCTGATGTCAGAACTTCTCACCTGTGTGGTCTCAGGACTGTCCAGGAGCACGAGGAGCTCTCTGCCAGGACAGGAGAGCTGGATTGTGTTCCAGGGAGAGGGAGCTCCCTCCTCTCTGCTGCCCAGCTCTTGGAGCAGCTCTGCCCTCCAGCCCTGCCATGGGGAGGTTGGGTTTGTATTCACTGCTCAGAGTTTGCACAGGTTTGAATGCTGTGAATGCAATGGAGCCCAGAGCTTTGAGCATTGAGCCACAGAGCACAGCCAGCAGGGCATCTCTGGCCTCTGCCACCAGCACCTGGGCAGAACCTGTGACCAGCAATGGCTCTTGCTGATGGCGATATGTGGTATGGACCCCCTGTGCAAACCTGAACCTCTCCCAGCTCCTTCTGTAGTCCCATATTGGCTTTTTGAAACCTTTGAGGCAGTTCAGGTTGCTGACACCTGAGAAAAGAAAAATTATACATACCATGCTTATAAAAAAGCGCTCTCAAATTTTAAAAAAGTTGGCTTTTTCATATTGTTTGGATGAACTCCCCCTGCCCTGTAATATTTCAGACTCCAGGGAAGTGTTCCTAATATACACTCTAATTTTTTCCCTTTTATAAGCTCTAGTATTCACACCCTGAGGCACCCATCTCATTAGCTTTCCATTTAGGAGTACACACATGCACTTCCTATTCTTATTGTATTTCCAGAAATAACACTGTTAATATTTTATATTTCAGTGTGTGGTGGCTTTGAATAGTGCAAGTCTTTTTTATCATTATCAGTTAACACAATTACACATCAGCAGCAGGTCTCCTATACTTCCCAGTTCCCTTGGCAATGTCAGCTTTGTTGGGGCACAATTTTCTTATGACTTCTGAAGTCTTGGCAAGCGAATCCTACCTGGAGCTGTGTGAGGTGCCCCTTGCACTCTCCCCAGAGCCTGGGCTGGGAGCTGCTGGGGCTCCTGCACGTGGGCAGCTGCTGCAGTGGATCCCAGATCCCATTTCCATCATGCCCACACCCTGTGTGTGCCCAGCATTGCATTAGGAACTGGGCTGAGAGCAATATCTTCACTGAAGGGCTGATCTTGCAATCCTGCTATTTCTTCAGCACATAACTTATCAGTTATCACCTTTTACATCTGCTTTGCTTTTATTTTTCTTTTTCAGAACACACTAGAACGACATAGCTCTAAAGTGGCCATTTCTCTATAAACACAATTCCTTTGGTCATCAACTTGTTCTGAGGCTGCAGCCCTTATTTTTAAAATGTGAAGGCAAAATGTCATAGTTGACGTGGTTTAAATCCAAATTTGCAGTTGAGAGGCATCTTTCCCTCTCTGTGCCTTGTGGCTTCCATCTGGAAGAATCAAGAGGTATCTCTGGCTTGCCATAAATGGGATAACTCTCAATTCTATATTCAGCAAGACGCTGAGCAGAGGAGCTGGGGATGATGCAGGGAGGTTGGGAGGGGAGGAGAGGGCTGGGGCTGCTTTGGGCAGTGGATCACTGTGGTTCTCTGCACATGCACATTTCTCAAGGTGCTTTTGGAGTCATGCTGGGCACAGGTGAGCAGCTGCAGCAGAGTCTGAGCTGGCTGAGCAGAGCTGTGGGAGGCAGCAGTGCTGGGTCTCACAACACACTGCTCATCCTTCCCAGAGCTTGTTTCTGGTTCCCAGTGCCTGCTTGGGCTCTGCCTGGAGTGCCCCAAAGCTGCTGTGCCTGTTCTGTGGCCCAAGGGTACCTTCAGTAGCCTGACATGAGCTTTGCCCCAAGAGCAGTGTTAGTGGTGCTTGTAGTGATTTTTGGTGCAGCTGACAGGCTCAGCCTGTGCTGGCCCCACTGGGAACAGGGAGCAGTGCTTGTGCCTCCTGCTCCCTGGGATCTGCCACCTGCTGTGCACAACAGCCTGGAGGAACTGTGGGGACACATTGTGTGTTTTGGTTTTTTATGCATGGGTTTTTTAATACTGAATTCCTTTAAACAGTACTTGAATCTCTAGTTGTGTCAGAATCCAGTTTTGCTGTTTGTGTCCATGCAGCCCTACCTGCAGCTGTGGTGTTCCTGTGATCCCACCATGAGCAGGCAGGCTCTGCTCTGCCCTGGACTTCCATGGCAAGCCAAATTTTGTGGTTCTTCTTTTTTATCGTTTCTTCTACCATGCACAATCTTCATTTGTCAAGTTATTTTTCTTGGAGACCCCCTAAATTTTTCCCAGGGATTCTTAGAATCAGTTGTGAACAATTTGAAGAAGAAAAAGAAACTTGCAAACAATAGTATAAATAAGGAAAGATGAGCAGAAGTGATTCAGAGATTAATAAAACTCCGGGAGATTCTTGGAGAGTATTTAGATTGTATAATTTTATTAGGTTGAAGAAGAGAGCTAGAAGACATCAGAGTGGGGATCTCAGAGGATTTTCCTTTTATGCCTTCAGTTATGACAAACAGTACTGGGAATTTTGGCACAGAATTTGGATTCTATAAGCTTGGTATGTCTCTGTGTGGCACAGAGTGATCTGAGCTCTGGGCAGTCATTTCTGACACTGTTCATCCTGGGATTTTGCACCCTTTTGGTTCCTCGTTTTCCTCCGTTTCCAGAGGCTGATGTTGCCTCCTCATTCCAGCAGAGTTGCCCTGTGCCCCTGTGTGCCACCACAGGCGGCTTCAAGGTCTGTTTGTAACAGGTCATTGCTGCTTGAAGAGAAAACCCCACATGGTGCTGAGGTATTGTGAATTGTTTTGTCTTTAAAAGAGTTATGTCTGTAGCATTAGTTGAATGGTAAATACATTATTGCTATTCAGATGTTAGAGTGAAAGAACTAATTTATTACTTTAATTAGTTTGTAGTGTACTTTACATTATTGTAATATGCAATATTGAAATAATGAACTGGAAAAAGGTGTGTATGCATTCTGTTCAGCACAGCAATTTAATAATTCACTTGGCAAAACCTCCTCTAATAATACATGAACTGTGAAATGTACTTGAAATGCCTATTGTAATTAAAAACTTTCAGAACTTAATGTTGGCAGTGCTTGTACTGCAACTGTTTTGTGGAACAGGCAGTGGGAGAGCCAGGTTTCAGTGTATTTTCAATATTAGTTTAACTGCTAGGATTTTTTTTTTAATATTTAAATAAAACATTTACTGTTGACACAGTAAAATACACCCTTCTGATTTTGAACTAATAGGAATGGAAGAATGCAATCAAGAGCAGGTTATATTTTTTTGTGCAGTCTGTGGTCCCAGATTGCTGCTGTAGCGAAGCAGAATTATTGTTTGGGAGGTTTTTTGTTCTCCAGACCTGCAGGATCCTGCCTCTGGAGATAAAAACCCGATGAATGCAGCAGGCTTTCTTGGCACACTTCAATTGCAGGAATGCTGGCAATTCAGCACCAGGTGGTCTCCTGTAACCAGCAGCACAGAAAGGCAGGAAAGGCTCCCTGCAGGCTCCCCAGCCCTGTGCCCATCCCTGCCTGCCCAGGCGCTGTCCCTGGCACAGAGCAGCCCCTGCTGTCAGGGTGGCACTGCACAGGGCAGGGAATCCCCTCTGTGCTGGGCCAGAGCCTCCTCCTCCTCCTCTCTGAGCTGTGACACATGCACAGTGCTGCCTGGGAGTCTCTCCTGCCACCCCTGTGCACGTGGATCCCCTGTGCATGTGCATTTCCCCTAGAGCTGCTCTCTGGCACAGAGGGTTTAATGTTCAAATGTGGTTTAAAAATATACTGGTGTTCGAATCACCTGCCTAATATCTAATTCTTGTTACTTACACTTCACCTCTGCTCCATTAAGAACATTTTATCCTATATGACTTCAACTCTTCTTGAAAAAGCCATGGCATAAGGCCAGACTACAGAATCATGGTCACATTTTATATATATTTTGCAAGTATTGCTTTTCTGTTTTTTACCAATGTTCCTTTTTTTATTGTGTTTTGAGTTTTTTTGGGAGGAAGGGAGGTTGTTGCAATTATGCCCTTTTTTTTCATAATTATAATTATTTTTAAAGGAAATTATTTTTCCTTTGCCCTAATGAAAAGGCATGGATTACACAAATATGGGAGGGAGAAGGAATCTAAACTAATTTCACGTGCTGGATGCAGAAAATAATACCTGAGTATTGAAAACGAGTATGGTACAGTGAAACTCTCCTGGTATCCTTGTTACCCATTTTCCCAATTGGTATCGGGCTCATACATTCAAAATCCTAACTAAAAAATTAAAAAGTAGATTCAGAACTGAACTTTAAGAAGTGGAAAGCATGTTGTACCCTCTGAGTCAGTGTATGTGTTAGCAGTGATCCAGGGCAGAGTAGGGAGTGCTGCAGGAGGGGAGATGCACACTGAGTTATTGGCCTATCATTTCTGTCTGAGGAACTATTGTGTGGTTAAAGCTTTGTCAGCTTAGTGAAGTGCTGGATTTGGTGCTTGGTTCTGCTCATTTGTTTGTGCATAACCTGTCAGATTGTACCCCAACATTCATTTGTGGCTTGGATCAAAATGCTGAAATGAAAGAGCTGCTGGAAACAACCTGAGAAGGAGATCATGGCACGTCACCAGGTCAGGGTGCCACACACCCCACACAAACTGCTGCAGTAAAATGGATTAACAGGGAGGCTGGAGATGATTTCAGGACAAGTTAGTGTCTGTGTCACTGCTTCGGTGTAGTTTGTGTCCTTCAGTTGGTTATCATCGTCCCAGACTCCCTGCAGGTTTACTCTGCTCTCCATGGACATTTCCAGGCATTGGCTCTCCTGAAGTGTCAGGGAAATGCAGCTTTTGTTGAGACCAATTTATGGCCTCGCCATACTAATGGCTGCAATCAAACAACCAAACAAGTCCCTGGTTAACAATAAATGAATATCCAGAGAAGGCCACCAGAGGATGAGGGAGTTCTCAGACATGGGGGGAGCTGAAGCTGCATCATGAACTGCACCCAGTGGCATTGACCTCGGTATTGGAGAGCATTTGAAAGGAGTGGGAAGCAGGATTCAGGGAAATCCAGGCTTACAAAAAGCAATTTTTTGGTTACATAATCTTACTGTTACCTCATATCAGTTGAGAAAATCTGTGATGTTATTACAGAACTTTAAAGCTCCTTCAAATGCTCCTGCAGCTTATCCCAGCTCCAATCTGAGTATGCTTTTAGCAGATTTCATTCACTGTTTGCTTGTTATTAGATTTGAAATCTTTCTATATATGGTTTTGCTTCAGTCTGTTTCAAAAGCAAGGTAGAAAGGATTGCATGTTCATCTGACTACTTTTCAAAGCATTCCTTTTTCAGTTCGTTAGTGTGGCAAGTGAAGGGTAACTGAAACAATTTAGCATTTTATTTTAGATTCTTAAACTGCTAAACTGCTTGAGCAGGCTGCTGGCAAAGTTGCTACATTGAGATGTCAGTTTAGACAGCCCTGGTATCACAAGTTTCACGTGTGTGGGAAGCTGGATTCGGATGCTGCAGCTGGGGCTGAAGGGACCTCTCCAGACCCGAGGTCACCCCTGCCCAAGCAGGGTCAGGTCCAGTGACCCAGGACCAGGTTGAATCCGGGTTTAAACAGCTCCACAACTTCCCTGGCCAGCATGTTCTGCTGTTCAGCCAGCCTCTCCATAGGGAAGTGATGAATGCCTTGGAATTTCAGGTGTTTCAGTCTGTGCCTTTCTGTCACTGGGCACCTCTGGAAGAGCCTGGCTCTGTCCTTTTTGCACCCTCTGCATTTTCAGGTTATTTTCATGTTAACATTTTGTCTGCACCCCGTGAGAAGTCGCAGCATTGCTCAGTGTATTGCAAAGAAAAAAAGTATAATTGTTATTTTAGCAAGAAGAAGGGTAAACATGGCATTGTTCAGAGATGCAGCTCTCTGAGAACCTTGGACCATGGGGAGTGCTGGATTTCTAAATAGAACATCTTTTAAAAGCACAAGCCAGAATAATTAGTAATCTGCACACACAGCCAGTGAAATGCAGGAAAGGTGGAAAAATTATAAGCATTTTTTTATCTTTGTATTAAAGTGCTGTAGTGTAGAAAACCAGCTGAGAAAAGGCTGCGATGCTTGTTCCTTAGAGGGATGCAGAGTTCTGTTAGTGCTTGACAAATTCACTACAAAAAGAGCTGGCAAGCCAACAAAAAGGAGACATCATTAATCCTGTAGGAAGCAGCGGGAAACAGATGAGCACACAAGTGACAGCAGCGAGGGAATCGGGGCTGGCTGGGATGGGGCACTGCAGATGGGTCCCTGCCATGGCCAGGCTGGGCACAAGTTCTGTTCTTGAACCAACACAGTCAGGATCGTGCCAGGAAGGGATTTTTGGCATGCTGGGCTGGGTGGTCCGTGCCAGTCCCAGGAGGTCTTTTAGGAAGTGTGGCAGCCCTGCAGCGAGGGGTGCAGGGAGCGTGGCCCTGCCCTGCCCAGCCCTGCCCAGCCCTGCCCCGCCCCGCCCAGTCCTGCCCAGCCCCGCCCCACCCTGCCCAGCCCTGCCCAGCCCAGCC
>JAOTBB010000369.1:37350494-37363518 GCA_025629985.1 Chamaetylas fuelleborni | reverse complement strand
GTGTCCCTGTGGCACCCCAGCGATGGGGCAGTGTCACTGTGTCCCTGTGGCACCCCAGCGATGGGGCAGTGTCACTGTGTCCCCTGTGGCACCCCAGTGATGGGGCAGTGTCACTGTGTCCCTGTGGCACCCCAGCGATGGGGCAGTGTCACTGTGTCCCTGTGGCACCCCAGCGATGGGGCAGTGTCACTGGCCGTGTCCCCAGTGTCACTGGCCGGTGGGGCAGTGTCACTGGCCGGTGTCCCCAGTGTCACTGGCCGTGTCCCTGTGTTGGGGCAGTGTCACTGGCTGGTGTCCCCAGTGTCACTGGCCGTGTCCCTGTGGTGGGACAGTGTCACTGGCCGGTGTCCCCAGTGTCACTGGCCATGTCCCTGTGGTGGGGCAGTGTCACTGGCCGTGTCCCCTGTGTCATCGCCGTGTCCCTGTGGCAGGGCAGTGTCACCGGCCGTGTCCCCAGTGTCACTGGCCGTGTCCCCAGTGTCACCGGCCGTGTCCCGTGTGTTACCGCTGTGTCCCTGTGGCGGGGCAGTGTCACCGGCTGTGTCCCCCGTGTCACCGGCTGTGTCCCTGTGGCGGGGCAGTGTCACCAGCCGTGTCCCCCGTGTCACCGGCTGTGTCCCTGTGGCGGGGCAGTGTCACCGGCCGTGTCCCCAGTGTCACCAGCCGTGTCCCCCGTGTCACCGACTGTGTCCCTGTGGCGGCGCAGTGTCACTGGCCGTGTCCCCAGTGTCACCGGCCGTGTCCCCCGTGTCACCGCCGTGTCCCTGTGGCGGGGCAGTGTCACCGGCCATGTCCCCCGTGTCACCGCCGTGTCCCTGTGGCGGGGCAGTGTCACCGGCCGTGTCCCCCGTGTCACCGCCGTGTCCCTGTGGCAGGGCAGTGTCACCAGCCGTGTTCCCAGTGTCACTGGCCGTGTCCCCCGTGTCACCGCCGTGTCTCTGTGGCGGCGCAGTGTCACCGGCCGTGTCCCCCGTGTCACCGCCGTGTCCCTGTGGCAGGGCAGTGTCACCGGCCGTGTCCCCCGTGTCACCGCCGTGTCCCTCTGCGCAGGGTGCGGTTCCGCCGGGCCCTGCTGGAGCAGCGGCAGCAGCAGCGGCGGGAGCTGGCCCTGCTCCGGGAGCAGCAGCAGCAGCGCAGGGAGCGGCGCCTGGCAGCGCTGCGGCAGCAGGTGGGTGCGGGCCGGGGACGGGCACTGCGCCACACACCCAGTGCCTCAAAGGAAACCAGAGAACGAGGTGAAAGCACTGCAGGACTGCCTCGAAGTAATTCTCTCCTGCTATAAATCCTGTGGCCTTTGTAGCTCTGACAACAGGAACATTATGACATTAAATTGTACTGTAGCAGCTGCTGATATCTGAAAGGAGATAGAGAAGGTTTTTTCCAGGTTAGATGTGATTTTTTCTGGGTTTTGTTTGTTTTAATAACCTTAAGTCTGCCTTGAGCCTTAGGCAAGATTTATGAGTAATTTATATTCTTTCTAAATTCTGAAAACTTGCACACCTTGAATAACTTTTCGTCAGAGATATTTGAGTCTCTGAAACTTCAGCACATTACTTTTCAAAAGGCTCCCATAAAATGCCTACTAATTCTTGCTAATGTCATAGTAAAAGTAGTACTAGGGTTATTTTTTTTTTCTACTGCTGACTTTTGAAAGAGTAATTTTGCCTTAATATACATTTCTGTATGTAATCTTGTTTTTCCTCAAAAGAGGCTGGTTGGTAGTTGTGATCTGTTGAGCTCTTCTCACTGACTCAATTCTCTTGCCTGGGTAGAGTAGGAAATGCTTCTAAAGGGCCTTTGCCTGGGATGAGGATGCTCCCACCTCATTATACCTCTCCGACCAACATTTCTCTGTTTCACACTAAGGAAATATTGCTTTATAAAGTATGTGCATTGTTTATATGGGTGGAGGGAGGGAGAGGAAAGATCTTTACTAAAGTGATTTGGGCAGCAATACAAAGATGACATTTTACTAAAGAAATGGGTGAAAAAGTTATCTTACGCAATTTAAAGTATTTTTTTCTACTTTTAGCCATTCTTCGTATGGGCTTCTGACTTCAGTTATTTTGCTCGTGCATCCTTCTGTATTTTTCCAGAGTAGTATTAGCCTGTATCTAAACATTTTAACACAAAGAAAGTAAACAGCGAAAAAATATTAACTCTGGCACAATACAGTGTCTGAGAGTCTTTGATATTGATCTAGCGACAGGAAATTGCACAGTTAAAGCAGTTGCACTTCAGAAAAAAACCAGAGTTGTATTATTTGGGGCATATCACTCAATGCTGTTGCCCATGACTCTGTAAAAATTGTGAACTATGGCCCTGAACAGCTTTGTTTCCATTGGAAGAAAAAGAAGAAAGTCTGGACTTGCAGGAATTGTGGGTATTGCAGGATGATGAGGCTGCTGGATCCTTGCAGGGACGGGGTTGGACACTGGAGCTCGTGTCAGTGTCTGGTGCTGGTCTCTCACCCTTGCTGCAGCAGGGACCCTGTTCCACAGCAGGGACAGTGAATGAGGGTGTGCTCAAAGGTGTTAGTGACAGTGGCTGCTCTGGCCTCAGCTCTACACACTCACAGTAATTGTTGCCTTCATACCATGCCTTTAGGTTGCCGTTGTTGCCAGACCAGACCCAGCCAGAGCAGTGGCTGACACGGTGGCGTCCAGAGCTCGGATGGGCATTGGGAGCAAGGAGGAGTTTGAGCTGCAGCAGCCCCTGTTCAGGCTGCACACGTTCAGTGAAGAGCAGGTAATGGGCTGCAGTCCTGCTGAGGAAATGAGGCAGGAGCTGAACTGGCTGTGCTCCTGTTTCAGGGCACTCAGGTTGCTGAGGAGGCTGCTCCCTCAATTTCAAATGCACTCCAGGAACGTCTTGATTTCTCTAGATTCCCTCAATGTTCCCTAGCTGCTCAATCAATACATTTGCAGAAATTCACACTCTGAAATTTGAAAATTATTTACAAAAAGAGAAGAGCTATAGTACAATGCTGTGGTGTAAAAGCTTTCTTTTGACACTGAATAAGACGAAAAATTTAACAATGTCTATAGCTAAAGTTGTCCAGAACTACCCATTTTAAGACATTTTAAAGCTTCTCAGTTTGGTAATGGGAAGGTGTGGGCCTTGTTTGGTTATTAAAATTCCCCAGACCTGACCAACGCATGAGGCTATGACAAATCTTAACTTAAACCTGCTCTGAACATGTGTATTTGAATATGTATATTTGGGTCCTATACCTATATTCTCAGCATGCTCTTTCTGTTTCGACTCCAGCCAGGTTTGGTGCTGCTCAGGCTGCAGTTTGTGATCCCTGCCCAGCACATCCCTGTGCTCCTTCCCAGTGCTGCAGGGCTGTGGATCATGTTCCCAGGCTGGTCTCCAGCAGCTCTGGGCACTGAGGAGGTGCGGCTGGAGCTTCTTCAAGGTTTTGCTCTTCCTTGTGCTTCCAGCACAGTTCCACTGCACACCGTGGAACAAGGATTGGAAAGAGGCTTACAAATCTTGTCAGATAAACTTCTGATAAATTTCAGAAGTAATTTCCCCGGGACTAATTGTCCTTCTGACAAATGGAAGTGGCACTGCCCTGTAAGCACAAGGCGACACTGTGAGAAAAATCATAAAGGCATTTGAAGTACTTGGATTCCATAGGAACAACCAGGAGGAGATTGGAGTCTGTGCTGCACTTGGGGCTGTGAGCATGGAGAACGTGAAGGATGGCAGCAGCTCCTCAGGGAGCTTTGTGGCTTCTACTGATCATTGCTGTGGTTTTTTAACAGGTCATTTCTGACCCCAGGCTCCGTGTGGAGCTCGCTCTCCGAGAAGCTGGGCTGCATAAAACACTTTATGCAAGAGAGGTTTTGTCAAAACTTCCACCACCGAAGCTTCCAAGGAGAGACATGGAATCTACAGCTTTTAACATGTAGAACACCTCTCATCTGAGGGGCCGAGGAGCATCAGGGGTCTGGTCTGGCCCCCAATATGCAAAGCTTGAATCAGTTCCCTTTGGTGTGTCCCAGAACTGCTCAGTTCCCCGTGCGTGCAGCCATTCTGAGCTGTGCAGTGCCACTCTGCACCTGCCTGGTGCAGGAGAGGCTGGGCTGTGTGCTGCTGTCCTGGGACTGCCCATGGTCCTTTCCACTGGGAGCTGGCACACCTTGCTTAACGACTTCTGCACACAGCACAGCTGATCTGATGTGCAGCACCTGGAGTAGCAATTCTTGGGATTTAATTGGCAGCAGAAGTCCAAAATAGCTCTGCACAGCAGTTACTTCAGATTTTATTATGTTGCATGAATAAATCCCACAATTTTCTTTCCAGGTTTCTTGAGAATTTGATTATTTTAGTTATAAAATCTTCATTGCAATGAATGTTTCTAATATTCCTTGAGTATGATAAGATGAAACTTAAACCTTTGTCTATATTTAGAAGGCAACTTGCTGCATCATATTTACTGCAAACCAGTCATACAACTTCATACTGCAGATTATTTTTTCAGTACAAATCATAACTAGAGCTGGGATCTTTATTTCTTTATTTTCTGGTGTGACAGACTCCTGGGAGTGTGCACAGGGTCAGCCCAGGAGCAGCATAATCCCAGTGTTGCAGCTGAGTTTACTGGGGAAATGCTGCAGAGCCTGCCCTGAGCTGGGGGAGTGACGTCCTCTGGGGTCACCCTCTGTGTGCTTGTGCTAAAATTACAATTCTGTGTATATTTGTGCTTTTTATTTTGGTATCTCCTTTGGGGTAACTCGCTATTTTAAAAACATATTTGGCCACCTCACAACTGGCTGGGTATTATTGCTGTGGGCAGACCAGCAGTGCTTTGCTGTGGGGAACAGACTGGCTGTGAGACAATTCCCAGGCAGGCATCATCCCAAACCTAGGCAGCTGACTTTTTCCCTTGCCCTTAAAAGCAGATCTACAGGATAAAAAATGGGTAGGGGTGGGAGTTCAGAGCTCAGCTGTCTTTATGCCAGGGATGGGCAGTTCACTCTCAATCGTGCTTTAATAAAACTTGATGAGAATTTCTCTGTGAAAATTCAGTAATTTGGTTACAGGCTAGACTACTTATTTGTGAATTTTGGTAGTGAGAAAAGTGTCTTTAATGCTAACCAGTGCCTGAAGGTCAGGTCCTCAGCTGACCATGCTGGGTGCTGTGCTGTCCCTCTTGGCATGTGCCTGTTTGTGACACCTTTAAATACTGTAGGAATGAAAATCTGAGCAGCCTTTGTAACAGCACTAATCATAACGGTCACAAATATGGATTAATTTTCACGTCATTTATTTAGGTTTTGTCTTTATGCCCAAAGCAAAGGGATGTCCTTCCTGGAAGATGGCTGTGGACAGGAGTGACCGTAACAGGACAGTCCTTACGGCGGCTGGAGCCAGGAGTGAGAAACCTGCGGCTCTGTCCCGCAGCCTCGATTCCTCCTCAGCGCACATCTCATCGGTGTGGTTCCAGCGGCGCTGCAGGCCGGCCACTCCCGGTGTCCGCTGTGTCCACTGGCTCTGGGAGCTCCCGGTGTCCGCTGGCTCTGGGAGCTCCCGGTGTCCGCTGGCTGCGGCCGCTCCGCACTCCGCGGGCCCGGTGCTGTCCCGGCTCCCGGAGCTGTCTCAGTCCCGGTTCCCGGGGCAGGCTCCGTGTACGGGCCGGGCCCGCAGTCCCGCTGCCGGGCGGCGCCGGTGCCTGGGGCTGTCACCGTCAGTCCGTGGGGCACAGGCCCAGGCGCTTGCGGATGAAGGCGGCGATCAGGCGCTGCGGCCGCTGCTGGTACTCCCACAGCACCTCGTGGGACGCCCGGATCTGGTCGCCCTCCAGCCGGTCCAGGAGCGCCACGCACACCACGGCGGCTGCAGGAGGCCGGAGCACGGTCACCCCGTGGCCTGGCCTGGCCCTCACGGCCGGACCCAGCCGGACCTGGCCCTCCACAGCTCAGCCTGGACCCTCCTCACAGCCCTCATAGCCCTCATGGCCGGACCTGGCCCTCACAGCCCTCACAGCCCTCATGGCCGGACCCAGCCGGACCTGGCCCTCGCAGCCAGACCAGCAGCTGCGGCTCCGCTGCCCCGGGCTCTGCCCCAGCACGGCTGGGACCAGAACCTGCTGTGGGGCCAGAACCTGCTGTGGCACCAGGATCTGCTGTGGGGCCAGAACCTGCTGTGGGGCCAGGATCTGCTGTGGGGCCAGGATCTCTTGTTGGGCCAGGAGGGCTGTGAGGGACAGGAGCGAGCTGTTGGTTTGTCCAGCATGCATTCAGGTCTTCTAATGCTCACTTGGGTTTTATTGAGCTATGAAATTTGCTTTAGTGTCCTTTTCTAGATAAAATCATTAAGGATGTGTGTTTGGCCTTCTGGCACTGAACAGGACCCTTGGAGGGGATTAAGCCTGTGCATGGGGAGGAGGTGGAAGCGACAGCACTCACCTTTGAGACCACACAGGCCACACAGGGCAGCGAAGGCCGTGGACTCCATCTCAATATTCCTCACACCAGCATCATAAGCCCTCCTTAAGTACTCCAATTTTTTTTCACTGGAAAAAGAGCATAATGCACCGTCTAATCTCCCCTGACCTGGAAATGAAGCAGAGAAATGTCACTGTTGGCCTTGCATGGGATCATGGGCCACAGGGCGTAGGTGCAAACGGGAAGTCCAGCAGTGGCCACATTCTGTCTGAGGCACGCAAAGTTTTGCTGTGAGCAGCTGGTTAATTCGTGTTCCCCTCAGCATTAAAGCCAGCATGCTGTGTCTCTGTACAGGGGAGAGAATGACGCAGGTTTCAACACGGCTAAGAGGTGGAGCCAGCCCACGGGTGGGAGTGCCAGGGATGCTGTGCTCTGTGGGGACAGGGCACTGCTGCATTCAGCTGTGAGGGCCCGCCAGGTTAAATCCCAAAAATGCCAACTGACTGTAGAAGGGGTACAACAAGCTGTGCAGAATGAGAACACTGAGGAGAGAAACCCCTTTAATGTGGGTTTAATGTTTCTGCAGGGGCTGCTGTGGATGGAAGTAGAGCTGCTTGCAGAGGCACTCCTGGTGCTGGTCGGGGAGCTGGGCCCAGGGCACTGGTGCTCCTACTGCAGCTGCAGGCAGGACTAACCCTGTGTTCAGTGTGGGCACCCATCCCCACCCTCTCCTCTAAGCCTCAGGCTCTGCTGTCCTGCTGTGTGCTCAGGGCAGAGCTGTGCCCCGTGCTGCTCCTCCTTGCACTGGCTGATGGCCACGGGCAGGCAAATGCTTACCTGTGGCTGGCCAGCCCTTCAGCTTATTGCTGCTCCTACTTTAATCCTCTCAAATGGCTTTTTGTTTAAATAAAATATGGACTTGGGCAATACACAGATGGCTTCATCTGCAAGCAGATCTAAAGGTTTATAAATAGTGCTCAGATTATTAATTCTTCATCTATTACATTTCATCTACTCTGCAATCAGCGTTTAATTTTGCAAAGGAAATGGTTCCAGAGTAACTGAAGTTTGTTTATGGAAATCTCACAGGCAACCTAATATTTTCCTAGCGTTTGGTAGTTCTGAAGAGACAATCTTGCTGCAGGGGAACAGCTTGGTGGCAAACTCAGCGAGGTGCTCTGCCTGGCCCCCCAGCACCAGGGTCTCTGCTGCAGCCCTCCTGGGGCCAGGGTTCCCTGGATGGCTTTGTCCATGGAAGAGTGCAAAGACTTGGCATTACATGTGGTGAGGAAGGACAGACAAAGCTGGCTTTACCTTCGTAGAAGTCGTAGGTACACATGGTATGGCCAATGAGCGTGGGGAAGTCGGGAATGTCCCTGCTGCAGGCCAGCAGTTCCTCTGCAAGGCCCTTGTCCAGCTCGGTGCTGCGCACCACCACATCGCCCAGCACCACCTGCTCGAAGCGTGGCTGGAAGCAGGAGTCCACGGCCGTGTCAGTGATCACAACAGACCCAGCCTCGATCCCTGTGGAAACGGAAGCTGAGGCTGCCAGAGCTTGTAACACCTCTGTCCTGCTGCCAAACTTCAGCACAACAGGAAAATCTCAATAGATCTGTCTCTTCAGCAAGTAAAGAAGATGTCAGGGAATAATTGAAATTCATGACGTAGCACAGATGTACAAGTAAAATGTCCAGAGTCAGCACAAGGTAAGTGATTGTGAGAATGTGCTGAGTGACAGGAGATTAGCTGCTTCTGACTTGCAGAGATTGTGTAGCCCCAGCAGCTTGTGCAGGCATGGGCAGCACCACTGCCTCAGCCAGGGGCTATGGATTCATTTGGGTCACCACTAACCCACGTTTTCTGTTTAGAAAGTGACACTTGGCTGTAGTGGAATCCTTGGTACACTCTGAGAATGTGCATTCTGCCAAGCCAGTTGCTACAGATTTTCTGGGTTTAACCCCAAACAAAATACCATGTTTGATATTTAGAGACCTGACAAAATGCTAAAGTTCAGAACTGCATGACCTGTTGCTGAGAGTTCTTTTTAATAATAGCTGTTTGGCTCTGAAGAAAGAGCGAGTCGCTTACCTAAGCCCCCAGAAGTTCCGATGCGTATGATAGTAACGTCCCGGCATTTTGCATGGTGCAGCAGTTTGATCAGCTCATGGAGCATAATGGAAATGGAAGGGATGCCCATTCCATGCTGTTGGAAGCAGAGAAAAGAGAAGCATTAGTCCCCACGAGGCTGTGGCAGGTACATGACTGCAGTGAGCTCAGGGTTATGCTGTGGCTTTTTCTGCTGATGTTCCCAACAGCAATTTCTGGCAGGTACTCTGCCAAATGGCAGATGTTCAGGCCTGGAGCTGCTGGGCCTTCTGCTGCATCTGCCCAGTGCTCCCTTGCTTGGTCATCTGTCTTCTGCTCCATAACCAGACCAACATTCTTTTCTTAGCTTGACTTTTAAGTACAAAAAGTGTTTGATGCTGTGGAGTTTCGTTTTTTCTCTTGAAAATACCTCATATTTTTTTTAGTTTTGCTATCATCTTCAAAAGTGGAAGGAAGCATGTATGGAAGCTCCATTGATTAAGGAACACAGCCAGTTTTTGTGTTGCTTTGTCTCCTTTCTCTTGGCTGTGGGACCAACGCTCTGTTTGCCTTGTATCATGTTTTAAATATGAAACCTTTTTGCACGTTGTTATTCTGGAACATCAGCCTGGCTTATTCACCAATGCCTATAAAATTTATTCTCATTGTAAATATTCAGAGCTGGAATCTGTGTTCCTGCCCCTGTACGTTTGAGCTCAGTTGTGTTTCTAAGCAACTTGCAGAAATGTGAGGTTGGCAGCTGCTCTGTATGATGCTCCTTGGGGTGGCCCTGTGCTCTTCCCCATGTCTCCTTCTGCACTGGCCAAAGCTGCTGCATGGCCACAAGATCAGTGAGGATTTGCTTCTGGCTGTGTCACTGCTGCTGCCAGGCTGGGGAACAGCAAATCTTGTGGCAGTTCTCCCCCTTGGATTCTCTCAGACTGATTCCCTCAGGCTTGACTCCCTTGGTCAGGATTGGTCTGGTTTTGTCAGAGGGAGCTCTCTCGTGTGAGTGATTTCATCTCCTGTGAATCACATTTCAGACTAATCTTGTGCCTGAAGAAATGGTGTCAGGACCAAGCCTTTGGGTGTGAGCGCTCTCCAGCACAGCCTGTGTTTGCTTTTCCCTTTGTTCAGTGCCAAAAATCCTGCTCTAAAAGAATAAGTATTAATAAGGCCAGGTTTTTCTTTTAGAGCTTGTACCAATGTAATACTCCCAGTTTCATAGTTCATGTGTGGTGAGAAGTGGTTTTGCCTCCCCAGCTGAGCTGAGCAGAACACGTGCACGCCTGTTGTTAGTGCGGCAGGCTCCAAATGGAGAGCACGGGTACCGGGGAATGCTGTTCAAACAGCAGCAGCTTTGCCATGGCTGGGCGCTTGCACTGCTGGCAGGGGAGGAACAGCGAACAGGAGAACTTTTTTCTGGTGGGTGTTGGGGGAGGCGAAGGCATGTGAGGGAGCGGTGGTGGCAGCCCCGTCCCTGTGCCGGAGCCCGCGCTGTCCGGCTGTGGACCCCGCACGGGCAGGGCACAGCAGCACCCCCAGGGCCCCCAGCACGGCGCAGGACTCACGCTGACGGAGAGCACGGGCCCTGCCCGGTACATGGCGTAGCGGTCCGAGCCCGCACAGATGTCAGCCACGTCCTCCCCGGCTCCCGGCAGCCCCAGCTCCCGCTGCATGAACTGCGCGAACGCCCGCATCCTGTTCGGGCTGCCGCCGACGCACACGAACTGCAATAAAACATCAGCGCGGCACAGAACGAGTGCCACGGGTCAGCCTGATCGTGACACTGGTGGCTGTGCCAGGCACACCTCCCCAGAGAAAGCTGCGGGATGCCCCTTCCTCACCGTCAGTCAAGAGACATTGAAATAACTGAGGGTCACAAAAGCAGGAGTTAACACAACCCCGGCTGTCACTCTGGCAGGGTGGTAACTGCCCTGGTCACTGTATGAGCAGTCATACAGCTGCACACCCTTGGCTATCAGTCCTGGGCAAGAAAATCTAAAATAATTCAGCATATTTGAGTTAGTAGTATCACCACTGGTAGCAAAGCAAACCCAGATGTTGGAGCAGCTCATTGGTTAATTTATTCTATGAACAGTGCTGACTGCAATTAGTGAGCACTGCTGATGGCACAGAGGCCATAAGGTCAGGGAGTAAAAAGGACAAATTTTACATATTAAAGGAAAATATGCTGGCTGAAGGTAGGAGGAGGATAGTGTGCAGCTGCCAGGGCAGTGCTGCTGATCCTGCTGCCAGGGTGCAGGGCAGCAGGAGCCCACGCTGTGCTGTGCCAGGCTGCTCCAGCCCTGAGCACCGAGGCTCTTCCCCCACACGACTAGGGAAGGACTGGTTTGAAATGGACGAGGATGTCATCCTGACAAGTCAGTTTTGACAGCAGGTCTCAGCCAAAAATGATATGACATCCTCCTTCCCTTGTCTCCAGCAGATGATGATCAAGATGCTTTAGACAAATGCTTCCTCTGTCTGTCCCCCAACACGGGGCCAATATAAAATCAGGTTTTACAGAGCTATAGGTTTTTAAAAGGATAATTTTCTGTTGTGCTTTCTGCCCAAAACAAATGAGGACAGACAACATCCTTGCCCAGGCTGCTTTGGCTGCTGAGTCCCCTGGCTGAGCAGCTAGACCCCACCCCATAGGAGCTCTGGCAGCAGCAGGGCCCCGGCATGGGCTGGCAGCACCATGGGAGGGATGCACAGCTGGAGAGCCTGAGCAGGGGGAGCTGCTGCCTCGCTTTTGGACCTGCTCTTTACCTTGATGTCCCCAAACATTGCTGGAAGGTCGTGTGTCTTCGTTCCCAAGTCCAAGTGGTACAGGACATCCTCCTCCATCAAGTCCAGGTGGGGGTTTTTAACAAGGACCAGCCCACTCCTGCAGGGAGACAGCGTGGAGATGGGCTGGGGCACCAGGCAGTGCCCACAGGAAGGGGTCAGGCAGCAGTGGGGCACAGGGCAGCCTGGAAACTCCACGAGGGTATGCACAGCCCTGGTGTCGGCTGAGGGATGGGACAGGGACAAGGGACAAGCCAGCTGTTTGTGGTGTTGGGACCAGCTGTCTTTCTGTGCAAGGTAACCTCTTCGACATGTCTGTTATTATATCGATATAGCTGTCAAAAATATGTCTCAGTATTTATCAATTTTGTCAATGGCAACCTTAGCTCTTTCCCTCATAGGGTTTTGCCAGCAACGTCCAGGGGTGATATATTGTGCTATTGTCTATGTGACAATTTATTAAGCTCTTAGCAAATCAGGATTTCACACTTGTCCTAAATAACCGCCTGGCAGGGTGAGTGCAGACACTGCAGGCAGCCAGAGGCCAGCTTGCTGTCCCTTTCCACCTGCTGTAAGAGATGAGAAGTAACTAACTAACAATGCTGGTTTGTTCTATAAATGAGGCTTAAATGAAACCCAGAGAACATCTTTATTCTCTTATTAAAACAAATTCAGATGTTCCCCTGTTACTCACCCCGAGTAAGCTGTTGTTTCGGTCATAGCGGCACCCAGAGTCAGCTGAAATCGATACCCTGCCCAAAGGTAAGGAGAACACTGCCTGTGTCCTCAGCTGCTGAGGTTGAGAGCTCAGAAAAGCTTTCAAGGGGCTCTGCAGGGGGTTAAATACTCCTGTGCTTTGTGCAGCTCCCAAGGTCAGCAGTGCCAGTCCCCCCACCATCCTGCTCCTGTTCTCGCTGGGGTGCCAAGGTTCCTCCTGGGCTGGCACGGTTCCTCCCAGACTGGCTGTATGGGCAGGTGCGTCACCAGCAACCTTGACTGGCAGTCCTAGGGCTGGGCCAGTGACCTGCTGGCCCTCTGGCTGCTGACCTTGTGCCCTCTGGCCGGTGGGGTGGGCACCGGGCACGTGGCTGCACATGTGTACCCTGTGGAGATGGTTTGTCCCAGCTGGATGTTGCTGTGCTCCCACCCTGGGCTGTTGCTTGCACTGGGGACTGAAGGGCACTGACAGCCTGGCCTCTGCTGCTGGCCTGAACACTTCTGACGACTGAGCCGTTCTCTGGCTGCGGAAGGTGCAAATCCAAAACGTCCCTGCATTTGTCGGGGGACAAATCAAAATGGGATTGGGGCTGTAGCCAGCCACCAGCCCTGCTCAGGACAGCTCCTGGACCACCAGGCTGGCCTGGGGAGGCTAATTTCAGTCTCAGCAATGCCCAGACAGCGCTGTTGGCTGTCATGGTCCACCCAGCCCCATCTGAGCCCAGGAGCCTGTCAGAGCAGAGTGCAGTGTGCCAGGGCACCCAGACCCATCTGAGCCCAGGAGCCTGTCAGAGCAGTGTGCAGTGTGCCAGGGCACCCAGCCCCATCTGAGCCCAGGAGCGTGTCAGAGCAGAGTGCAGTGTGCCAGGGCACCCAGACCCATCTGAGCCCAGGAGCCTGTCAGAGCAGTGTGCAGTGTGCCAGGGCACCCAGCCCCATCTGAGCCCAGGAGCGTGTCAGAGCAGAGTGCAGTGTGCCAGGGCACCCAGACCCATCTGAGCCCAGGAGCCTGTCAGAGCAGTGTGCAGTGT
>JAOTBB010000369.1:37335328-37350162 GCA_025629985.1 Chamaetylas fuelleborni | reverse complement strand
GTGTGCCAGGGCACCCAGCCCCATCTGAGCCCAGGAGCCTGTCAGAGCAGTGTGCAGTGTGCCAGGGCACCCAGCCCATCTGAGCCCAGGAGCCTGTCAGAGCAGTGTGCAGTGTGCAGTGTGCCAGGGCACCCAGCCCCATCTGAGCCCAGGAGCCTGTCAGAGCAGTGTGCAGTGTGCCAGGGCACCCAGCCCCATCTGAGCCCAGGAGCCTGTCAGAGCAGTGTGCAGTGTGCAGTGTGCTGGGGCAGCCTTACACAGGTCCCAGTCCAGGGCAGCCAGAGGGCTTGTGGGGCTGCAGGATGAGTGTGTGATGCTCCTGCAGGAGCAGGAGGAGGCTGCAGATACTGCTCCTGCCTCCTGTTCCAGCAACAGGAGGCACTGCCCTGGGAGATATTTAGACAGCTGCTGGAGGGGCAGAATCTGGCATTTGCTGTTGGCGTCTGGGAATTGTCAGTGGAAGCTCTGATAATGAGAGAAGTGCTGGATACTTAATTACTGGGTGAAAGCACATTGTATGGGGCTGGCTTGCACCCTGCATTGGGGCAGTGACACGGTCCTGCTTTCCTAATGAGGAGGAACAGAGATTATTGTAACTGAGGAAGCCTTTCCCTGAGGAAATGCCCACTTTGCTACACATCCAAGCCCTTTAAATTGCAAAACCCTGTATAAAAATAAGCAAACATTGCAAGCCAGTGGCCTGGAACATGTAAATTTGGTACCTTACCCAAGATAGGGTCAGATAGCTCTGAGAAGGAGAGGGAGCAGAGCTCTCAGGGATATTTCAGGCTTGCTGGAGTCATACCAAAGGCAGGCTGAAAGGATTTCTTTGCTCTGATGATGTTCTCCCTTCCTGGATGCTGTTCACATATGCCTGCCAAAAATGATTTATTACTGATGCACCACAGCACTCCTGAAGAGTAAGGATCTGGAGGCTCTTTTCCCTTTCAGAAAGCACCAGATTTGTGCGAGGGGCACAGAAGAAGTTTCCTTGGCTGCACACACCTTCTGCCTGCTGAAGTCACTTGGTGCAGTTGCTGTGGTTTCAGCACACAGCGGATTGCAATGTGGGCTCCATGCAGAGCTCCCAGTCCTGTCCAGTGAGTGTTACCTGAGCTGGGGAACAGAAGCACAAGGTTTGCTGTTGTTCGCCAGAGGCGGCTGGGAATGCTCTGGGGGAGGTGAAATCAGGCTGAGGCTTCCTGTGGATTCTCCTCCTTCTCTGGCCTTGTTTGGTGAAGGAACATGGCCCTGGCCCTGCAGCCACCTGCAGCATGGCTGGGCAGAGCTTGCACCAGGGGGAAAGGGTTCAGAATGGTGAATGGATGGGTGGACAGATGGACAGACAGCTGGACACTTGAGTGACCCTGTGGCAGGGCAGGGCAGGGTCCCACCCACTGCCTGGGCTGGTAAAGGCTGTGCTTCCATGTCTCCCTTCCATGGCAGAAGATTTCTGGGCACACGTGGAAGGGTCCACACCTGCACAGTTCAAACCATCCCATGATAAAACCATTTTCCCAAGCACATGGACAACTTAAATATTTTCTTATGAAAAATAGTGTTCCAGCACAGCCAGCTGGGACATCTCTGCCTGCTGATCAGCAAAGCCCCTGCTCTGCTGCAGCCTCTGCCCCTGGTGTGCTTGGTCCCAGGCAGGGACCTCCCCCTGTGCTGGCAAAAGGGACAAGATTTTGGAGGGTGGCCCTGCTGAGTGAGCAGGGACAGAGTCCCCTGGAACCACAGCTCCATCTGGAATGCCAGGCTGAGAATTGGTGGGCAAGCAATGTTCCTGTGGTGTTTGTCCCTGCTGTGCCCAAGGTAAAAGGAACCAGTATGTTCTGTTTAAGTAAACATGATTGCACCAAGGGAAATGGTTGGATTGTGCTTTTGGCTCCCCAGAAGTGACATTGAAGAGAAGGGACAGCAGCCACCACCACGGCCATTCGGGTTTCAGGGCCTGTCTGGCTCAGCTCAGCTCCCTGCCTGGCCAGTACGAGAAGGAAGGAACCTTTGGTTCCTTCATCTGATTATTTTTCCCATGGTTGTTCTTTGGGATGGCTTTCAGTAAATCCAAAACTGAAGTGTGGCTGTTCTTTTCCCACCTCTCCTGCTTGCTGTGGCAGAGGCTGCAGAATGGGATGGAGTAGAATAACACAAGTTGAATTGAATCAAATAGAATAATGGACTAGGATAAGATAAAATACCGAAGTAAAATGCTTTCAGTTGAAAGGGACCTGCAGTGCTGATCTAGCCCAGATGCCTGCCTGTTTCTCCTGCTCGAGTCAGTGTGGGGAGGTGGGGATGGTGAGAAGCAAAGAGCACTGGCCCAAGTGAGTGTTTGTTTGTGCCTGATTCAGAGCTAAATCCAGCCTCTCCAAGTGCCAGGCAGTGGAGCTGTTACCATATGTGCTAGAGATGACAAATAAAGCACCATGAAGTATACGGCACAGTAACATATGGCAGTGTAGACAGGCTCTCTGCAAGGGAAGGGCTGGGGAGAGCCAGCTCTCCCGCCCATCCGACACGTCTTGTCATGTTCAATGCAATTTTAGAACAGACAGCGATGGCAGCCTGTGCTCGGCAGGGAGCTCGCCCCGCCGTGTCCTGCCAGGGCTCTGCAGCCTTGCTCCCCGCCAGCCCCAGCAGAGCAGATCCTGTTCCCCTCGGCTCGTCTCTGCCTCCCTCCCGCCGTGCTGCTGCTGCAGCTCCCGGAGCTGCTGATGGATGGGATGTTCCAGCAGCCTGCAGCTCGGCCCGGGCTGCCAGGAGGGGCAGGGGTGCCCGGCCAGGAGCTCCTGCAGCCCCGCCCGGCAGGGATGTGAGCCTGGGCTCAGCTCACAGCTCTGCTTCCATAGCAGAGAGCTGATGAGCATCCCCAGTCCGAGGGGTGTCCCGTGCATCCCTCCAGCCATGACTCCTGGCAGCCGGCAAAAGGGAGCAGCAGAAGCACCAGGGAGTGTTTTACCTGACAGGAGGCAGGCCATGTGCCAGCAGTACCAAGATTTCCTGCTCCCCTTACCTGCCCCGTGCTGCAGAGCCAGAGAAGCGAACGCAGGCAGCAAAATGTGGATTTTTATCAGCTGTTTGCTCTGGCTCCGTGTCTTGCCTTGTTTATTAGTGGTATAAAGCTGCTCTTGGCATTGGGAGCAGACAGTAAAACACTCTCCAAAGGAACCAGGCTCCACAAAGCCTCGGGGCATTCGAGTAACTGCAGCTTGTCAGGACGTGTTTCCCCTGAGGGGAAGCACTACGCAAAGCCATTTATTTCAGGCAGAAATCAGCTGCCTGACCTGTGTCGCTGTTCAGGATTTATTCAGGAGCTGCCGATCTGCCAGTCCCGTGGCGCTCCAGAGGAGGGGCTGAGAATGCAGCCGCTCCACTGCAGGAATGTCCCTTAGAGTTGTGCACAAGTCACTTTTCCCACCATTCCCTGTCTGCAGCCTTGCCCATGGCGGTGGGATTCACCCTGGGAACTGCCAGGGCGGGTGGGGGGCTGTGCCCACGCTCTGGGTGTCCTGTGCCCCAGGAGGTGAGGACACCAGCTCTGCCCTTGCATGCTCAAGGAGCACCAGGCTGGCCCTGCACATGCCTTGGGAAAAGGGCTCTGCCTGGGTTTAATCCCAGTGGGTTGGTGCTGTTTGCTGCTGACTACTGCAGGAGCAGGGGTCCTGTTCCAGCTCTGCCTGGCTCCACAGGGATACTGCTGCCCATCCTGGACAGGCTCCTTCCCTGGCCCCACATGGATCCTCTTCACAGGAAATGTTGCTTCTGGCATCCTGCTTCTCCCAAGGCTGAGTTCCTTTCATTCCTTGAGGCAGGATGACATTAAAATAAGAAGGAAGATGAATAGTGGGGCAATTTGTCAATAGGGGCCTCTCATCCTCTCTGGGTAGGTTCCCCCTTGCCTTCCTCCATGCTGCTTTTTGTTCCCTTCACACTGCAGGGATGGGTGACCTGCTCCATCCCTTCCCACCGTACAAGGATGGGTGAGCTATTGCCTGCTGGGAGTAGCCCCAGAGGTTTGTGCAAAGGCCCAGTTTGCTGAGACAGAGCAGGGATGTGGCCCCAGAGACTGGCTGTGTGGGAGCAGACACAGAGTCAGCAGTGGAACCTGCAAGTGAGCCCCTCTCTGCTTGCTCTGTTCCTGCCCAGGACTTCTCTGTTCTCCAGCCTTGGAATCCAGATGGTGCCTGGGGTTTCTTCTCTTTTATTTTTCTTGCGTGGGTATTTTTATCCTTTTGTCTTTGGCTCTTTGGGCTTGTGGGCGCCTGTTGCAGCCGCCAGTGCCTGTGGGTGCAGGCAGGAGGGAGGGCTGGGAGGAGATTCGGCCGCAATGGGGCGAATGACGCGAGGCCCGAGCACGGTTCATAAAGCCGTGCTGCCTGTCAAGCCCAGTCACGTCTGAGACACAGCACAGGGAGCAATCTCCCGTCGGGAAACGTGGGGCTGGGGTGGCAGAGCCCCAGCACTGTGCCCCCAGGCTGCCCTCCTGCCCGTGTGCCCCACAGCTGGTGCAGGGCGGGAGCACAGCAAGAGCTGGTCCTCGGCCCTGGCAGTGTGCTGCTCTTGGTGGGAGCTGCTGCATCACCTCGACTGCTGCATTTGTCAGGATCTGAGCTCACTGAGCACAGCTGTTCAGACACCTTCCTGCACTCCATGGGGCACCAGGGGCTTCCATGCAAGGGCAGACTGACACTGGCCCCACTATTTTAAAACAAAGCATCCAGACCCTACTTTATCCAACTTTACTGAGATGGAAACAGATAAAGGGAATAAATGCTGGTTCCAGAGGAGGCACTTCGTCCTGCTGGTGCTGGCTCTGCATTTCAGTGCTCTGTGGAGATACATGGAAGACCCCAGAAAAACCATCCCTGCCTTTCCTCCCTCTTCTCTGTACCCAGGTAAACCAAGCAGGCTTGAAGTCTGGGGTTTTTCCTTTTTCAAACAATTCCTTTCATTTTAGCTGCATTTATCATGTTTTCTGTCACTGTGTCCTTTCTCCTTCTCCTCCAGGAAGGCTGGAGAGGGAGAGTTTGTCCTTCCCTGACCTGCTGTCCTGCTCCACCAATATGGGAACCTGAGCCAGCACTGGGCAGGCAGAGGCCATGGAGCTGGAGACAGGTGGGAGAAGCATGTTAAGGATTAAAAATAATCACAGGAAAATCAAAGTGCTCTTTTGCAGCCTTCAAGACAGATCCCTGCCTTTCTCTGCAGCTCTGAGGACCAAGGACCTTGATGGGAGTACCTTGATGCATCTGGCACCTCCATGCTTCACCAAGGTTTTTAAGGTTTGAAACCACCGACACAGGGCTGGCTGGGATGGCACTGCTGGCCGTGCTGCCAGAGGAGATTCAGCAGGGGCATCTCTGTGCCATAGCCCCATGCTGGGCTGAGGGGTCCTATGGGTGCCCAGTGGGCTCCGTGCAGGTGCCAAGGGGCAGGACAGCCCAGCTCCTTCCTGAGCCTGGGAGAGGTGGTACTGTCTCACTGCTTGATGGTAGAGCTGTTCTAGCTGCACTGCATTTCTAACATGCAATAATACTGTGCATTTCCCTTGTGTGGGAAGGTCAGGATCAGAAGCAAAGCCCTGCAGTGGAAGGCAGGCCTCTCCAGCATCCTACATGGGAATGCAAAAGCACTTCTTATGTCAGCAGTGCTTGCACTGCTCTGCAGAATGTATGAAGAGATGTTCTAAAATACCTTAATTGTGATTTAAATGATGGGCACAGAGCATTAACCTCTGTCAGATAAAGCACAGGGCAGATCTGGAGCTCATCTGCAGTGGGATGTGCAGTGCTGCCCTGGGGAGTGGGCAGGGATCCCCTGCAGCTGCCAGGCCCCTCCTGGCGCTGGGAGGCTCCGGGTGAGCGTCGGTGTGTCCCAGAGCTGGGCACAGGGAGGGGAGGCAGCTCTGCCACCCCATCCTTCCTCCTGCCAGCCCCTTGCTGCAGCCCCAGCGCTGGCTGTGGCAGCCCTTCCTGCCGTGCCTCACCGAGTGCCCCGGGAAAAGCCACCCCTCAGGAGGGAATTCTGCATCCTGTCTACCAGGAGTTAATTTTCAGAAAATATTTCCAGGCCCCTTTCAGCGTCTGTGGCTGGAGGCTGGAAGGAAGGAGACAGGTGCCACCTTGTGTGGAACGTTTCTCCATGCAGCAGGCACAGAATTCCTTTCCCCTTTCCTTTTCTGTGGCGTCACTGCAAGCTCCTCCTGGAGGCAGGGCACAGGCAGCCTCACATAGCCGCTGCCAGCTGTTCAACAGCCCCTGCCAGCTGTTCAACAGCCCCTACCAGCTGTTAAACAGCCTTTTCTAGCTGTTAAATAGCCCCTACCAGCTGTTAACAGCCCCTGCCAGCTGTTAAATAGCCCCTGCCAGCTGTTAAACAGCCTCAGCCTGCTGTTTCACAGCCCCTGCCAGCTGTTCAACAGCCCCTGCTAGCTGTTAAATAGCTCCTGCCAGCTGTTAACAGCCCCTGCCAGCTGTTAACAACCCCTGCCAGCTATTTAACAGCCCCTGCCAGCTGTTAACAGCCCCTGCCAGCCCATGCCAGTTGTTTAACAGCCTCTGCCAGCTGTTAAGCAGCCCCTGCCAGCTATTAACAGCCCCTGCCAGCTGTTAACAGCCCCTGCCAGCTGTTTCACAGTCCCTGCCAGCTGTTTCACAGCCACAGCAGCACGGAGCCCGCCCAGCGGCAGGCATGGAGGACTCAGCTCGCTCAGTTACAGTGAAAGAAACCCCAGGAACAGGAGAGTGCCAGGGGGAGAGCAGCTGGACACGGCCTGGGAATGTGTGCTGGCAGCCAGAAACCCCCTCATGTCCTGGGCTGGTCCCAGCGTGGGCAGCAGGGAGGGGAGATTCTGCACCTGCAGAGCTGCCCCAGCCCTGGGTTCTGACATCAGAGGGACCTGGAACTGCTGGAGAGAGTCCAGAGGAGCCAAGGAGCTGCTCCACGGCTGGAGCCAGGCTGGGGAGCTGAGAATGTCCCCCTGGAGAAGGGAAGGATCCAGGGAGAGCTCAGAGCCCCTTCCAGACCCTAAACGGGCTTCAAGAGAGCTGGAGACAAACTTTTTAGCAAAGCCTGTTGTGACAGGACAAGATGTAAGCCAAAAGAGGAGAAAGAGATTCAGATTAGAGATTAGGAAGAAGTTCTTGGCTGTGAGGGTGGTGAGGCCCTGACACAAGTTGCCCAGGGAGGCTGTGGCTGCCCATCCCTGGAAGTGTTTACACAGCAGTTTGTCCCTGCTTCCCATCCCCTGACCCAGCTCTCGCTGTGCTCTGGGGCTGAGCTGGGGCAGCAGCACCCTGCTATGTGCCACACCACATTGCAGCCATAGCTGATCCCACAGGAGAATAACCTCCCAGAAAGGATCCTGCAGGTTGCAGCCAGCTGGGTTGCGCTGGGCTCAGCCAGGGAGAAGGACAGGAGGCAGGCTGTACCCTCAGCCATGCCAGGCACACAAGAGCTGAAGAAATCTGGGCCCTCCCAGAGTGGTTTATTTAAATACAACAGCACCTCATGGCACACACTGGCTGTGCTGGGCTGTCTGCCCCCTGATACACTGCTGGGTTATTTCTGTCACCTCATTATTGACAGACATTCTCCCTCTGTCCCTTCCCAGCTGTCCAGAAGCATCACAGTGAGCAGTCTTCATTCCCTGTCCCAAGTCAGACTTGTCTTCCCTATCCAGCCTCTTAATCAGATATTTAGAGGAAAATAAACTTGATGCCTGGCTTTAGGAGAACAAAATGATGAGAACTGTCCTCCTACGACTGCTGCTCCCTCAGCCTGTCCTCCCTATCAGCTGCTCAGCTCTGTCTCTTGCTGCTCTGACCCCACTCCTTGTGCTGTGGAGGCATCAGAGTCCTGGTCTCTGCTGAAAGGTAGAGACCACACCCAGCACCTCCTCTCCCTGCTGGTGTGCAGTCCTCCCCTTTCCCCAGTGTCTGCTCTCAGGATAGAAGAGCACATGTCAAGGCTGCTCCAAAGTACCCAATATGGTTTTCCAGCTCAGACCCTGGCCACTATTTCCAATCAGAAGCAGCCTGTCACAGAGGGGTGCAGGTGATGAGACCCTCCTGAGCCCCCCTCGTGAGGTGGGGAGTCTTGAGAGACAAGTGGGAGAAGAAAATGCAGGTGCCTGAGATGGCTGCTGGCCCCTGCTGTGCTTCTGCGGAGGTCAGGGCTCCCTTGGTTCAACCCGAGGGAGAGACATCTGGAGACTGGCTCAAAAATCTGCAGGCTTAGAAAAGGGGATTTTTTTCTGTATTGTCTGACTGAGCCTTTGGCATTTGCATCCTGAGCTGCTTGCTGTGGCCCTGAGGGTCAGAGGCACCTCCTCTTGGTCTGCACAGCCCCTGGGGTGTGCCCAGTGTGTCCAGGACCTGTGGCTTGGTGCTGACCCTAAGCCACTGGGGCCAGGCTGGGAGCCACTGCTGCCTTCTCCTGCTGTGCAGGTACTGGTGCTGGTGCTGGTACTGGGGCTGCTCATGGTGCTGGTACCGGTGCTGGTACCGGTTCTGGTACTGGCCCTGGTACCAGTTCTGGTACTGGTACTGGTACTGATGCTGGTACTGGTGCTGGTGCTGGTACCAGTTCTGGTACTGGTACTGGGGCTGCTCATGGTGCTGGTACTGGTGCTGGTACCAGTTCTGGTACCGGTTCTGGTACTGGTACTGGTACTGGTGCTGGTACCAGCTCTGGTACTGGTACTGGTACTGGGGCTGCTCATGGTGCTGGTACCGGTGCTGGTACCAGTTCTGGTACCGGTTCTGGTACTGGTACTGGGGCTGCTCATGGTGCTGGTACCAGTGCTGGTACCGGTTCTGGTACCGGTTCTGGTACCGGTGCTGGTACTGGCGCTGGTGCTGGTACTGGTGCTGGTACCAGTTCTGGTACCGGTGCTGGTACTGGTACTGGTACTGGGGCTGCTCATGGTGCTGGTACCAGTGCTGGTACCAGTTCTGGTACTGGTTCTGGTACTGGTGCTGGTACTGGTGCTGGTGCTGGTACCAGTTCTGGTACCGGTTCTGGTACTGGTACTGGTACTGGTACTGGGGCTGCTCATGGTGCTGGTACCAGTTCTGGTACCGGTGCTGGTGCTGGCGCTGGTGCTGGTGCCGGTACCAGCTCTCCCCGGCCACCCCCGAGCTCCCGCTCGCCCACTGTGCCCAGCCTGGCGCGGCCCCGGCCCCGAACGAGCGGGGAAGGCTTTGGGAGCCTGCAGCTGGGCCTGGCAAGGGGACACCAACAGCATGTGTTACAAGCCCTGGAACTCAAATATTTTGCTGCTATAAATGTTAGCAACGAGAGCTCTCGTTACATTGAAATGCCAGATGACAGAAGCAGAGGCCAAAAAAAGCTCCTTCGCAGGCCGGCAGAAGAAGAGGGGGCGGCTGTGCCGTGGGACACAGGCTGGCACTGGGACACCCGCCGTGGGCACGGGGACAGCCGGGCCGCAGTGTCCCGTGCTGCTGTCCCTGGGCAGCGCTGGGATGGGCACGGCACCGCGCAGGGCTCTGAGAGGGCGCTGGGCTGGGCAGGGAGCGGTCAGCAGCCCCGGGACAGAGCTGCTCCGTGTGCCACGTGGGGTGCTCGACATGGAAACCAGCTCACCAGCATTTCCATCCTGACCCCAGTGCCTCCAGAGCGACAGTTCCGTGGGCCGAACCTCGGCCTGCAAAGGCTTCCCCCCTCAGCTGGGGAGCAGCTTTCGCTGTTTATGTTTCAGAGTAATTTCAATAAATTCCAGTTGGCTGTTCCTGAATACCACCCGGAGCAGAAAGGAACTGTGCAGCCCTGTGAAGTGAATCTTTGCAATTAGAGAACTCGAGCACTTTTTGGTGGGTGTTTTGCTGAAAACAAAGCGCTGCATGTGATGGGTTTGGAAAGCACAGGACTAATTACCAGTGCTATTTTAAAAAATGGCATGAAAATGAGTTATGCTGCTAATGCTCAGATGCAAGAACATGGTCTCCTTAATTTAATAACACTGTGTAATTTGTGTAAAACCAAATTGGTAGCAATTATACATTATTGTTAATTACTTGGAGCTGAGTTCTCCCCTCTGTGCTCACGCTGACTTGCACCTGGCTCCCCAGTGCCCCAAAGTCCATGGGGTTTGTGATCTGAAGATGCACAAGAGGTAAGGACCTGACAAAGGAGAGCTGGGGAAGGTGCTGGGGGTGAGCTCTGCAGAGCTGCTGGGACAGCAGGCATGTCCCTGTGCTGTCCCCACACTCCTGGGACAGCAGGCATGTCCCTGTGCTGTCCCCATACTCCTGGGACAGCAAGCATGTCCCCGTGCTGTCCCCACACTCCTGGAGCTGCTGGGACAGCAGGCATGTCCCCGTGCTGTCCCCACACTCCTGGGACAGCAGGCATGTCCCCGTGCTGTCCCCAGACCCCTGGAGTGTCCTGGGGGATCCCAGGAGCTCTGCATGCCGTGGAGCTGCTGGGACAGGCCTCTCCAGTCTCCCTGTGACTCACAGATGCCTGATGAAATACATGTACTCCCATTTATCACAGCTAACTACTAGCACAAGCTCTTTAATTTCAAACCCCAGTGCTTCCTGGGCTTTTCTCAGCAGCTGTGCTCGGGCCAGTTGCTGCACTGGGAGGGGCGGTGATGCAACTTCACTACAGTGCAACTGCCAGGATTGCTTGTTTGCATGCATATATACAGATATATATTTAGAAATCTCCTCGAGGCAGAAGAAAATAATTCCTGACAAGCAGCAGCATGGAAGGTCACCTGGATTATTATTTCTGTACAGCAGCTCACCTCTAGCATATAAGCAAAGTCTTTAAGTGCTGCTGTTAAAAATGCTAAGGAGTTAAAAACCTCAGCAGGTTTTTAACTCCTCTGAAGGCAATTATCAGGCTGGCTATGTCATGCACAGCCTCATTTTGTATGCTGCAACAAAATGATATTTTACTGTGTGTTTTAGAAGGAATAACAGTGTTTGTTAGTGGTGCTTTTTGCTGTTGGGCTCTGTCTGTCCCCAGGACCCTCCCTGTCCCCAGGACCCTAGCTGTGTGGTGCTGCTGGCCTGGGCTGGACCCCCAGCCCTGCCTGCTCCCCTCTGTTGCTCTGGGGCAGTGCTCACTGCTCTGCAGAGCTTGAAAAGGCACAGGAGTCTAAAGGAGAATGGTTTTACCAAAGAGGGGCCTGGTCTGGGCTCCAGCAGCCCCCTCTTTAAACATTTCCTCCATGGCATCTTTCAGCTGCATGAGCTGTTTCTACACTCCCAGAACATTGCAAAGTGGTCTGACTTGAAATCCCAGCTGCTTTGGAGAGAGGCAGAATTTATGAAGAACCAAGGCAGTTCAAGTTACCATGGAAATTGTTTCAAAACAGAGAAGCCCAATTTTGCTATACTTGTAGTCTTGGGAGGGTTTTCTGTGTGGAAGGAAGCCAGGGTGAACCTGCCCCATAGCTCAGGGTACGCTCTGTGTGCGCTGTGTTCTGGGGCACACAGACTTCTGAAGACATTTGTATGGTATTTGCATAACATTAATATGTTTATTCTGATGTCTGTGGGTGGCAATTTGTGCCCACAGTGCTCCTTTCACATGGACATGCCATTATTACACCTGATTAATGCAAATATTGTCCGGGAAGAAGTTCCAGGCTGTTCCCCAGCACGGAAAAAGCCACATGAGGTTCTCATGGTGGGAACTGCAAGACCCCAAATTTAATCACACTCGACTCCTTGCAAAGCTGTGCAAGGTCAGCTGTGTATGAATAACCCCATCAAATCCACCCCACCTTTCCTTGGGGGACTGTAAATTAGCTGACAAGCCGGATGCTTTACCAGCCTCACTGTGCCAGCATGGCATCTGAGGTACAGCCACAGCCCTGTGATCCTCCCCAAATCTCAGAACTGGCACTTCTGGCTCTGAGATGGCACTGCAGCCACCAACCCTAACACTATGTGCTAACCCTCTCAGACTGCAGCCCTGGTTTTCTCCCCAAATAATGTTATTACAGATAAAATTCTAATTACAGCTGGAATTTCTTATCAACAATCATGTTACTTATAGAAAAGATAATTGAAAAAACCCTGTGCTGTTTGTAAAGCAAATTTATTTGTAAGAATGCTTATGATGATAAAGAAGTGGCATTCAAAAGAACAGAAAAATATCCTGTTTATAGATTTTGCTGAGATTACTTCAGTAACCTAATTCTTCCCTCTGTTTCACTATTAATTAGGAATTAGTGGCATGTAAACTGCACGTGCTCCAGCTCCAGGAGGCTGTGGGCAGGAGCTGCCTGATCCCAGTCCCCCCGTGGCTGAGAACGAGCACTTAGCAACAGCTGTCCCTTGGTGAGCCATGCGTGGGTTCCTCAATGACAGCTTCCAAAATCCGTATTCTTCTACCAGATGTAAAGTAGAAACTTTTTCACGCAAACAGCTCCTGAGCCATGCAGCTGCTGGCGTCTCCTGGGAGCCCCGCAGGCACGGGTGAGGGGTGGCTCAGCCCAGCAGGGTCACCCTTTCCTGGGAGCTCGGATAACCACACGGGCTGCCTCTCAAAAGTGCTTCAGGCTGCAAACAAGCAGGTGGGTGTTCAGGAGTGTTGGCTGCCAACACCACCTGTGGGGCCTCAAGGGAAACTTGGCACTTCTGGAAATGTAGCTGTTTGGTTAAATTTTGAAAAGCTGTATTAGATACCCAACCTTTAGTCTTCTCTTTTGGAAAATGGTCCTTGTTAGAGCTGTATTTTCTGCCGAGGAACACCTACACTTGAGCTACTTGAATGTCACATTCAGCTACTTGGCAGTACGCTGTGGAAAATCACTGGCCTTGTGCTGTTGAGCCAAATGTAGACCTATTTGTATTTTTAAGGGAATTAGTATTCTTTTCTCTGTTTAAAACATTCCTATTACTCATAGCGAGTCAAATCCTGGCCCCATTTGGAGGGCTGTGCATAAATGGGCTGTGTGCACAAAGGAGCCTCATTGGGAGCACTTTCCAAGCCCTCCATCCCCCTGCCTTTTCCCGAGGGAAGGAGCATTTGCCTCCTGCCCTGGCACCACAGCTGAGATTGCTCCCCATGCTGTCCCAGCCTGACTCGTGCCCTGTCTCCATTCTCCTGCTTTACTGCCCTGAGTTCCTCACCCCCTGCCTTGCAGGTGCTCGTGCTGCTGCACGTGTGGAGGAAAAGCACAACCATGTCCCTTGTGAGACAGGAACAGAATCACAGAGAGTCACTCTGGGAAAGACACCCTGTGCCATGGGGCTGGGCAGAACCTGTGTGGGGCATCAGGTCAATAATACTGGGGAATTTCTCATGTGCTTGGTCTGCTCAGCACTGTTTGGATTTATTTAAAATGTAGAATGTCGTATGTCCTTAATCCATCACATCATAATGTGAGGGCTCTGTTGACAGTAATTGGATGCAGTTATTCTGGAAATCTGCTTTATTTTCCCCTTTAGGAAGAAGCCTGTGCCTTTCCAGGCACCTCAGTGACATTGGCTCCGTGCAGCTGGCACAGGGACATTGGTTCCACCCAAAGTCAGGGTGTTTGCATCATGGTGACCTTAATGTAATGGAGGTGTCCCTGTCCCCAGAGGGGGTGGAACAAGATGGGCCTTAAGGTCCCTTCCAGTCCAAACCATTCTGGGATTCAATGATTTGGAGTATGATTGAAGTACCATGGTTGGAAGAAAATATGATTTTGGGGAATTAATTCAGATGGATGAGGGAGAGTTAAAACTTGATGAAGGAAGACACCTTCAACCTTAAAAATTATGACGTGACAATAACTACTTTAAGAATAATTTGGCGTGAAAATTGGAGTCAGATTATTTTTTATATAAAATTAAACACGTCTGTCTTGTACCAGGATATTTGCAGTCTGGCTCAGCCCTGGGCTGCTGCGTCCAGCCCTGGCTCCCCAGCACAGCAGGACAGGAGCTCCTGGAGCTGAGCAAGGGCTGGAGCACCTCAGTGCCCAGGGAAGGCTGAGGGAGCTGGGGGGGCTCAGCCTGGAGAGGAGCCCCAGAGAGAGGGGCTCAGCCCTGGGTGCCCCTGGGTGTCCCTGGGTGTCCCTGGGTGTCACTGAGTGTCACTGGGTGTCCCTGGGTGTCCCTGGGTGTCACTGAGTGTCACTGGGTGTCCCTGGGTGTCCCTGTGTCTCCCAGGGTGCAGAGAGGGCTCTGAGCAGGGCCCAGCAGTGGCACCAGAGCCAGTACCCGAACCTGGACCCGAACTCACACCCACACCCGAACCCGAACCCGAACCCCAATCTTAACCGGAACCCGAGCCCGAGCCCGAGCCCGAGCCCGAACCCGAACCAGAACCCGAACCCGAACCCGGACCCGGATCCGAACCTTAATCCGAACCCACACCCGCACCCGAACCCGAACCCCAATCTTAACCCGAGCCCGAACTTGAACCCAACCCAGACCCGGACCCGGACCCGAACCCGAACCCCAATCTTAACCCGAACCCGAGCCCGAACTCGAACCCGAACCCGAACCCGGACCCAGACCCAGACCCAGACCCAGACCCAGACCCGAACCTGAACCCAACCTGGATCCGGACCCGAACCTTAACCCACACCCGCACCCGAACCCGGACTCGAACCCGCGCCACCCCGCCCGCTCCCGCCGTGTCCCCGCGTTGCCGGCAGGGGGCGCGCTGCGGGCGGCGGGCGGAAGTGACGCGCGGCCATTGCCGGTGCGGGCGCGGCCCCGCCCGCGCTCCTTTGTCAGCGGAGCCGCCGCCCGCGGCCGCCCCCGGCCCCGCGGCCCGAGCGGGAGGCCCATGAAGGCTGATGGGTCCAGAGCCTCTGCAGGGGAATAGAGGGACCCCAGGAAAGGCTGTTC
>JAOTBB010000369.1:37309978-37334878 GCA_025629985.1 Chamaetylas fuelleborni | reverse complement strand
CGTCCTTTCCTCACTCAGAACATTGTGCAACTAGGTTTTTCTGCTGCCAGAACATGCCTGGCATGTGCACTTTCCTTATAAGCCCTCTATAGCATATCAATCTTCCCTGCTTCAGGGAAGAGTGCTGTGCACTCTTTCGAGTGACGACAGCGAAAAGCGGAGCGGGGCAGCGCCGAGCACGGGCAGCGGCGATCGGGGCAGCGCCGAGCGGGCCAGCGCCGAGCACGGCCCGCTCCGTCCCGCCGCGTCCCGCCGGCCCAGCGGTGAGTGCCCCCGCAGCGGGCCAAGGCCCCGCGGGGTGGGGGGTTCGGCATCGCTGGGGCTTTCCCTTTGCTCTGCTTTTCGTGGACTCGGCTGTTCTTGGCCGGTGGAGTTCATTGGCTCCGCGGCGCTGCCGGGGCCGGTGGAGCTCGCCCGGGTGGGAGGCGCGGAGCGCAGCGAGTCCCCGGGGGTGTGCTGGCGCTGCCCGCATCCATGCGCTGGAAGCCCGAGCTGCGATGGGCAGGGGAGCTTACAGGCCAAAGTCCCTGTGCCAGTTCATCTGCCGGAGGTGGTTCTGCTGCGGCCAGAGCCGCCGGTGCGGGGAGGCTGCGGGTCCCGAGCCCGCCGGTGTCCGCAGCCAGCGCGGGCTGGGATCGGGGCGGCACCAGGAGCGGGATCCGTGGCGGATCCGCGCAGGACGGGCCCTGGCTCCTGCGGGACTCTGGCCGGACAAGAGCACGGCCCTGCAGCAGGCACTGCTCAGCTGTGCACCTTAACCTGAGGCTCTGAACACACAAGCTGCCCTGTGAAATCTGGGCCGTGGAGAGTAGGGGAAGCTGCCCAGGCACTCTTTCCATCTCTGTCTATAAAAAGTGCTAAAATAACTTGTTTCTAGCAGTGCTTTTACGTAAATGGAAACTAAACCACTTTGTTTTCCAGTAATTGAGAGAGCAGTTCACCTTCAGCAGGTTCTCAGAGAGCTGGGGTTCATGTGGCTGTGCTGGAGGCACCTCAGGATGATGTTATGGTGGGAACTTCCAGGTTCTGGACTGAGCTGCAGAACTGACACGTTTGTACAAAACCACTTTTTAAAACGAGGCATTGAGCTCTCAGAAGAGAACAGATTCTTTTTCCAAATCCTGTGTGTTTTTATGGTCTGCATTGAAACCCATCTCAGCTTCTCCTTGAAGAAGACTCCTGTGGCTATAGCAGTTAGCACAAGTCTATTTTTAAACTTTCACTTTTCTTTTGTTTCCTGTAATATGATCTTTGCCATGATGCTTATACTCATCTTCAGAGGGACAGTGGTGACCTGGAATGCAGCAGGCACTTTGCGAATACTCTGCGAGCCCTGTCCTTGAAGGGCTGGAGCCGTTTGAAGAGTGCTGGGGTGCCTTGCAATTGAAATGGGAAAGCTGGAGTCCTGGCTCTGCAGAGCTCTCAAGTGCACGCTGGGGCCTTTGATGGCCGAAACTTTTTTTTTTTTTTTTTTTGAGGAAGAGGTGTTAGAGATCTGTTTTAAGGGAACAAAAAGTTCCTGTGTGCCCTGTGCTCTCCCCAGGAGGTGCTAAGTGTGTGCAGTGGTTGCAGAGGTTTGCCTTCCCCCGGGATTTGTTTGCTGGGATAAGAGCTGCATTCCTCTGTTTCAGGGGCTGGGTGTGTGCTCCTTGCCCAATGGCACAGGACTCAGGAATAGTTCCTGACTGCAATTCTGCCTGTTTGTGTCCTCACACTGAGCGAGAGCTGTGTTCTGTTCTGTCTTCATTTTGGGACGGACTTTAAGGTCTGTTACTGTGATTTAATTCATGCCTCAACCTCCTCGGTTTGTAAATAATCCGCTCTTACAGGCCTAAATCATGGCTAGTACAGAATTGTATCAGATGAGGCTGTTATTTAAATGAAACAACTTGAGCGGAAAAAAAAACCCGTTATATGTTTTTTCTTTTAAGTCTTACAATGTATCTCAAAGTTTCAAGGTGGGAAAGGGAAATCCTACTGACCTGGTGCTGATGGCATTTCCAGAGGGGTTGCCGATATTCTCTGCCTAAGTTCCACTGCCCAGGAACTGTTGTTAACTGGGGTTTGGTACGATTTGTTAGGAAATAAATTTGAAAAATTATTTATTAGGAAAATATTTTAGTTGCAGAGCTGTTGAGTTTGCTGCCTCGTGTGTACTCTGTAGAGAACAGGATGGCTGTGTTAGTTACTGACAAAATGAGATTAGTGTGTGCAGAGGTTCAGCCTCGCCCTCCATGGCACCACTCAGAAGGTGATTTTGGCCATATTGTGTTCCTGAGGCTTGCAATTCAGCATGCTTTGAGATGTGAGAATTTATTGTATGCCTTAGTAGCTGAATATTTGATATTCTGGTGATTGTTCACGCTCTTAACACGTATGAAAGTTGGTTGCATTCTTTGTGCTGAGGTGACCTGCTGAAGATCACCTCTAACACTGAGTAGAAAGATCCTTTTGCAGGGGAGTGCAAGTGTGTGGAGGAGCTGAGGTGAAAGGGGAGGGCTAAATATAGCCATTTCCTGCAGAACTTATCTGCTTTTGAGGCTGGCTTTCCAAATGGAACTGGTGTCTTCCAAGCCCTCCGTGAGGGTAGGAAGAGAACATGGGCGGGGGAAAGAACACCCGTGGGGTGTTGTGAGTGGGTTGTGTTTGTGGTTTTTGTTTTTTCCAGCCAGCTGGTACTCTGAAGTCATGCTTAAATTTAATGAAAGCCCGATGCTAAAATAGGATCTAGGGACAGCCGTTGTGAAATAATTAGGCACCCGTTCAGCCCTTCTTGTCCCTGCCAAAAAAAAAGCTACTTGAATTCATTTGCATTCTTGGTATTGGAACTCTCAAATGGGCATCTTGGTACCTGCTCTAGTGTGTATGAACAGGTTAAAAGCTTGTCCCACTCACCTGTGCAGCTGTCAGGGGCTACAGCAGGTTGCAGTGGTGGTGCTGAGTGCTCTGTGCACGAGGATTCATGGATTCACAGAGGTGGATGGCAGGCTGGCCTCAGCCAGGCTGTGCTCCTGGGTTAGGGGATGGATTAGTTACTTTAGAACCTCAGGGCAGTCAAGACTGGGAGAGTTTGAGAGCATCTTAGTTACAGACATATCAGATGCTATCAGACTCCTATCAAACTCCTCACCCTTTCAGCACTGCTGTGGACAAGTTCTGTGGCCACATGTAAGGCATTTATATCCTGTTCATGCCTGTATGTATCTGTAAAAATCAGGAATGGTGGTCTTTTGTAGCAGTGTTGGAAAGCTGAATTCACATGTGTTTGAAAACTGTTTTGGGATCACAAGTTTGTAAAATGTTGTTGGCTACAAAATTTATGGAATTACATGGAAATGCTTTCAGGAAATTCCTTTTTTTCCCACTATGTTTGCGGCCAGAACACGGTTTTAGAGTAAGGCTTTCAAAGGCACAGAAGTGCAGTCAGTAACAGTGAGTGGTTGTAGTGCAGTAGTTTTCTGTGTTACCTTGGACCCTGAGTTTGCATGTGACCCAGTCTCAGGTGATGGTAATCCCCTCCTCGACATGTGGTCTGCTGGAATTGTGTGTGTAGGGTGCTCAGAGGTTCCTATTGCAGAGTGATTTGCATCTGTAGATTGAGGTTGTTGAGAGCTCACCCAAGTTTCTGCTCTGGAGAGAAGATGCACAGAGAAGGAGCTGTGGTTGTAAAGCAGCATTGGAGCACAGCTTTGCCTGAGGTGCATGGGATGCTGTTTTCTGGAGGGACAGGAGTCACTGCAGTGCAGTGAGCACCCAGCTGTTCCTCTGCGTGGGACAAGCAGCACAAGTGCTGCTGTGTGTGCTGGTTCAGGTGCTGCTGTTCCCTAGAAGGCCAGAGCTGACCTCATGGCTCATCTGTCTGCTCCTGACACTCAGCATCAGGTGCTGGCTCCGTGTGCCAGCGAGTGCAGCCCCTCTGTGCCAGGGCTCTTTGATGTTTCCTGCCTTTCTGCAGTGCCTCACCTTGCTGCCTGCCCTGGTGTGGCTGTGCCCAGCGGTGTGCCAGGGCTCCTTGGGCACAGCATTCTCTGGGGACAGCCTGCTTTGCATTCCTCGTGCCTGCAAACTGCTGTGCCACAGCTCTCAAATGCCCCAGATCGAGGTCCCTTATCCCAAGGGATGGAGTTCTGGTTGAGCACAAAGGCATTGAGAGTCTCTGAGCAGCTGGGATAATCTATGTCCTTCAGCTCCATGGTTTCTTCAAGCTTGGGACCTGTTTTAGTTTAACGTTGGCTCAGCCTGGTTTTGCAAGGCTGGGTGAGGTGGTATCTAAATAAACTGACTTGCTAAGGGGGGAAATGCTTGAAAGGAAATAATACAGAGATCTTAAAGTCACAGTTAACATGAGAAAATGGGAAGGTAATTCCTTATTACCTCTTAGGTAATTCCATGTTGTGTAAGAAATGGGGAATACCGGGGGTAATCAATTGTCAGCAGCTTTACAATGAAAACCAATAGCTTTAGTGTGGTGCCTATTGAAGCTGTAGACTGATTGTGGTGGGATATTCAGGAGACATTCTTTTGAGGAACTGTTGGATCTGTTGGTAAGGCTGTGGGGGGCCAGTGAATGCAGTGACTCAGATGCAGTTTTGGGCTTGGCAATTTACCTCTGACTGGGAGCTGTGGGGCTGGGGGCAGAGGGAAGTGGAAGAATGACACTTTTGTGCTGTGTCCTTTTGCTTTTTCCTGAGCATCTGCTCCTGGCCTCTTCTGCAGTCAGGTTATTGCTGGTTGGAGGTGTGTGTTGTTGGTTGTTCCTCCCTTTGGTGTGCACAGGCAGCTCAGTGGCTCTCACCCAAAAAGTCCTGTTGCCACTGCATCCCCCTTCTGAAACACTCTTGGAGGGTCAGGCCAAGTCACTGTTCCCTGCCTATGATGCTGCTGGAAAGATGGGTCTGAAAGTGTCTGGAGCTTGTTGTAGAGTAACTCCAGTCTGCTTTAGGGAAAGGAATGCTCTGGCTTTGTTAAGAAAAGCTTATTAAAACCAAGACCTCCAGTTTGGTGATTGTCCAAGGCTCCCTTGGAGTCATTTGTGTTGTCTGAAATAACCAAGATGGAAATAGAAGATTGTGAGGGGGATCACCAAAAGCTGTTATCTGGGCCGTTTCACAGAAGATTTGTTGCTGCAACACTTAACCCTCTGTGGTGAGTGCCTGGAATGTTCCTTCTCAGCATGCAGAAGCTGGTCATCCTGTTGAGTGGGAACTGGAAGGATCACTTGTTCCTTGTCTCCCAGAGCAGCTGTAGTGAGCTGTGCTCACCGGAGGTCGGGACTTTCTTGTTCTGACTGCAAGCCTTACCTGTGCTAATGAGCTGCAGGAGAGGCCAGCGAACACCTCTTGTAATTGCAGCTCTGGTGTTTGCCTGGCGAGGATCCTGTGACAGCCTCGCCAGCCGCCCGTGGCTCAGGGGAGCTTGGAGCTGCCAGTGGCTGCTTTGAAGTCTGGGAGCTGCTGCTCCCTGTTCCAGCAGCGCCCCAGCAGCTCTTCCAGCCCTCCCCGGGATGCTTGGGGCTCCTGGCTCCATGCTCTGGGGCACTCGGGGCTCCTGGCTCTGAGCTCTGAGGGACTTGGTTCCTGACTGTGTGCTCTGAGGCACTCGGGGTTCCTGGCTGTGTGCTCTGTGCACTCGGGGTTCCTGGCTCTGAGCTCTGAGCACTCGGGGTTCCTGGCTCTGAGCTCTGTGCACTCGGGGTTCCTGGCTGTGTGCTCTGAGGCACTCGGGGTTCCTGGCTCTGAGCACTCAGGGTTCCTGGCTCTGAGCACTCAGGGTTCCTGGCTCTGAGGCACTCGGGGTTCCTGGCTCTGAGCACTCGGGGTTCCTGACTGTGTGCTCTGAGGCACTCGGGGTTCCTGGCTCTGAGGCACTCGGGGTTCCTGGCTCTGAGGCACTCGGGGTTCCTGGCTGTGTGCTCTGCGGCACTCGGGGTTCCTGGCTCTGAGGCACTCGGGGTTCCTGGCTGTGTGCTCTGAGGCACTCAGGGTTCCTGGCTGTGTGCTCTGAGCACTCGGGGTTCCTGGCTCTGAGCACTTGGGGTTCCTGGCTCCATGCTCTGAGGCACTCGGGGTTCCTGGCTCTGTGCACTCGGGGTCCCTGGCTCTGTGCACTCGGGGTCCCTGGCTCTGTGCACTTGGGGTTCCTGGCTCTGAGCACTTGGGGTTCCTGGCTCTGAGCACTTGGGGTTCCTGGCTCCATGCTCTGAGGCACTCGGGGTTCCTGGCTCTGTGCTCTGAGGCACTCGGGGTTCCTGGCTCTGAGCACTCGGGGTTCCTGGCTCTGAGCACTCGGGGTTCCTGGCTGTGTGCACTCGGGTTCCTGGCTGTGTGCTCTGAGCACTCGGGGTTCCTGGCTGTGTGCACTCGGGGTTCCTGGCTCCATGCTCTGAGGCACTCGGGGTTCCTGGCTCTGAGGCACTCGGGGTTCCTGGCTGTGTGCTCTGAGCACTCGGGGTTCCTGGCTCTGAGCACTCGGGGTTCCTGGCTCTGTGCTCTGAGCACTCGGGGTTCCTGGCTCTGAGCACTCGGGGTTCCTGGCTGTGTGCTCTGAGGGACTCAGGGCTATGCCTGCACAAACCTTTCTGCCAGCTGCTCGTGGCAGGGGAGTAAATCCTGCTTCTCCATGTGCTGCTCTTTTTCCTGTTCCCCATCTCTGGCTGTGTGGTACACTGGTATGGCTTTCATTTGGTTAAAACTTAGTCTGCCTTTGCCAGGTTACTTCTAACGTGGGTTAATTCCCAGTTTTTTTGCTGGGGCTGCGGAGTTTGTGGGGTGTGAGTGGCTGAGCAGATGCAGAGGGCTCTGGGCGTGTTTTGAAGGCTGGTGCCTGGCTGGAGTGCCCCGTGGAGTGTTGTTGTGCCTTGGCCTGATGGAGCTGCTGTGCTCTGCTCCAGGGACAGCTCCTGCAGCTTTCCCTGCTGCTGGCGTGCTCCTGCTCTGCCTGTGACTCCAGGACGTGCTCAGACGCGTTTCTGGTGGCCCCACATGCCTGCCTGCCCTCCCTTCTCTGCAGGATGGTGGCCAGCCTGTGCCCAGAGCTGCCCGTGCTGCTCAGCCTGCTGGGGTGGGTGATCTCCTGTGCTGTCAGCTGCTGGAGTGCCAGGTACAAGAGATGAGAGCAAAATCTCCCTAGGAACAAACGTAAAATTAAACACAGTGCGTGTTTGTATTAGTCAGCCTAAACCAGACTCAGCTATTTAGGGTGCTCCATTGCAGTAAACTTACCTCTTGTATTTATGTGGGAGGACTACAACAATTAAAGTCATTTTAAGGCTGAATCTGAAAAGTGAAAACAAAATGAAAAGATAATGGTTTGGTTTAAGAGAATAGGAATTGTATTGTATTATATTATAATACTCCTGTGTTAGAGAAGAGATAGGTGATACACTGCAGGTTGGTTATTGCTAAGAGCCATGTCCATGCTGCATGTCCATACTATACATTAAAACTCTTGTTGACTTCTTAAGGAGTAATTTTTTTTTTTTTATACTTTTTAATCCATTAAGTTGCAGCTCTTACTGCTGCTGGAGTGAACTGCCTGCTGCAGCTGCAGTTGTGGATAGCAGCCTGTTAGAATATTGACTTTGGTGGCATGGGCTGGGCAAATCCCAGGCTGGAGTGATAAACAACATAGAGAATAAAAATTTTCTGTTCCCCAGAAGCTGCTAAATAGAACTTAAAGACTAACTGGCAAAAAAGATAAAAAGATATAAAAGTATGTGCACAGCATGGTAAATGTGAGTGGAACCAGTGGATTATTCCATCTGATTTCGGGATCAGGAGGATGATCTGGCAGTGCAGTTAGTGGCAGTCAATCTTATAGGATTGCACTATGTGCTGCTCCTTATTTTCTATTGTCAGAACAAAAACATGTACAACTTGCAGTGCACCAGTCTGAGTGTTAAATTAGCAAATTCTTATCTCCTTAGGAGTGGAATTGCAATAAGTTGTGCATTTAAAAAAAGAAGACTATTTTTAATTTGACTTGTAAATACTGGCTCAAGTTAAATGATAAAAAAGAGCATTTGAGATATACCCTTAGCACATGAAAAAGGTGATGATCCTTGTTAATTAAAAAAAACACCACAACAAAATGGAGGGGTGTGTTCTATTGATGATTACAATAGAAAAAATAAATGCTTGGAAAACTTAGGAAATTATTTTCTGGACGTGCGTTCTTACATATTGAGCGTTGATCTAAGTAACTTTTATCCCAGTTGACCTTTATTTTTGGACTGAGTTGAGAAACCTGTTTAGATCCTGAGTCTGAATGAAATGATGACGATGAAAATTGCCACGCAGCCACCTTTTTACTCCACCCGTTTCCTTCTGGGGGTGGCTGGTGTGGGTGGGTGGCGTGGGGCTGTCTGTGCTGTCTGCTGCCAGGGGAGCTGCCTCCCTGCAGAGCAGCACGGCTCTTGCTGTGATGTCCTGTTGTGTCAGGCAGAGCCCTTCAGCTGGGCTGGCAGTGCTGTGTGCCCAGCCCAGCTCCAGACACCCGGCTGTGGGAGCACACAGCATCTCTGTGCTTGGCATCAAGGGTAGACCTTTCAGTCCTGCCTCTCCTCCGGCTGCTTTGCTTAACTGGAGCCTGTCTCTCTCCAGAAAGAGACATTCAAGTTATTTCCAGTTGCTGGGACAGAAGGGCTGCTCAGCAGGGTGGGCTGTGTTCCCCACCTGTGTGCTGTGGAGGTGGCTCCTTGCTCTTTCCCCCTTGTCTGTTCTCATGCATCCTGCCCTTGCCTTTTGTTGTTGGGCCTGTGCACTTCTTAAATTCTTGAACAACTCTTGGCTTGGCTTTTGCTCTCCCACATTCGCTGGTTGTCAGCTGGGCCCTTACAAATGTGCCAGAAATGCCACGTAGACACTTTAGTGTGTTTGTGGACCTGGCATGTTTGCATCAGCCTCCAGAAGAGAATAATCTGAGTAACATGTCCCAGCTTGCTGAAACAATAGGGTGGTTTTTTTTCTGTCTTGGTGTGGGTATTTTACACATTTGTAAGACTCATGTCATACCTCTAAAGCAAACCTGGGCATGGTTGTTCTGCAAAACCTGTTCTGAAATCTAAACCTATTTATTCTCTTCCCTCCATACGTCCAGCTTCCTTATGACACAAGTGATATTTTGAAGAGTGAATCAATATGACTGTTCCTAAATTATGGAAATAAAAACCTAAGCACCATCAGAAGTCTGAAAGACAGATGGTATTTCCATTCCTGATGCAGAAGTGGCATGTTTTAATGACTGGAAAAGTCTTTGACTTCATCTTTTTGGTTGACATTTGATCCTGGACATTTAGACCTTCAGAGAAAATATGTATTGGACGTCCATGTGGAGCAGTGTCCAGGATTGTGAGGGAACTTTGTCTTGTTTCTCCATTAGGAAAGCCAGAATGCCAGGCAGTGAGGAGCCAGGACAACAAACTGGATTTTGAAGCTCAGTTTTCTTACACAGTTCCTGGAATCTCTGGTAAGGAATTGATGTTCCTGAGGCTGCAGTGCAGTTTTATGCCTTCTGTAACAAAGGATCTGTGAGGAGTAAAACCTACTTTATTTCCAGTCTGGGGATTTGTAAAACTTTGACGTGCAGCCCAATTATAATTATGTTGGTTTAGTTCCCAAAGTGGACGCTCTTTATTCTAAAAGAGGCCCTACTGTGTGCAACCAGGAGTATTGAAGGCCCTGAAGTGTTAGGGTTTGAATGGTTTTGGCTTAGCTTTAAAATAAATATCTACTGGATGTGGAGCTCGGGGGAGTGGGCTAAAGCAAATGGAAAAGGTGAATTAACTGGAAGCTGTTCCGCAAGGCTGGGTCCATAGAGCCACAGCTCAGCAGTACAGCAGCAGATGGAGGCAGAAGAAAGGCATTCTGAGAGCTCACTTGTATTTTGAGCCTGATGAGAGGTGGGTGCCATTCAGAGGCTGCTGTTCCTCTGCACAGGGTTATTCTGTTATCACTGTTCTGGCTCTGCAGCATCAGTCCTGTCTGGCCACAGCAGGTTTCCTGCAAGTGCCTGCACTGCTCTCACAAGGAGCAGTGAGACCCACTCCTGGCAGCTTTGGAAAGGCTGCAGTGTTTGTCTCCTGGTACTTGATGGTTCTTTTGAGATCTGAGTGAAAACATCTACAGGTTCCCTTCCTGAAGACAGAGATTCAGTTTTTCCTGTCTGTGATGGAAACCTGGAAAGAGGAGAACGTGCTTTTCTTCAGGGCTCTGTGTGCCACAGGGTGACTGAGCAAAACAAATTGGCAAGTCCTCTTTTTTCTGGGGAGGGAAGGAGCCTCACCTGGAGCTTTTGGCCACCTCCTGGTGGGAATCCACGTGCCTGTGAGCTGGAAGTAGCCCTGGCTCTGGGGCTGCAGGGTTTGTGGGGTGAAGAGCCCCTGTGCTGGGGGTGGAGGTGGTCTGTGCTGTTGGTTCTCCTACAGGAGGGTTCTGGAGAACCAGGATGGTGTTTGGGCCCTGTTACAGACACAGGTAACAGTCAGGGGGTCAGTGTGAAAGGGGGCACTCAGGGACACTTTGTGGGACTCCATCAGAGGAGGGAGTGGCGAAGGGCCAGGCATGTGGCTGAGTGTCTCTGACAGAGTAAATTAGTGCTTGTCAGCTGCTAATTGGTGCTGTTCACCTCTGCACACGCTGCTTGTCCTGGCAGTGTGGGTGGAACAGTGGCTGGAAGCACATCAGGGAGGTCTCGGGTTGGCTGCCTTCTTCTGGTGGCCACAGCTCACTCCTGGTCACTGTGGTGCCCTGACACCATGGCAAGGTCCTTGCTGGCAAGTCAGGAGAAGTGTGATGGCCAAGGATTGCTGTGTCTGCCTTGGGATGGCCATGCCTGAGAAGTTCCCACGGGCACACCTGACCTCCCACAGGGTGGGACTGTGGTTGTTACAGCTTCTCCTGGTAGGCAGCACGAGGGCTCTGCTTCCAGATGTGCAGGCTGAGAGCACCTTTGGGGTCTGCACTGCCTGGGACCCTCCCTGGGGCTCTGCTCCTGGTGTGCAGGCTGAGAGCACAGCCCTTTGGGGTCTGCACTGCCTGGGACCCTCCTCAAGGGCTCACCCAGCAGAAGTGAGTGTTCCTAGAAAAGGTTGATTCTGAAGTGCTGGCCAGTATGAGCATGAAGGGAAGTGAACCCAAACCAAAGGCACAAACAGCATTTACTTCTTGTAAATGAAGTCTCTGAGGGGTTGGTGTGCCAGCAGTGGGAAAGGATACTAAATGTGAGGGGTTTTTTTTCAAAGTTCTGAAATATTCTTCCAAAAATCTTAGGGCTTTTTTGACATGATTGATCTTGTTTCAGTCCCACAGGTGTGTTTGGTTGTATGTGAAAGAGGGATTTTTCTGAACTTGAGTTCATAAAGGCATATTAATTAAAAAATGAATGTTGGACAAGGTAAAAACACTTGCATGTCATAGTTGTTTGAAAGATGTCTGTAAGTGTGTTCTTGGTGCTGCTTGCAGGTTTTACCCAAATAGTTCTTAGGACCACAGCTGAAGGAAAAAATTGCTTGGTGTGTTACCTTCTTGTTGGGAGATAATTCTGGGTCGAGAGGCCACAGTAGCTACTGTGTGAAGAAGCAAACCAAGGCCAAAGGAGCAGCTTGTATGGCCAATGTGAGTTAGAGCTGAGCATGGAGCTGGCTTTTCTGGTGTAGTAGTTGGTCACTTTGTTGAGACACCAAGGAGATATTTGAGCATCTGTTCTTAAAGGGAGGTTCTATTAATTCTCTGATCTTGAAAGGCTGCTTTCTTACAAAACAAACAACCAACCCACAAAGAACATGTCTTCTCTGTTAAAAGTATTTTAAAATGTTTAAATACAGTAAAGAAACATAAAACATGCAAAAAAAAAGCATCAGATTTTATTCTGAATTAGGAACTAGCAAGCTAAAACTTAGAGCTTTTTGGAAAGATTTGAGGAATTGATGAGATTTTCATTGCTGAGCTGACCCACCCCTGAAGGTTGTGCAGAAGTAGGCGATGCCTTTGGGGTTGTGTGTCTGGAGTATAAAAGTTAAAATTACTTTAAATGGCTGAACTGTTTTGGGTTTAATTTAATTTGTGTTTTTGTTTACTTGTTTTTCATAAAAAACCCACAGTAAATGCTAAATAAAGTTTGTTAAATGCTCAGCCCAGCTGCAGCATGAGGAGGGTTTAAAGGTGATTAAACTCTCCCTCCCAGTCTGACATGTCAGAGATCTTCCACCCTGCCATGGTGGTGTGGGGGCATGCCCAGGGACTCCAGAAGCTGCAGAGCTGATCCAGGAGCTGAGAAGCAGCTCCTGGTCGTGTCTGCCCTGCCCAGGTCACCCAGACAAGCTCAGCTGGCTGGCTTTGGTCAGCTCAGCTCAGGGGCTGCAGGTCCTTGGGCCCCTAATGGGGCCTTACTGGCTGAAGGCCTTGGGAATTTTTCTTGTGTAGTTAGCACAGCCAGGCCACTGCAAGCCTGTTTTCCAATTAAAAATAAACTGTAAAATATTGTATTTATAAGACAGAATAATCAAAACAAATATATCCTTTTCCATAAAAAATGTGGACCTGAGCTTCTGGGTGTTGGAGTAGAGGGATGGAGAGGGAAATGGTCTCTAAAGACTGTATTTAGTTAGTCTTAACAAGATGTTAATTTGTCTTCAACAGCAATTGAACATTTCTTAGAAAAGAACAAAAATAAGTACAAAATCAGACCTAAAATTGGTTATTTAGATGGTACTCAACTTCCTAACTTAAATCACCTTGATCAACTTGGAAGCATTTAAATACAGACCAAAACCTGAAATGAATATTCCACACATACAAATGTAAAATGCTGTTTTGAAAACTTCAGGTAACCAGGTAAAATTCCAAGTATGTGGGTTGTGGGGGGATTTTTTGTTTTGTTTGTTTTAAACTTGAATTTTGAATCACTCTGCTCACCCAGTTGCTCAGCTGGGTTTATTTTTCATTTCTGTAGCTGTTCTTTTCCTGTAGTAGTGCAGAGGAAGTTCTGTCCCGAGCAGGTCTGTGCTCAGGTGGAGTGCAGTCTCCATATGTTGCTGGTGAGTGCTCCCTGTGGTGCTGAGGTCAGGCAGTGAGGTGTTCTTGCTGGGAGCAGCCCGTGCAGCCTGGCTGGATTTTCGGGTGCCAGGGTTGCTGTCTCCCAGGAGCCGTGCAGACCTGCACAGTGCTCTGGCTTGTCCAGCCCTCCCTGGAATTGCCAGTTTGGCAGCTGTGCCCTGCAAGGTTTACCACAGAATTATTTTGGAGCTCTTTGATTTCTCTGCAGCCCCGCTGTGGGAACTCGGTGTTTTTGGGTTTGTTTTGTGGCTTGTTCTGCTGCTGGTACCTCTGTCATGGTGCAGTGACATCTCGGGCCTTTGCATGGGTGACAACAGAGCTGTTCAAACATCTCCTGCCCTCTCCTCCTCACCTGGTGGCAGGTGAGCTCAGGCTGTGTTGATTTGGTCAAATGCAGCCATGGGGACATTGGTGTTCCAGCAGTTTGCAGACAGGACCTGCCTGTGCTGCTGTGCCTCTGGGTGTGTGGAGCTGGGACGGTGGCAGGACTCCAGAGCAGGGAGCACTGAGAGCTGCAGGGACACGTGGGGTTTATGGCTGCTGGAGGAGGGGATGAACACTGCAGGTCCAAAAATAGGTGTCTGTCTGAGCAGCTGTGGGTGAGGAGTCATCTCTGAGCAGAGCTCTCAGCCAAAGCTCAGCTGGTACTCGCAGGGTTTCTGGCAGTGTGTGTTTGTGTCACTAGGTCAGTGTTAACTGGTGTCCAGCAACCCTTGTCTTCCCCAAATGATCCCTTTGAGGAGCTTGGAGTGAGTGGAAATGATCATGGTGTTAAGAATGGGAACAGAAAAAGACAAAATCAAAGTGCTTTTGTTGGTTAAATAGTTTTGCCCTGTAACTTGTGTGGGTAGCTCCAGTTCAGTTTCCTGCATGGTCATGAATGGGTATTGGGAGAATGCTGCTGCAGTGCTCGTGGAATTCAGGGAAGTCCTAGGCTGAGCAGATTCTCTTTGACTGCATAAATGTCTCTTCATGAGAAACAAACCCGACCAACAACCAAGCTCACACGATGGCAACTCAGTGGTGTTAGCTTCAAGCTCTGCTAGCCCAGGCTGTGATTATCTTTGTTCTGGGAAGCCATGAGGAGTGTTGGATGGTGTGTGCTGAGAATGGTGAGAGGGGCACACAGGAAGTCCTTGCCATCAGACCACAGTGGGACACGTCAGCCCAAAGCTCTGGTGCAAAGAGCTCAGTCTTGTCCCTGTTTGTGGTGGATGTCCCAGACAAAGGGCTCTGCAGATCAGGAGGGGTGACTTCTGTGTTCACCAGCCCGTACTGCCCAGTGAGTTCCTATTGTTCAGTCAGCTCTGGGGGTTTTGGAGATGATTTAGTAATTCCTGTGTTTTTCAGCCTACTGTCAGAAAAGTAGTGTATTAAAAGCACTGATATAGAGTTAGTTTGTTCAGCTCAGAGCTGCTTGTTGGCTGGCAGTGCTCAGCTTCCTTTGGAGTCCTGCAGGGCGGGCTGGGGACCCGCGGGGACAGGGGCTGGTATCACTGCTGCTGAGTCCCATTGCTGAGAGCTAATCCTGCTTTTTGGAGGGGAGATGGCTAATGTGTGAGTAGGTACCTTGTGAACAAGCAACAGCTGGGTGCAAAGCAAAAATCTGCTAAAACATGACTAATTTCTGAGTGTTGCATTGAGTTTCTGTCTGTATTCAGCAGCAAATTACCATTTTGAGCTTATGCTGCTGTTGGTTCCCTGGAGCTGGCATGAGCTGTGTTTGAGCTGATGGTCATTGCTATGAGACTGTCACAGCTCTGCTGCAATGTGGGCTTGGCTCTCAGTCCTTGCACTTGCAGCACGGCCCATTCCCTTAACCAGAGCTGTTTTAATTGGGTTCCACTCTGTGTTATGTTAAAGCTCTGATGCTGGGCACAGAAACCCGTGACACTTGTTTTGTTTGTTCCTGAAAACATACACTTCATTCTGCTTTGGCCATTCAAATTGGTTTTACATGACTGTCAGCTGAAAATAATGCTGGGATTGGCAGCAGCATGGCAGCTTCCTGCAGCCGGGCCCAGCAGCGGGGTCACTGGTCCAGGGGGCTGGGAAATGAGAATTCCTGCTCTGGCAGCGTGGGTTGCTTAGCAGGCAGCAGTGTGGCCCTGGGGAAGGGCGGTCCCAGCACCCTGAGTGCCTTGGCAGGCAGTTCTGAGTGCTGGGTGCTCTGGGACAGCTGAGCTGGGCCACTGCGGGAGCATCGTGGCCACCATGGGCTGGGGGTGAGGCCAGGAGAGCCTGGCTGTGTAACTGCACCGGGATGGCTGGTTAGAAAATAACCAGTAGTCATGACTTCTTTTAATTAACTACTAAGAGTTAAATAAATGTTGTTGGAAAAACTAGTCTGTGTTTATTTGGCACGTCTCTCCCCAGCCCAGGCTGGTGCTAGTTGGTACACGCTCCACTGCTGAGCCTGTCTGCAGCGTGGTTTTATGTTTTCCATCTGTATTGATTTTCATGATTCATTGACCATGATCTAAGCAAAAAGCACACTTAAATGACACTGGAGACAGCTGTCTGTTAAAGTAGGACCTTTATGTAGTCTGAAGTGGCGCCAGGTTTTTCTTCCATTACTTTATCAAGTAACACACACCAGTAATATTCTTTGTTTAATTTCCTTTTCTAGGTCACTGGTATGTCACCCCTCTTTTGTGTAAGCAGCAGATGGTAAATTCTTACTCTAAACTTTCCTATCGGTTCTGCTCCTGTTATTTTTCTGATAATCATTTGAGGTTATTCTGAATGGAAGGGGCCTTACATTGTGTTTGGGAGTCTCTGTGAAGGACTCTGTTCTTCTCCCGGTGGAGCTGTTTTGGAAGGGACATGTGGGAAGTCCAGATAAAAGCAGAAACGTTTAAAGCTTGGGAAGCTGATGTGTAGCTTTTTCCAGTTATAATCTGTCTCTCTTTGTATGGCAAGCTGAAGTTCCAGATGTTGTTTTGGCTTGGAGATAGAGGGTAGGGGAAAAATAAGCATTCTAATGTCAACAGAGTCAGGCTGTCTGGATGTGAGCTGACAGAAAAGGGAGAGATAAACCTTCATTAATGGTGTGTGCAGTGCTGGAGAGCCAGGGTGGCTGTCCCTGGAAAGCAGTGCCTGGTGCCAGCTGCAGGGCTGAGGCCACCAGTGACCCTGGGCACTGAGCCTGTGGGGAGCTGGGCTGGCTTTGACCCCCTTCTGCTGGTGAAAGTGAATTCTTACCCCTCTCGGGTCCTGCTTGCCTCAGCAGCTGTCTGGGCTTTGGGGGATGCAGGGCTGAGGTGAAGGGCTGCTGGTCAAACATTCTTTTGGGGTCAGGAGGCTCTTACCTGCCTTGGGCTCTGTCTTGGAGCACCAGGGGATCTTTTGAGGCTTGTCCCTGCCAGCAGCTCCATTTATTGGGAGTTGCAGAGTGGTTTGTGCCTGTGTGTGCTGCATTTCTCCTGGGGGGACTAAGCTGCAGGCTCTGTTCCTGGTGTATGGCAGACGTGCTCCATCCTGGAATGTGGGCATGGAATCTCAGCCTCTTCTGGGCAGCTGGGAGCACATGTGGTGGCACCTTCCAGTGAGGGACCAAGGGCAATCCACCCTCAAGTAAGGGTGCTGAAATGCATGTTAGGAGTAGGTGTGCTGGCCAGAAAAGGGATTTCCTGGATTAGTCCGTAGATTGTGTATAAAGTCTATCAATTTTCTGTGTTATGTTAAATGCAGGAATATACTGTGTCCTGTGTCTCTCATACCTGTTTGTCCTGTCAGGTGTATTTCTAAAATGTATGAGCAGATTATTTTTAATTAATCACTGAAGTTCTGCTGACTTCCTCCTTAATCTTTCCTTTTTTCCCTCTCTCATTCCTGGGTCTAGGAGGTAACAGTTATGGTCGATGGCCCATCCCTGCTGTGGTGCAGGGCCCTTTGGGGCTTTGTGGCCTCGGAGAGCAGTTCTGGTGAGAATGCTCAGCTTGCTTGCCTTCATACCCTGAGGCTGAAAGGGAATAGTGCTGACACTGAGGCACAGAGGAGCTGAGCTGCTGCAGTCCTGGTGTCTGAAGCCTTGGTGTTTGCTGCTTGGAGCTGGGATAAACCTGTCCTGAGTGAGTTACTGGAACCAGGGTCTGGGGGGAGGCAGAGAGGGGAGCTGTTGTGTTGGTGTGGCAGACCAAGGGATCCTTGGAGCAGTGCAGTGCTGGCAGCTGGATGTGTGTGTGAGCACAGCTCAGGGTTGGGCTGGGTTAACCCTTTTTGGCCTTGCTTTTGTCTCACAAGTGGAGTGTGTGTCTGGAGCTGGCTGGCTGACCAGCTGTGATCGTGTGTGCATTACCTGACACCCCAGAAATCCCATCCCTGGAGATCCCGTTGGGCTGGGATGTGCAAGGCACGTCAGCACCAAGGGGCTGCTGGAGCAGGATGCAGGAGGGAGCTGGCTGTGGGAGCTGCTGTGCCTACCTTTGTGCTGCCCACATTCCTCACTCAGCCCCAGGCAGCACTGGGCTGTCTTGCTCCTGTGGTTCATGACTCAGGCCAAGCCCAGATGTGTTCATGCCCGGTCTGGCCTATTTTCTGAGAATAATTTTGGATGCCTCAGTCCATTTTATTGTGGTTTTCTTAGTGTCTAGTCCAGCTGAAGTTCAGATGATTCCTGGCCTAATTGAATGCTCACAGGCAGACATGGCTTTCCCTCTGCAGCTGTGTTCCTGCTAACTTCAGAGCACTTGCAATTAGAGCCACGCTGGTGAGAACCTGGGGTAGGGTTTTGATGATGCTTTTTTTCTTTTTTCTATTTTTTTTTTTTTTTTGAGAGGAAAGAACGAGCATGAAACCCAGAAGAGTCTGTCTTGTGGCCAGAAGATGAGTGAAAATGCTGAAGGTTTCTGTAAAGTCAGATTTGGCCTTGTTGAGCAACCTTGCTTTCCATTTCCACTGAGCAGTGAGTGGTGGGGATATGGAAGCCTTTATGTACTGACTGTTGGACCTTTCATTCAGCATCATCTGGCTGATAGTTACTAACCAGAGTATCCAAAATTTATTTCCTCGTGCCTTTGACAGTGCTTTAGTGCTTTTTGACCCTTTGTAGGAACAGTTTGTAGAACAGGTTATTTGTGGGACATACATTCGGTCCTTTAACTTGAGTTTTCCTCTGAGGAGAATGGCTTGATGTTGTTGGAAGAAGAGTGGAGTGGTTGCCTGCTCTGTGTGAGTGCTGCCTGGTGTCCTGTTCAGGAGGATCCCTTCCTCCATCCCAGCCCAGAGTGAGGAGGGCTCTTGGCCCAAAGCGTGCCTGGGTGCTGGCTGTGTTCGGGAGCAGTGGGTGAAGCTGTGTTTGTCTCACCGTGCTCAGCGTGTGACATTCCCTCATGGCTGGGGGCTCTGCAGGTGTGCACCTTGGAGACAGCCAGTGGATGTGTGTCACCAGCTCCCTGGAGCTGGGAGTGTGCCTCATTCCAGCTCTGCTGGGTGTGCTGCTCCTGGGCAGGCTGTGCACAGCTCCAGAGCCAGGCTGCTCACAGCAGAGCTTGAGCTTTCACTGTGCTGCACATCTGCAGCTGGATGTGTGTCAGCTCAGCCATGGCAATTCAGCTCTTAAACAGGGATGGGACTGGCTGCTTTTGGCTTCTGCAGCAGCAATTAAACCAGAAGTCTGTATGAATCTGTGGAATGGTTTTCTGAAGATCTGCAAGTACAGTTGGGTTTGGCAAGGCCGTGTGAGATGTGTGAGTTTGGCAGCATACAGCTAAATAGGTGGAAAGGGAATACTTGAAACAGCTCTGGAACGAAGTGTCAGAATTGTGTATAATTGAGATACAAATGGTGTTTGGAGAGGTGACTGGGTGCCTGATGACTGGACTGAGGGGTGCAGGCACTGATGGACATCTGTGGTGGGAAGCCCCTGTACCAGGAGGGACACAAGGGTTTGCCTGAGAGGTCAAAGTGGGCACAGCTGTTAGAGGAACGAGGAATGCCAGGACAAAGTGATTTGTGAAGTTTTTGAGCTGTTTTAGGACACAGGCTTGAATGCTGGATGGCTCAGTGCCCCAGGTGAGCCTGGCACAGGTAGGTATGAGTGAGACAGAGACCTGTGGTACCTCCCAAAGGCTCAGGTGAGAAAGGGACAGCCTGCAGGATGCTTTGAGAGAATAGGGTAAAGCTGTGAACTGCAGCACTGGGGTTAATGCTGCTGATGTGGGAAGTGCAGAAATAACACTGCAGGGTTCAAGGATGGAGAAAAGCCTGAGCTGGCCTTCAGCTTACTGTCTTCTCCAAGTCAGCTTTGGGTTGCATTCCCCTTAGTGATGAGTGCCCCTCACTGTTGTTCCTGCATTTCCTGGGGCTCTGGTCACCCCTGCTCCCCAGGGTCCCTTTGCACAGTGCTGGTGGGAGAAGGAGGCTGTGCAGCACCTGGGCTGGGACAGGACCTGCAGCACCTGGGCTGGGACAGGACCTGCTTTGTTTGTGTCTTGTATTTAAGAACAGAATTATGTGGCTCTGGCCTGCCCAAACAGGCAAGACCAAACTGTGGAACAGTACTGCTAAAATTCTGGGGTGGTATAATCTCTGAACATTTGACTTTCTCATGCAGCAGGGTGTTCTTTCTTCGTGGGATTGCTAATTGCATTCAGTTTTCTGGACTCCAGAGCAATAGTTACTGAAATGCTCTGCTGAGAGAAAGTGCTGTTTCATGCCTCGTGTCTATGGAGTGTCAGGGGCTGCTGTTCTCAGGCTGATGGCTCTGTAAATGTTGGTGACTTTTCTTTGGCTGGCTGAGGCCAGGAGCAGTTCAGCTGGGAGTGGGGTGCAGAGTGAACACCTGACTTTTCCATGTCCCTTAACCTTTCCGACTTGGTGCAGCCCATCACTCCTGAGGAATGCTGCTCTAAGCCCAGTGTGATCCCTCAGCAGTGAGCCCGGGGTGTGAAGCCAGGCTCCCCTGCTCTCTCCTCTGCCATGGTACTGTGTTCCTCTCCCCTGCCCTGCTCAGGTTTATAGATTTATATATACATACAAATAAAAATACATGTATGTTTATAGTATTTCCATCTTTGATGGTTCTATTTTAGCTAGTGGCTGTGTTTGCTGTGTCGTGCTGCCCTTGTATTATTCTGACAATGCAATGAAATTAATTTTAAAAAAAGTTTTGGCTAATTTTTATCGAATACCCCAAACTGCACTCAGGGCAGGGTGCTTGGGCTAAAGGGCAGAAGTAGAATATTCTTGCGGTGATGACTCTGTGAAAATAACTCTGGAGGTTCAGGTTTACCCAGGGTAAATCTGCAAAATCTCGCTGGGATTATTGATGTGCAAATGAGGGTCCTCACTGGAGTGAAATATCAGCACAGCTGAGGGGTCACTGGAGAGTGCTGGGGCCAAGGGAGCCTCTCTCAGGACTGTGAATAAAAAGCATTTGCACCTCTCTAGGTCCCTGCATGTGTGAAAACACACTGAGACTGTAGGAAGATGCTGCTTAATTAATGCATTTGTAGGAACTAGACGGCATTGTTATCTTGCAGCAGGGTGTGCCCTAGTGAGGGATGGTCTCTAAGAGCTGTGCACACCATCAGACCCAGGCTTCTCTGCAACCCAGAATAAAGAAATGAGTATTTAAAATCTGTGTGAAGGAAAACAGGGAAAACCAGGGAAAAAAAAATCAAAAAACCAAACCAGCTCTTTTTTCATTATTTTTTATTTTTAAGAAAAAAATAGGACTTTCGTGTGTGACAATCAAGCCAAAGATTTGTTTTTGGAAATGCTTGTTTTGGTCGGCTGGAGTGTTCTGCAGGAACTCTGAACAGGCGAGCTGTGTAATATTTAACTAGTTACTAAAAAGCATTTGAAAATGATTAGCAGTCAGTGATCTCGTGTAGACTGTGGGTTCAGCTGTCTGGGTTTCTGGTTGAGATTACAGCACAGCCCTCTGGCAGGGCTGAGTTTACTGGGGAGCAGGGCTGATGCTGTGCTTTCACTGTGGGGTGCTGGCTCTGGTTTATTTGGGGAACAGGGCTAATGCTGTGCTTTCCCACCATTAGAGATACGAGAATATGGTGTCTTTGGAGGGAGAACCATTCCAGGGGAGAATTGTGGCAGGCTGGCAGGATAGGTAGGGGTGCTCTCCCTGCCTCAGCACAGAGGCAGTCACCAGACGTTGATGGGCATTTTCCTCACTTTGTGGGCATCTGGAGTGGCCTTGGCAGAGTGCTGTTCAAGGCTGTCTGTAGCTGTGGCTTGTGTCTAACAGGGAAAGTGCGAGGAGCTTTGCAGCTGTGCAATGGAGCCTTTTCCCTGGTAGTTACAGAGTGCCATGTTCCCCTCTGGCAGGAGCTGTGTGTGTGCCATGTAGGAGAGGGCACCTGCACAGCAAGGAAATATGTGCAGCACAATAAAACAACACCTTTGTTGGTACCTGACGTGTGAGAAGCTGCAGTAATTCACGTGTATCTAAGTGTCTGAGCAGATACTTGTGAGGTTAAACCCATCCCTGGGCATTGCCCTGGGGGGCTCAGGGCCTGCAAACCCTGTGTGTTCAGTGTCCATGCTGTGCTGTGTCTGTGCACACATGGAACTGCTCCCCTCTGTGTCCATGCTGTGCCGTGTCTGTGCACACCTGGAACTGCTCCCCTCTGTGTCCATGCTGTGCTGTGTCTGTGCACGCGTGGAACTGCTCCCCTCTGTGTCCATGCTGTGCTGTGTCAGTGCACGTGTGGAACTGCTCCCCTCTGTGTCCATGCTGTGCTGTGTCTGTGCACACGTGGAACTGCTCCCCTCTCCCATGCAGTGGATCTATTGCATCACGGGTTGTCTGGATTGGTGGAGCGGCAGCAGCAGCGACAGCGCCGGCGGCGGCGGAAACAGGAGAAAAAGAGCCAAGAAGCGGGCGCAAGCGGTGAAGAGACAATCACAGAAGAAGACGAGAAACATGCCTCTTTTTCGTTTGACTTGCTAGCCGAAGACCTCTGCTCTTTGCTCGAGGACATCTGTCGCTTTTCCACCCTGCCGATTTTCTTGCTGGGCCAAGGCATTGGGGCGACAGCAGCAACGCGTGCAGCAGAACTGTTGGCAAAGAAAGGAAAACTAGGGAAGCCGCATTTGATGAGCTCGGCGACTGACGCTACAACTCAGTCGAAAGCTGACCTGACAGTAGCAGAAGAGTTGCTGGTTGCTGATCGTATCGCAGCTGGGTACGAGGGTGTAGCTGCGTCGCCGGCGCTATCAGGTGTACGGCACATAGGGAAACAAACGATTATTCCTGTGCAACATATAACTGTGCTAGCAAGACCGGTACCGCTTGCTGGATTGGTGCTGCTATCCCCTGTGCTGCAGTTGAGGGAGGCGGTGGCTTTAGAACAGATAATCAATAACACTGGTGCGGCAGCCAGACGAGAGAAGGCGCAACAGCGGAAGCACAACGGGCAGCACCTACAGCAGAAGACGGAGAGCGCGGGTTGGGATGATAGGCGTTTGAGTGGAGAGTCCTACGTTAGCGAGCTACACGACAGCATGAGTGCAGATGAAGGGGCAGGACGACAAGAAGAACGTGAGTGTGGGGTCGGGCTGCACCCCGCTAACCCCCCAGCCCCCGCGTTCTGCACCCTCTGAGGGCTCTCTCTGCCTTCCAGCCCTTGGCTGCGATGATGGACGAGGAGTCGGAAGCCACGAAGCCGGTGGGGGGCAAAGCCGAGGGTGGTGAGCGCGGGGCCGAGGGTTGGGGGGCTGAGCCCGTGGGACAGGGAGGGACCCCCTGGTTGTGTTTGGTGGGTTTGCCCTGCAGAAAGAGGGTCCCCAGTTCATGTCCCCGCCCTGGGGCTCTCGCTGCATCCCCGCGTTGGCTGAGGAGACTCAGGAGGCACCACCCGGAGAGGTGTGACCCCTCCTGCCATTCCCAGGTGCCTCCGAAGGGGACAAGAAGGCTGAGAAGAGCCCAACAGATGACAAGGTACCCCTCATCCCCGCCCTGCACCCCAAAGGCTTGAGCTGAGCCTGTGGGATCTCCCTGCGGGGATCCTCAGGGACTGCGAACCCCACTGTGCCCGCCCAGAGCAAGAAGCCGCAGCCAGGGGGGTTCCTGCAGTCCCACTATTTCGTGGCACTTTATCGCTTCAAAGCCCTGGAGAAGGACGACCTGGACTTCCCGTGAGTTCCCAGCCTCGTCCCGGGCTCTTTCCCAAAGCTTTTGGGGTTCGGCTTGATGTGATTCCCTGGATTTCCCAGGCTGAGCTGCTCTGTGCAGGACCTGCCTGTCCCTGAGCCCACGGGCAGCGTGTCCCGCACCAGACACGGGGCTCGAGGAGCTGATTCTGATTTTCCTGGGGGGTCTCCCACTGCTGGGGGTCCTGCCCCCCTCAGAGAACCCTTCCTTCCCTTCCAGGCCGGGGGAGAAGATCACGGTGGTCGATGACTCCAATGAGGAGTGGTGGAGGGTAAGCACTTGGCACTGCAAGGGGGGACCCCCAAACCTGCAGGGAGGGGATCTGAGACCCCCGGGTCGGCTCCAATCCCCCCTTACACTCCCCCACTGCCTCCTTCCAGGGGAAGATCGGTGAGAAAGTCGGGTATTTCCCCCCCAACTTCATCATCCGGGTGCGGGCAGGCGAGCGGGTGCACAAGGTGACGCGTTCCTTCGTGGGCAACCGGGAGATCGGGCAGATCACGCTCAAGAAGGATCAGGTGAGACGGGGCCCCCCCAACACCATTCGGGGACCCCCAGCCCCCCCTCCAAGCCCCCATCCCATAACCAGCATCACCGTCCCCTCACTTCCCACCCCTCGGGTGAGACCGACCCCTCCACTCCTGGGGTTCCCCCTGCTCTGGGGGGGTTCCGGGTGGTTTCCTCTGCTCTGGGGGGGGGGGTCCTGGGGGGTCTCACCCGATCCCCTCTCCCCCCCAGATCGTGGTGCAGAAGGGGGAGGAGGTGAACGGTTACGTCAAAGTCTTCACCGGCCGCAAAGTGGGGCTGTTCCCTGTGGACTTCCTGGAGGAGATCTGAGGGGGGCTGCGGGGGGGGGAACCCCGGGATGGGGCAGAGAGACCCCTGGGATGGGGGACAGAGACCCCTGGGATGGGAGACAGAGACCCCTGGGATGGGGGACAGAGACTCTGACTGCGGGGTGGGGATGGGGTCTGGGGACCCTCGGGATGGGGAGTGGAAGGACCCCGGGACTGGGATGGGGGGCCCTGGCTGCGGGACAGGTGTGGGGGCAGGGAAGGGCCCCCCCATTCCTGCTCCTGGTCCCTGGGGTGTCCCTGGGGGATCATTGTGCCCCCCAGGACCGGGGCAGGATGGGGGGGACACGAGGTGCCCCACGGGCTCCTCCCCCCGTGGGAGGTTTTGGTGCCTCCAGAGACGCGGGATGCGAGCAGGGGGCACCCCCGGACCCGCTGTGGAGCCCCCCCCACCCAGTGGGGGACACTGGGTGCCGCGCGGGGGGGGTCGGGGGGGCCCTGCCCCGCTGCTCCCGGGTTTTGGCAATACATGGCTGTGCCCACCCCCCTCTCTGCAGTGTGGATTTAATGGGGGGGCACTCTGGGGGGGTCACAGTGGGGGCATCGATGGCCCCTTGGGAGGTGCCACTGTTGGGGTGCCAATGCTCGCCAATGGGGGGGGGGGCGGTGGGAGGGGTGTCACTGGTCACTGTGGGGGTGCTGGTGGCCCCTGACAGAGTCACTGGTCACTGTGGGGGTGCCGGTGGCCCGCAGTGGGTCACTGGTCACTGTGGGGGTGCCGGTGGCCCCCAATGGAGGCAGTGGGTCACTGGTCACTGTGGGGGTGCTGGTGGCCCCTGACAGAGGAGTCACTGGTCACTGTGGGGGTGCCGGTGGCCCCCAATGGGTCACTGGTCACTGTGGGGGTGCCGGTGGCCCCCAATGGGTCACTGGTCAC
>JAOTBB010000369.1:37298653-37309878 GCA_025629985.1 Chamaetylas fuelleborni | reverse complement strand
CCCCTCTGTCCATGCTGTGCTGTGTCTGTGCACATGTGGAACTGCTCCCCTCTGTGTCCATGCTGTGCTGTGTCTGTTCACATGTGGAACTGCTCCCCTCTGTCCATGCTGTGCTGTGTCTGTGCACATGTGGAACTGCTCCCCTCTGTGTCCATGCTGTGCTGTGTCTGTTCACATGTGGAACTGCTCCCCTCTGTCCATGCTGTGCTGTGTCTGTGCACATGTGGAACTGCTCCCCTCTGTGTCCATGCTGTGCTGTGTCTGTGCACATGTGGAACTGCTCCCCTCCCTTCCCAGGTGCTCCCAGCAGGACCTGGTCCGTGATGCACACACAGGGCTCTGAGTGAAGCTGTTCAGTGCTGCTGCTGGGGAAGGCTGTTCTTGGGGCAGTGCTCATCCTTCAGAGCTGTCCTCTGGTGGATTTGTTTACCCCAGAAGGCAACAGATGAAATGGAAAGAGACTCATGTGTCTTCAATGGCACTGGGAAGCTGCAGATGGGTTTAAAAGTGTCAGTGCTTGCTTCATTGTTTGAGTAAGCTGTGTGTCAGTGGGTTGCCCAAGACCCCTGTACTGGTGCAATACCTGCACGCCTCCTGAGCTTTTCCATTGGGGCAAGTGCCTGCTGTGTTCTGCCTCCTGCAGCCACAGGGAGGTTCTGCTGCCCACATGGAGTCACTGGATGGTTGTGTTGGAAAAGTCCTCTAAGATCATGAAGTCAAACCATTCCTCCAGCAGTGCCAAGGTCACCACTAACCCAGTGTGCCACATCCACACAACTTTTCAATTCCTCCAGGGATGGGGACTTCACCACTGCCCTGGACAGTGCCAGGCAGCCTGTGCCAAGGCTGGACAACCCTTTCCATGAAGGGATTTTCCCCAGCATGCAACCTGAACCTGCCCTGGTACGGTTTGGTGCCATTTCCTCTTGTCATGTCCCTGTTCCCTGGGAGTAGGCTGTGTTTATTTATAATAACTAAGGGGTTGGCTCTTTGTGAGCATGTCAGAGTTACTGACTGGCAGAACCTTCCAGGACACTTTACTCTGTGTAGCTGCCTTTCACGTGGTGGTTTTGTTCTTACCCAGCAGTGCTGTGATTTTGCTTTGTACACAAGTACAGAAAAACCAGCATCCCATCCTTCACTCTGTTTGCAGCCACTTGAATGCGAGACATTTGGTCTTTCTGGGTGGCACTTTGACACATTTTTGGAGCTGTGTAGTGAGGATGTGTGCCTTGTGCCTTTGCAGGTGGGTACCAAATGGAGTTGGTGGCTGGCTTCCATCTTCTGAATTCTGGCAACCAAGTTGGTACCATTAGAAAGGACTGGCCAAGGTTGTCGCGCAAGGAATGCCTTTGTGGGGCTGCTGGGGCTTGCACCTCCTTTGTGTGAGCTTCAATTAAAGAGCAAGCTGTGAATTATTGCTTTTTAATGCACATTTCTCCTTCTGAAGACACAGCTGTGGGTGAATTCAATCCGTGTGTGGCTGTTGTGGATGGCACAACTGTGATCCAGTATTATGGATTTTTTCTTTTGATAGGAATCTGGTGAGGTACATGCAAAATATGTAGAGCCCTTGGGCTCCTGGCAGGGGGCCAGTGGGACTGCCAGCGATACCTGGGTGCTTCTGATCTCATCGGGGCAGTCTGAGCTGGTTCGTGTTCCCATGTCTGTGGCATGTGGAGATAAGTGCACCTGGAGTTCTGCACTGATGGGCTGGCCTGTCTGCCACAGTGTGTGCTCAGTGCTGGCACTGGGCACCAAAGGCCATTTCCCAGCAGCCAGTGCCTGCAGGGCTCCCTGTGCTCTTGGGGGTTGTCTCTGCTGGCTCTTCCCTCCCCTGTGCTGCTGTCCCGACAGCCCCAGCACAGAGCTTCACCCCTCACGGCTGCCAGGCCGTGCAGGAATGATTTGGCTGGACACACTTTTCTTAGGAAGAAAGGAGAGAGCAATATTAGCTGTGAAAGTGGAACAGGCATTGGGGTTTCAGGGTGGGTTTTGTGGTGTTGGGACTATGGCTACAAGCCATGAGGATTCTATTGACTCTGTTACTGACCCAGTTGTGTCTGTGTGTCTCCACCAAGTGTTTGATCTGCCTTGTGCTTGAGTGTTCATTTGGGCTTCCAAAGCCAGTTTGAAGGACTCCTTCGGGTTCCAAAGCTGGCCTTGGTGCTGGCCTGCCCAGGAGCCAGGGTCCCTTCCCTGCCTGCACTGCATGGCAGGTTTGTTTGGGAATCTGGCAGCTGCCACTTGGAAAGTGACTGTTCCATCAGTAGCAACTTCTGATTTTCCAATGATAATGTGCTTTGCAGGAGGAGGTTAAACCCAAAGGGTTCACTTTTTCTGTTTGTGACTGAACCTCAGACACAGTGTCCTGCTCCAGCTCTGCCCTGTGGTGTCCAGGACTGCTGCATCTGGAATATGGGGTGGAGAGTGGCATCCCTGTTATCCCTGTGTGGGTATGGAGTGTGGCACAGGGCACTGGGATCCCTGTTGTTATCCCTGTGTGTGTGATCCCTGTTGCTGTCCCTCTATCCCTGTGTGCCTGGGATCCCTGTTGCTGTCCCTCTATCCCTGTGTGTGTGATCCCTGTTGCTGTCCCTCTATCCCTGTGTGTGTGATCCCTGTTGTTATCCCTGTTGTTATCCCTGTGTGTGTGATCCCTGTTGCTGTCCCTCTATCCCTGTGTGCCTGGGATCCCTGCCCATGTTCCCAATGCCCTCTAGTGGCTCCTGCTGCTGTGCTGGAAAATACCTTTTGTCTATTTTTGCTGGTTACTTGTTAATTCATCTTCATATATCTGGGTTAAATCCCAGCCCTTCCCTTGGGAACAACGTTCTTGCGAATTCAGACACAGATAGTAACTGGATATCTCATGGATCTTTAAATCCATAGCAATTTTCTGTGGGGATTTATTAAAGAAGGTTTTGTTCCTTACATTAAAATGTATATTTTCTTTCTCCCTAAACAAGCAGTAACTGGAACGAGTGTGCTTTGCTGCTGTCACTAGAACCAGGCTTTGATGCTTATGTATATGCATTAATTGCTTTGAAAAAGTAGGTTTTTTTTAAGCAGTGGGAACGACACCTTTGAGCTCACGCCCTCAAATAATTTTTGAGGGAAAATTAGTATTTTGTGAAGGTCAGACTCTCCCTCTCAGCTCCTTCCCTGCTGCACTCTCCAGCACAGCTGACCCACTGGAGGTGTGGCTGGGCTCTGAGCCCTGCCAAAATCCCCAGGGTGTCCTGGCTGCACGCACCGTGCGGGTTTGCTGTGGTGGTGAGGTGTGTGACACGTGGGCTGGGTGTGTTACAGCTGCTGCAGATGTGCACAGCTCTTCTCAGCAGGGGAGATACTCCTTGAGGCTTCTGGGAGAATGAATGGCTGCAAGAACAGCTTCATGGAAGCAGGGTTTAAACTGAAGTATTGGGCTTTTTTCCTTGGGAGGACCATGCATGCTATGAAATGTTAAAAAAAATCTGTTGAAAGTTCAGTATGGTTTGTTTGCCTCTTTGGGGGGCATGGGTCTGATTTCCATCCTCATCCTCCCTCTGAGAAATACACGGTGAGGTCTTGTGTGTACAAATGTACTTGTGTATATTTGTGTATATATAAATACACTTGTGTATATTTGTTCCTTTGTTTGTGGGAACTCAGACTGCTTGAAAAGCCAGCAGATAAGTACAGGACACAGGCAGAGTTTCCGGGTGTTTTCCAGGTGTGTGTTTCCTGTACCTTCAGTCCCGCAGTGTGGCCAGGTCCTGGCAGGGCAGAGCAGAGCTGGGCTGGCTGCAGGGCTCTGCTGTGCCCCTCAGCCAGGGCTGGCACGGCCAGGGCAGGATGCCCTGGCTTTTGCTGGTTAATGGAAGTTATTCTGAGTGCTCTGGTGGAGATCTTTTCTGTTTCCCCTCAAAGCCCAGATAATAGAGTTTTACTGACCACCTTCTCAGTTAGCAATAATTTAACTTTTTAATAACTGGTTCAAAGAATGTATCACCTGTATTACATTCCTGCTTGGTACTGGGAGGGTTCACACTTCCCTATTACAAGCTTTTCTGTATCTACACAGTAGTTGCATGGGATGTCTCTGTGAATCTAAAAAGACATTTCAGTAAATGCATGGATTTTATAAGTGAAGGAAATTATTTGGAATCAAGACAGAATTAGAAAGGAGATCAATCAGCGTGGGGTTGTGTTTTGTGTAAGGAGCTGATGAAAGGCATTGCTAACGCTGCCCCTGGGGTGGCTGCAGTGTACCCAGCAGGGGAAGCATACAGAACTGTCTCTCTCCTTTCTGCAGCTCCAGGTGGTTCATGGAGTTATGATTCTCCCTGTGCTGATGGTGATGGCGCTCCCCTCTCCGAGCTGGCAAGGTGAGTGCTGTGTCAGAGCTTCCAGGGGGTGTTTGCTGACTCTCCACGCTTGCTCCAGTTTGGGAAGTGCCTCTGTGACTGCTTTACACAGCTGTGTGCACGTGAAGCTTTTCTGACACACAGGGTGTTCCAGGTTTGCCTCAGAAAAAGGGGAATAGTATTTCCACTGCCACGGAAAGGTGGGAATGGTTCATTTGAAGATCTCTTGGATGTTTTGAGAGATGAGCCCCTGAAAGATGTGTACTCACTGCTCCACTGCTTCACAACCAGCCTTTGGAAAACATTGGCTTTCTGAGAATAACTTGGCTTTCTCAGTTTTAAATTTTAACCTTCTTGAGAGAGGTCTTTCCTGTCTGCTGTGGCATATCCTTGTCAGCTGAAATAGCTGAATTAGAGTCGTTACCTCCTACTTAGTGGTTCTTCAGCACTACCTGAGAACAATATCCCTTCCCTTAAGCAGGTCTGATTGTGTTACCTCTAACCGAAGCTGTTAAGGACAGGATGATGTTTTTTCCTGGATTCTTCCCTTCTGCAGACGATGAAAGGAGGCTGAAGATGGTCCCCTACGAGTGTGTGTGTGAAGGCATCTCCTGTGGCAATGGGGATCGCTGCCAAGGCCAGCGCTGCTTTGCCTCCCTGAGCATTAATGATGGGGCTAAGGTTTACCAGAAGGGCTGCTTCCAGGTCTATGAGCAAAGGAAAATGACCTGCAAAACTCCTCCATCCCCCAACCAGGCTGTGGAGTGCTGCCAGGGACACTTGTGCAACATGAACATCACTGCACAGCTGCCCTCCTCCAAAGGTGAGAGCTTCATCCATCAGCAGTGCCTTTGGAGAAGGAGCTGGGGGTTGGCTTTGGTCTGCTGTGCTGGGAGAGGTGGCTCCAGTGCTGGCTGAAGGAAGGGTTTGGGGCACAGGATGCCCTGTGTGTCCTTTTTCCCCTCCCTGGGCGTGCTGGCACACATTGAGACCCGTGGGTTGGCAGCTCTGTGTGCCTGGGGCAGGCAGGGGGCTGCAGTGGGTGCTTGGGGTCAGCATGGGAGAGGTGGCTGTTCCATGGGAGCACACCCTCTGTGCAGGTGTGCTCACACCTGGCTGTGCCACACCTCTGCCACGCTGGGTGGGTACCCAGGGCAGCCTTGGTGTCAGTGGAATGGCTTTAAAGACTGTCTCTGGGAACCTGCAAATTAATTTTTCTCTCTCTCTTTTCACACTTTTTCCCTTCCCCTCTCTCCCAAGGACAAACCTTTCAAGGAGAGGCAGCAGGGTACAGCATGGAAACACTAATCATCGTTATCCTGGCTCCTGTGGTAGTGCTGGTAGTTTTTTCTGCAGTAGCTGTGCTGATCATACGGAGGATACAGAAGAACCACATGGAGAGGCTCAATTCCAGGGATGCAGAGTATGGCACCATCGAGGGGCTCATAGCCTCCAACGTGGGGGACAGCACCTTGGCAGTGAGTGACCTCCCTGTGTGCAGCCTGGCAGTTCTCCTCCCTCCTAACCCCCCTCTCTTCCTTCTCCCACTAAGAGCAGGTTTTGCTGCCGGGGGATGCCACTTGGCCTCAGGACTTGAGTGGTGCTGTTCCTGTGCTCCCAGAAGTGTAGAATTAATGAATTTTCACCAAAAGATGGGTTTGGCCAGTGTAGGTCTTTGATCTGGAGAATTGCTCTGAACTGTTTGTGTTCCTGGAAACAATGTCAGCACATCAAAACAGAGAGTGCCTGACTGTTGGGGGGCCTGAAGTAACAGGAGAGGTGAAGAACTGTGCTGCATGTTTGATGCACAACAGCCTGAAGGGTTGGAAAAGATGTGGTGCTAGGTCAGAAAGAAAATACAGATAATTTTGATGTTTAAAGCCTTCAGACCTGACTGCCATGGTCTCAGTAGCAGGGCACTGGGATGACTGGATATCAGTGACATTTTGTTGATGGAAGAGCAGTGGGAGTTCTAAGAAACGTGTAATGCTTACTCAGAGGTCAGTTTACAAAATACACTCTTGCTGATGTGGTCTCTGGAGAATACAACGAGCTGGGAATTGTTCCCTTTCTGCAGGGTGACTGCCCCTTCCCTGGGGCCAGGCACACATATCCCAGCAGCTGTCCCTCACTTCATCTGAGCAGGGCAAGTGAAGCTTCAGGATGGAGTGTTTGTTTCTGAAGCAGTGCAGAGTTTTCTTCTCCTTGCATTGCTGAGATAAAAGGTCCCCAACATTAAGAGGCTGGAAAACATTTTCTGTTTTGGTGCTGTCCCACCATAATGTGCTTTCACTGCAGGGTTGAAGAGTGGCCTATGTCGTTAACAATTTTTTTTCCTTTTTTTGTAATGCCGTTGAGTCTCTAATCAGCCCACAAAGCTTGATTGCATGGTTTGAAGCAGCCAGTGTTGATGTGTGCACCATGGCCCAGGCGCTGTGCACGGTGATCTGTCTTTAAGCACCCTCCCAGCTTTTACCAGCTCTTACCTGGGCAAGATCCTTCCAAGCCATTTGCAGACCTTTTGTACTCGTGGTTATTTAATGTTACTTGCAAATGGTGATAAAGCCTGCGAAGAATAAATCGAAATTGTTTGTAAGAGCTGTGAGGGCTGGGTCTGGTGGAGCTCAGACCCTCAGCCACGGTGCCAGTGCTGCTGCTCTGCCTCCCAGGGTGGCTGATCCACAAGGTGTACTTGGTAGTTCCTGTGCCTAAATGTTCATCTAAACAGCAAGTCTTCTCGATTCCAGATGTTTCTTCTCCATTGTGTTTTAAGTCACTGGTTTTGTCACACATTAAATAAGTTTACATTTAGGATTAGTCTCCACAGTGTAGCAAGTGCTTTAAGCCCTAAGCTGCTTAGTGGGCATGGAAGGAGCTCTGGCCTCTTCAAATCTTATTTTTACAGTTGCTGTAGATAAGTTTGGGGGTGGTTTTTTGTTTTTTTTTGCTTTTGTTTTGCCTCTCATTGAAGCATGAAGGAAAATGAGCCCTCAGTTTGTGTTAAAAAGTAAGGTAGTTGCTGTCACTCCTAGGTTATCTTTTTCTTGAGCACTTGTTAAGAGGTTGTTGGAAGAAATGAGATCTCCTGGATATCTGGTTCGAGCACAGAAAAGCAGTTTTCTGGAAGTAATGGAAAGTTGATTACACTTGGGCTTTTTTATCCTATTGTCCTTTGTAAAGAAAGAGTCCAGCTATAGTTGTTAATGCTTTGAACTAACAAAAAACTCCTTCCTGTAAAAGTAACTGGGCATTAGCATTTTACAAGGCTAATGGGATTTTAACAGTCAGGGTTTCACTGATGTTTATTATAAGCTTACAGCTCAAAGTCTGCTTTCTATGCACTAAAAATACCAGAAAGTGGTAAAGCTTATAAGAAAGATTTGTTACAGAAGTTTTTCTGGAGTATCAATGGCAAATTTTGTGTAGGTGATGCTGGTAAATCCCCTCACCTTGTTTATTTGAAAACTGGTTTTGGTTTTAAATACCTGCACCAAGCTTGAATAGTTATCAGAAACAGAACTGAGAGGACATAAGTAAAAGAAGAGTGAAATGCTGAAAAAGGCTGGAATCTCATGACAGAGAGCAGCTGGTAGGCCAGGAGTGGGCTTCCAGTGCACAGACATCTCCTGTCATATATTTATTTAACTTGTTAAACAAATAATGACTTACTAAACAAGTGCTCTTTGACCCTGAGTGACCAAATGGCATCCCCAGAGATACCCCTGAGCTTTAACCTAACCTGTCCTTTGTGCATGTGAAGGGAAAAATGGGGTTTCTCACAGCTTCTGAACTTGTGCTTTTCCTTCTGAACAGGATTTGCTGGACCATTCCTGCACATCTGGAAGTGGCTCTGGGCTTCCTTTCTTGGTGCAGAGGACGGTGGCTCGCCAGATCACACTTGTGGAGTGTGTAGGTCAGTGTCTCCTGAGTGCTCAGCTTTTTGTAGGCCTTCAGTGTTAATTTTAAGGATCCATTAAATTTTTCATCAGCATGTTTTTATTATTAATTGAGTAGTCTTAAATTTGAGTTTAGGAAGCATTTGGGTCAAAGGTACCTGGAGGCATTGGCATTGAGCCAGGAGGGTGTGCAGGCACTGGAGAGGTGAGGGAGCTTTTGGGGTGAAAAGCTTGGCTTGCAGACAGTGTGACCTGATCTCCACAGGACAGGGCTCAGTTTTGGTGGGGTTGGTTGGTTTTTTAATCCTGTTTTTGTTTGTGGGTGTGTTTGGTTTTTAGTTTTCTTTAAATCATCATTTTGTGTTTCTGCTGGGGCTGATGATAGAATGGAAATGTAAAGGCTGTGACTCTCCAGCACTGCATTTCCTTCCTGTCCTCCTCACTGCAAGATTCCAGCTTTGTGCTGTGCACACTGACCAAAGGCACTCCCATTGCTGGTGGCACCTCCCAGTTCAGCCCCTCTGTGCTGCACTGGTGTGCAGGGAGGAGAGAGCCACACTCACAGGGTGACACTCCCCAAAAGCAGAGAGGAAAAACGAGGATGTGAGGCGGTGTGGCTGCGGTGGTGAGAAGGGCAGGCAGGGCTGATCACCTGGAGTCACGTCTGGTTCCTGACAGGGGAGTTGTGCCTGCTGAAGGCTCTTTGTCATTGACAGCTTCTCCTGTGTTTCCCCCACCAGGAAAGGGCCGCTATGGAGAGGTTTGGAGGGGTCAGTGGCAAGGAGAAAATGTTGCTGTGAAGATCTTCTCTTCTAGGGACGAAAAGTCCTGGTTCAGGGAAACTGAGCTCTACAACACTGTGCTGCTGAGGCATGAGAATATTTTAGGTAAGTAGGACAAGCACATTCTGTGTCCTGGGGTGTCTGGAGTAAGGGTGAGTTACCTGGACAGCTCACCTGTGAAGCACTGCACGCTCACCAGGCAGCTCACAGTCCCTGGGTCCTTGTGTTGTGATCAACAGCTGAAGAGAAATTTTCAGGGAGAGACTTCCAGGAGGGGCTGAGTCCCAAGTGGGGAATGTGGCTTGGGGCTCTGCAGGTGCCAGCAGGAGGCTGTTAATTAACCAGATCATCAGGTGATCACAGGGCTGAGCACACAGACAGCAGTGCAGGTGCCACAGGTCCCTGGAAGGGACTGGCTCTTGCAGCTCTCAGAGCCCTGCACAGTGTGCCAGGGAGCTCTGCTGCGTCTGTGTTGGGTTGTAATCCCTGCAGAAATGGAGGCAGAAAAGGTGGGGAGGAGTTTATAATGAGATTTAGGGATTTGAATACTTTTCTTTATGGCTAAGTAAAGTGCAGTATGAATCCAGTGTTCTCTTCTGTTTAACTGTTCTTCTCAGGGTGAGAGTAAGCTCTTTTGGTGTTTAAACTTCAGCTGTAGCTGCATGATGTATCTTTTCCCATGTAAACAGGAAAGTAAATGAACCTTGTGCATCACTCAGACCTCATGTGCTTGGTTCTGAGAACTGGGAAAGTGGCTTTGTTGTGCTGGGCCACGTCTGAGGTTTAAGCAGCCCTTTGATTCCTAATAGATGTGCCCTTCAGTCACTGGTGTGCCACCGCTGCAAATAAAATCAGCAGCACATTTCCTGAGTGCTGCCACTGCCTCACCCAAAATCTGCCTTCAATCAGTTTTCCTTCAGCTCCTTATTCTTGCTTCCTGTCAGAGAATGTTCCCTGGCTCTCTAGCTCAGCCTGCAAGACATTTGTGTGTTTCCTGAAGCAGTTCCTTTCTTACTCTAAAAATAATTTGCTGGCCTCCTGAAATGTGAATTATTGAACTTCCCTTCCCAAGAGAGTGACTTAGCTGAAATTACATTGCATATTTCCCTTGATGCTCTGCCTGTGTTTAGTCTTTCTTGATAACTGTCAAATTTGTTTGCTATTTTAGAGACTTCTTTTAGATGCAGTATTAAACAATATCACAGATTACAGAAATGTCACATTGTGCACAAGTCTGACTTGAGGAGAGAAAGCAGTGGGTGTTCTTTCTGACAAATGTATGTGATCTTTTCATAAACATGATTTGTTCCTTTGACTTGGGGATAAAAGTTCTGTTGTTCCCAGCTAAAGCTGGGAGGTCACTGTGGATATATGCACAGGTGACAGGAAGGGAGCTTCCCCTGAATTTGGGGTTCAGTTTTAAGACATGACATTTTTGAAGGTGGTTCTTGAGGTTCATGAGTTTTGAACAGAAAATTTTCTCTGTTCCTTCGTAGAAGGGCATTTAACCCTTTTCTCAGCAGCCTGCACTGGCTGCCTGTGGGCTCTGAAAATGGAAATGTTTGTTCATGGCTTGATGTCTGAGGTGATTCTGCTTTCCAGTGTGACCCTCTCAAGTGGGCAGCAGCGAATGTGCTGCAGACTTGGGGTCTTTTCTGTTTGATTGGGAGCTTCCTCACCCCTAAGTCCTTCAAAAAGAAGGAAAAATAAAAATATTTTTAGGGTATGGGGTCCTAACAAGTAGATTTTTGGTGTGACTGACAAATATATAAATAGATTCTCGTGAACAGATATGAGTTAGAGTTCCAGCATTTGTTGGCTTTGTTTTCATCACAGTGTACCTGCAGTGCAGTTGTGATTAAACAAGTTGTGCATTATAGAAGGGGCCTGCAGCACTGATTCACCTTAGTGCAGAATATTCAGAGCTGGAAGGGACCCACAAGGGTCATGGAGCCCAGCTCCTGAGTTGGTGTCCTGTATGGGGTCAGCACCCTGTGGTGTTCTGGGCAGTGCTGGAGGAGCTCTGCTGTTCCCTGCCTGGTTCCACTCCCTGCTCTGACCATCCCAGCTGCAGTTCTGGGCAGTGCTGGAGGAGCTCTGCCATTCCCTGCCTGGTTTCTGTCCCTGCTCTGACCATCCCAGCTGCAGTTCTGGGCAGTGCTGGAGGAGCTCTGCCATTCCCTGCCTGGTTTCTGTCC
>JAOTBB010000369.1:37283786-37296660 GCA_025629985.1 Chamaetylas fuelleborni | reverse complement strand
TTATCGGGTCCCATTGCCAGGTCCCGTTATCGGGTCCCATTGCCGGGTGCCGTTATCGGGTCCCATTGCCAGGTCCCGTTATCGGGTCCCATTGCCGGGTGCCGTTATCGGGTCCCATTGCCAGGTCCCGTTATCGGGTCCCATTGCCGGGTGCCGTTATCGGGTCCCATTGCCAGGTCCCATTATCGGGTCCCATTGCCGGGTGCCGTTGCCGGGTCCGAGAGGGTGCAGGGTTAGAGTTCATTTCTGAAATGAAAAAGTGTCAGAGACTGGCTTTTAAATAGATTTGTGTTTCACTCTGAGGAGGGGCAGCACATCCTGGCATTGACTGACACGGCACTGATACAGTGAAATCCATTACACTGTTTATCCAGAGATTTCAGATATTTGAGACATTCTTCCAAGAGAGCACAGCAGTAAACACTTCCTGATCAGTTTTTATGGTAGTTAAATAGCTACTTTTTAAAATGTGAACTCCTCAGACATGTATCTGTCACATTTTTCCTTTGTTCCTCCTCTGTGAGGGAGCCAGGGTCCAGCACTGTGCACTGACCCCAGTGCCCCCTCCCTGCCCTGTACTGGGCAGGTGCTGATTGCTTCCCTCAGCTGTAAACCTTGACCTGTTGGCCTCTGGAATCTGTTTTGCTCACTTTGGATGAAGTTTTTACAATTTTTATCAAAAAAGAATAGATAATAAGATTAAAAAGAAGTAGACAAGTAGTTTGATAAAAAAAAGGTTTTTATCTTTGTTTACTGTTGCAAGCTTTTTTAAAGAAAAAATATAAACCACAGATACTGTATAATATAATTTAGTCTGAGTTTAAAATAGTACATAAAAGTGTATGTGTGTGTGTCAATATTTGACAAATATTGGATCTGGGAGCAGACTTCTCATGAGTCTGGGTCAGGAGATGGTACATGAGGTGTCCCTGAGGAGGGTGGAGACAAACATTTTGGCAGTGCTTGTTGTGATAGGCCAAGGAGAGGTGGTTTGAAAGGGAAAGAGGGTTAATTTACATTAAATATAAGAAGTGTTTTACAAGGAAGGTGACAGGCCCTGGCACAGCTGTGGCTGCCCCTGGATCCCTGGCAGTGCCCAAGGCTGGACATTGGGGCTGGGAGCACCTGGGACAGTGGGAGCTGTCCCTGCCATGGCACGGGTGGCACTGGATGAAAAAAATCCCTTCCAACTCAAAGTATTCTTTGATCTTTCTAGAGGTGCCATAAGCATATTCTTATCAGCTTGAAATATCTTGAAGTGCATTTGAATTGTAGAAAAGTGTTTTCCAAATTTTTGTTACCTTAAAGAACAGACTGTTCTTTGGAAAGAAAAGCAAATGAATGATTTGCTGGTAGGTTAGTTTTTGTGGGACTGAGGTAAAAACCCTTTCAAGGTTCACCTAAAATAAACCCCTGTTAAGTGTAAATAGTGTATGCCATTCTTAGAAGATTTGCTGAGGAAATGAGGGAGAGTTTGTGTTGCCCTCTCTGTCGCTGGGCTCTGCCGTGCACCCAGAGCTGCTCAATTTGCAGTGCTCTCTGTTTACCGTGGCCAAATGAGAGCTCTGTGCATTCCCAAATTTACAGTCATTTGGTCCCTCACATAATGTTCTCTGCTTAAATGTTTAGCAATTAGTAGAAACCAGGTAGAGTGGTTTTGTCTGACTCATTTTAGATCTGCTTGAGGATGTTTATTTTTCAAGCTGCTGCAAATGCGCTGTTTTTTGTTTTCCAGCTTTATTTTTTTAGCTTGCTTGTATCCTTCATGCAGTGTTTTTCTTCTCCCTTCCCCACAGTTTGGGTGTATCCACCTACCCAAAAGGTCTATAAATAAATTTGAATGCTGTGTAAAATTGTTTTCTTCTGAGCAGCAGCTGTTTGGCCTCTGCGTATCCGTGCCCGGAGTGCTGGGGACATCCAGTGGCTGCAAAACACTTCATGGCAGTGTTTTGCAAGAGTGCAATAAAATGCTTGATGCTGATCCCCTGGGAGATAGTGGGCTGGTTTTGCTGGGTCTGGAGCTGACCCCGTTGGTGTCTGGCCAGCTGGGCCCTTGGCCCCTTCTCCTCCAGGAACCATCTGCCAGGGCCGCTGCTCCTGGGGCCCTCGGGGCGTGCTGCTGCAGCTGAGGGGATCAGCGGTGACTGGTTTCTGTGTCCTGCAGGGCTGGCAGTGATGCACTCCCAAAGCACCAACCAGCTGGACGTGGGCAACAACCCCCGCGTGGGCACCAAGCGCTACATGGCCCCCGAGGTGCTGGACGAGAGCATCCAGGCCGACTGCTTCGACTCCTACAAGCGCGTGGACATCTGGGCCTTCGGCCTGGTGCTCTGGGAGGTGGCCCGGCGCATGGTGAGCAATGGTGAGTGCTGGGGATGGGCCCCAGAGTGCACAGGGCACAGCAAAGCCCTGCTCCAGAGTGCACAGGGCACAGCACAGCCCTGCTCCAGAGTGCACAGGGCACAGCACAGCCCTGCTCCAGAGTGCACAGGGCACAGCACAGCCCTGCCCCAGAGTGCACAGGGCACAGCACAGCCCTGCTCCAGAGTGCACAGGGCACAGCACAGCCCTGTCCCAGAGTGCACAGGGCACAGCACAGCCCTGTCCCAGAGTGCACAGAGCACAGCAAAGCCCTGTCCCAGAGTGCGCAGGGCACAGCACAGCCCTGCTCCAGAGTGCGCAGGGCACAGCACAGCCCTGTCCCAGAGTGCACAGAGCACTGGGCCTCCAGTGGGTTTGGTTCCTGAAACACTGAGGAAGCTCTTGGTGTGCTGGGTGCAGTGGCTGAATCCTGTTGCCATGTCTGTTAAAGCAGAGAAGAGAGTCCCCTGCTCTTTCTAAGTCCTGGTGAGAACTAATTCACACCAAATAGCTGAGTTAACATTTTAGATCACAAAGTCTCCATCCTTCTTCCTTGTGTCATTAAACCATAGTGAATATTTGTAGGTGTCTGTTTCTCAGGACAAACCCTAAAGGACAGGAGGAAAATACATGGGAAGTGCAGAAGGTATCGGAGTTCAGGACTGCATTTGCGCTCCCCAGTTGGAATGCAGCTCTGGGCTTTGCACAGGTCCAGTTCTGGTGCTGGACACAGGGGCTGCTGCAGCAGCTGCAGCTCACAGAGGCTTTTGCTGAGCTGCTCTTGAGCCAGCAGGGGTGGATGGTGCTGGCAGCTTCCCCAGGTTGGTGTGGAGCTCATGGGGCTGCAGACCTGCCTGGGTATAGGTGCATGCTCTGGGAAGTACCAGGGAGTGAAGGTAAGAAGGCAGTGCAGTTGCTGAGAGTTGTAGCTGCCTGGAGAGCAGGAAGCCCCAGCCCCAGCGGAGCAGTGGGTGCTGCAGTGCCAGGAGTCCCCTCCAAGCTGTGCAGGCTGTGGGCAGTGCTGCAGGAGCAGGCTGTCCTGCAGGAGCAGGCTGTCCTGGGCAGCGTGTCACGGGTCAGTGATGCTGTGGGACAGAGGGTGAGTGGCTCCCTGGCACCACTGAGGCTCCCAGGAGGCCGGGCAGCAGCTCAGAGCACTGCACAGACACTGCTGGGGTAAAGGGCAGAGCCTTTCCTTTGTCTCCAGTACTGTGTCTTCTGCAGCAGCAGTTCTGTGCCTGGGCTTGGCAAAGAGCACGTGCAGAGTTAGAGGCTCCCTGCAGTGCCAGAGTTCATCTGTAAACTCGTGGCCTGGCAGTTGCTCAGAGCTGTGGCACAGCTGGGTTGGGGGTTGGCTGTGGAGCCCTGGCTTCACCTGCAGACCTGGCAGCAGGGGCACACAGGGGTTGTGTTGTGAGCTGGGCTCTGGGTGAGGCAGGAGAAGGGTGAAAAGGGAGCTCAGGCAGCAGGTGAGGTTTGGTAAATGCAGCTGGGAATGGCTCTGGGCAGGAGGGAGGGTGACAGCACATGGCATCTGTCCTGTGTCCGTGGCACAGGCAAGCTGCAGGCTGCCTGCTGCTTCTGGTGGGAACTTGCTGGGGTAGCCAGCTCTGCAAATTACCCTCCTGTTCTCCAAGGCTCTTGGAATTTCCTGAAGACTGTTTCCCTTTCTGACTAATCATCACTGACAGGGATTTGCAGGTTTTTGCCGAGTATGCACAGGAATATCTATGGGACTTCGATCTTCATCTCCAGTACAGCAGGAAAACTAAAATTCAACTGTTGTAGGAAGATTGAAAACCTCTTTTCAGCTTCAGGGTATCCAAAGCAGCAGAGATTCTCCTGGATTTTGTGTCTGGCTGTGGGACAGCAGATTCCAGTCTGTTGGTCCCAGCTGTCAGCAGGAACCAACATTTGATGTTCCTGCTGGACACAGAGGGCCTCATTAGCTCTGCCTTTTTCCACACTGCTGACCTAGATTTGGCTTTGAACACCAGTTTGTGAATTGGCTTCCTGAGACAGTTGGGCTCCCTGTAGATGGTTTGTGAGCCTGATGCAGTGAGGAGGCAGAGAGCTGCACGTGTGTCCTGGGGCAGGAGGGGCTCCAGCCTGGCAGCACACACACACACACAGACCCTGCTTTCAGTGCCAAACCCAGCACAGGGCCAGGCTGCATGGGGCTGGAGCAGCCTGGGACAGTGGGAGGTGTCCCTGCCATGGCTGGGGTGGGATGGGATGGGATCCATGGGATGGACTGTAAGGTCCCTCCCAACCCAAACCAGCTGGGATTTTATGAAGATGCATTGAGCTCCTCAGTGCCACAGGCTCTCAGATATTTGGATTTGTGGTGGCATGTAGTACCAGTTACCCTGGGGATTTTACTGTTTTCATAACAAGGAACGAAATGCTTTGAAGCACCAGCTTAAGGGTCTGGATGCTGACATGCTTACTGGACTCCCTCAGGAATTACAAAAGCACCAAAGGTGTGCGTTGAACCTGTTAGAAACCCCAGTGCAGACCTCACATTCTTCCATTTGCTGGTAGAAATCCCAGTTTTTGGTAGGCAGGAAAGCTGCATGCAAACAAAACTTGGCCTTTTGGCAAGGGACTGACTTCTCGTCCTTTCAGCTCCAGCATCTGCAAAGTGGGTACAGCACAGCTCATACATTTTGGACTTGCAATATGAGACAATTAATTCACATTTTAAGTAGAAAAAGCTGTTCCTGGGGCAGTGAGTGCTTTAGAGGCTGCATGGCACTGTAGGATTGGCTTCTAAAGGATTTTTGTGCCTGTTAGACAGGTGGGTTATGTGTTCCCTGTGTCCCTGCAGAAATGCTGCTCACTCACAGTCTGTAATGCCTGTTTGGTCTCCCCAGGTATCGTGGAAGATTACAAACCACCCTTCTATGACTTGGTTCCCAACGACCCCAGCTTTGAAGACATGAGGAAGGTGGTGTGTGTGGATCAGCAGAGGCCCAACATTCCCAACAGATGGTTCTCAGACCCGGTCAGTGTGGTGCTGCTCCCTCCTGGGCAGCCCTGGCAGCTGTTGCAGTTGTCATTGCTGGGGGGTCTCTGTGGCTGGGAGCATCCCTGCCTGTGCAGGGCTTGGGCTGTGCTGGCCTGGCTGGGGCAGCTCTGAGCCCACTGGCCACTGCCAGGCCTGGGCTGCTCACAGGTGGCCCTTTAGAGCATGGGCTAGCACAGCCTTACAGCTGCTGCTCCTGGTGGCTGTTCTCCCTCCCAGGGGAGGGGAGGGGGAGAGAAGCTGGGCCAGGGCTTTCCATGGATGCAGGCACACACAGCAGAATGCTGGGCTCTCCTGCCCACAGCACAGGGGCTCTTGTTCTTTGGAAGGACTCATGCTCAGGTTTATTTTTCTTCTTCAGTATCAGTCTGGCCTCTCCAGGCTGCCCAGCTGTTTTGTCCTTGCCCCTGGAGCTGTGGAAGTGAGTCAGAAATCTGCAGGGTGGGCAGGGCAGAGGGCCCATCTCTGAGGTTTGGGTGTGGAGCTGTGCCCGGTGCTGGGAGCCCAGCCAGTTAAACCTGGCTGGGGGTGATGAAATCCCAGGCAGAACTTCTGTGCCTTCTCAGCTCCTTCATGGGTCTGCAGGAGCTGGTTTCATTGAAGAGAAATTCTGTGTAGTGTTTGCTGAATTACAAAACCCCAACACTGCACTGATTAAAGTTACAGTGGCTGGTCACTCCAGTCAGCCCCTGGCCAGCTGTGCTCTTGGTTTAATCAGGTTATCAGTGCTCAGGAGCTTTTCAGAGCATGGAAGCTGTGCCTGTGATGAGCAGTGGGGAGCTCTGAGGATGGAGTGTCCCTCAGGCAGTGATGAAGGCTCTGTGTGAGAGGATGGGGTGTCCCTCAGGCAGTGATGAAGGCTCTGTGTCAGTGCTGCCCCAGCCAGGGCTGCCCTGGCTGCTCTCTGTCTGACCTGCTGTGCTTCTCTCCTCCCCAGACTCTGACCTCCCTTGCCAAGCTGATGAAGGAGTGCTGGTACCAGAACCCCTCGGCCAGACTCACAGCCCTGCGCATCAAAAAGACTTTGACCAAAATTGACAATTCCCTGGACAAACTGAAGGCTGACTGCTGACCCCTCTGTGGTGCTGTCTGGCAGGAAGGCCCTGGGCTGCCAGAGGGCTCTGGCCAGGCATTCCTGCCCTGGTGCCAAGGCTGCTGAGCAGGAGTGGGAGCAGCTGGGGCCCTGGGCCGTGCAGGACCTCACCTGGGCAACGCTGAGGAGCAGCTGCACCTGCTGTGGCTGAGCTGTGGTCTGAAGGAAGACAGAGAAATCCTAACAAGACAAGATCAGGGCATTAAACAATGGCTTTGAACAGCTTCTTTCTTTCTTTCTTTCTTTCTTTCTTTCTTTTTTTTTCTAATTTTTTTTCCTTTTACTTCCTCCCTTTTATTTTTTTTTTTAATATTTTATTTTAATTCTCCTAATCACTCCCAGGGTGAACACATGGAAGTGGTAAATTTTAATCAGCAATATTGCCTGTGCTTCTCTTCTTTATTGCACTAGGAATTCTTTGCATTCCTTACTTGCACTGTCACTGTTAATTTTAACGACATGACTTGCCAAAAATATGATTGGCTGTATCCTGCATTGATCTATGCCTGAGTAATAGGAAAAGAATTCGGTAAACTGAAAATGTAACTGTCAGACTTTAGCTGCATTTTACATGTGTACTGATGTTTACAATAATGCTGAACATTAGGAATTTCTTGTTTATCCAAAACTTGCAAATTATTTATTACTAGTGCACTTGCCAGTTTTTTAAACTGTAAAATAAGTGCATAAAGTTAAAGCTTATTTTTATGTGGCCTCTTTCATGATTTCTTACACAGACGTTTTTGTAACACGATATAACCTGAAACATGAATTGTTTTCTGTATTATCATATTACAACTCGATAGTCACATTTTAAGTGCTTCACATTTGTAGGTGTGTGGTCTGTACCATATTTTCAGTTGGAATATGGAACGTATATTATAGCCATTTCCCACAGGACCTTGTGTCTGGCATCTCACTGATCTGGGAAAGGAGAGCAATGGAGGAGTAAACTAGAGTATTAGGTCATGAATGCTCTGGGGAAAATGCATTTTATTTCTTCTAAGCTATATAATATGCATTTAAACTCTGCCAGAAAAATAACTATTTTGTTTTAATCTACTTTTTCTATTTAGCAGTTATTTGTATAAATTAAATAGAATGTTTTCAAGTCAAACCTCGCAGTGTTTTAGTTGTGTTCAGTGCTCAGTGCCCTCGGGGGGACCCTGGGCTGTCCCTGCTCCTGCCCCCTGAGCTGCTGAGGCTCCAGAGGGGCAGCAGGGAGGTGCTGGGCTCTCCATGCCCCTGTCCCCCAGCCCTTCCATGTCCCTAGAGCAGCACTGCTGCAGCCTGGGATCAGCTCTGGGTGCTCCACAGTCCCTTTGCGTTGGGATTTTCCTGCCCCAGCACTGGTGCTGGCTCTCAGCTGTGCTGGGGCTGCTTGGGATGCTGCAGGATTCGGGGCTGCAGCAAGAACACCACAGATCTCTCTCCACTCTTCTGTCAGGGGCTTGTGCAGAGCCAGAAGTTCCCCCTGAGCCTCCTTTTCTCCAGGCTGAGCCCCTTCCCAGCTCCATTCCCCTCTCTGGACACGGGATAATGGACTAAAGGATAAAACCACTGCCCATAGGAACACCCCAGTAATACTCTCTATCCTGTGTTAGGTAAAGAAGATTATCCAGAAAAGCTGCTGGCAGGGTAACAGAGTCTGCCAGTGCAGAGTCCTGGGCACTCCTGGGGCTGCTGGGCAAGGTCACTGCTGCTGCTCCCAGGACTGCACAGCAAAGCATCCAGGGTTTGTTTCAAATTTCACTTGCACCCCTGCTACTGAAGTACTTCTGATCCAGACATCAGCTGAACTGTTTGGAGTGTTAGCAAGTGTGTGTGCTGGAATTGGGTCACTATTTGGCAAATGTGAATCAAGAAAGTGAAGAGGAAAGTAATCATTGGGAGTTATTTCTTAGCAGGTTCTCATCCCTTGACCTGGGAGGAGTCGCTCAGCACTGTGCTGTCCTGGGGTTCCATGGCTGCTGAGGGCAGTGGGGTCTGTGCTGCCCCAGTGGGAATTGCTGGGTTCCCTCCTGGGAACGGAGTGTGGGAGCAGAGAAGGGAAAGCTCAGTGACAGCCAGGGAAGTACTGTCAGTGTCTGGGTGATTTAACCTCCTTCCCTGGGACTGGACAGTCACAGAGTGTGGTGCTGCCTTTCCCTGGAGGTGCCAGGGCTTGGGCCCTGGGGGAGGTTCCAGGTGACACCCCAGCCTCCCACACCATCATTCCAGCGTGTTCATTAATCGCTGCTCTCAGCACCTGCACAGAAATCTAATCTCCTAAAGAGATTTGGAACAGTTCTGTTTAATCTGCTGCAGTGAGGGCTGATTCCCATGGCGATGGCACAGGCAGTTCCCTCCCTGCATGAATTATTCATGTGTCTGGCGGGTTTGCACTGCGCCAGCCAGGACAGAGCTGGGGATCCGAGCTGCTCAGAGCAGCCCTGAGTGCAGAAACATCTCCAATGGGCAGCACTGCCTGGGGATCCAGCTGTGCTGCTCAATGCATGGAACCAGAGGTGCTCAGCTTTTGAGGGGTACAGGAAATGCAGGTTTTTATTTGAATTTCTCTGTTGCCCAGAGAGGCTGTGGCAGCCCCATCCCTGGAAGTATCCAGTGCCAGGTTCAATGGGGCTTGGAGCAGCCTGGCACAGTGGAAGGTGTCCCTGCCGTGGCAGGATTCTTCCCGTGGGTGTCATGGAGAAGTTTTTTAAAAGGTTTTTTTGGGTGGTTTTTGGTGGTATGGCATGCAAAAGGTCATGCATACCTTCCTCCCATCCCTGTGTATTCTTCTGTTCAAGCTGAGAGATAAGCCGTGTGTCAGCTGTGAGAAACTGTTGCAGAAGGAAACCATACCTAGCACGGCCAGGGATTTTTTGGTTAAAGACATTAAAACTTGCAGTCAGCTTGTTCTTTGGATCTTCAGAGATGATGACACCCTTAGTGTGCTGCCAGCTGGAGTCAGGAACTTTGCATCGCCCCAGTCTCCTCCCCCGTGCGACTCTGCAGCAGTTTTCTCCAATTTTTACCGCCCAAAAATCCTTTTCCCAAGTTTCATAAATATTTCAGATTCACAGCATAGATCTCTTTTCATTCTTGGAATGTTCTGGAAAACCTGGAGCCTTGAAATGCAATTCTACTTTTGTGCCTGCAGTTGTTCTGGTTTGCTTCCTGCACCAGGACTGGCAGAGCCAAGGGCAGCTGGTGCTGGCCATGAGCTGGGGGGGCCTGTGGAGCTCTGTGACACAGAGTGACAGCCCCTCTTCACTGGCAGAAAGGACACTGACACCAGGGAATGAAAAAAGGTGTTTTGCTGTTTCTAATTGTTTGCTGAAGTGAGAGGATCTGGAATTGTGTCTCCTCTGCAAGCACTTGTAAAAAACATTTGCATGAGAAACTTGACACAATTCCATGTTCTCAGTGTCTTTTGCTCTGTTTTATGAGGATCTTGAATTCACATCCAGCCTTTAGAAAAAGGGCTCTGGCCCTCTCCCTTATTCTGACTTGGTGCCTTTGGCCATTCCAGCCATCACCAGTGGATAGTTCAGTTTCCCTGTTGCTGTTTCTGGCAAATGTCACTCCCCTGGTAGATGGTTCCAAACTGAGCCACAGAAACTTCTCATTGGAAATGTGGTGGGTTGGGCTTAGGTAGGAGGAATGGCCCTGGATCCCTGGCAGTGTCCCAGGCCAGGCTGGGCAGGCTGGAGCAGCCTGGGACAGTGGGAGTGTCCCTGCCATGACAGGGGTGGGACAGGGAGAGCTTTAAGGTCCCTTCCAACCCAGCCCATTCCATGGTGAAATAACTTTTAGTTACACTAATGCTCACTCCTTGGACACCTCTTGTGCCTGATGCTCAAATACTCCAAGCAGTTCCATTACTGCCCTCCTCAGCACAAAGGCTCAGTGTGATGTGTCCTTTCAGTGGATTTTTGGGCTAGTGTGTATTCGAGTCCAGAGCCGTAGCAAGCAGCCTCTGGGGAGGGGGTGACTAAAGAATTATAAAATGTTCCTTGGAAACATTTGGGAATCTTTTACCTCTTGTTCTAATTGCCACAGCCAACAATATAATGCTTCTGCTGGAATATGTAATTCTGATCGGAATTTTTGCATGTTTTATGGCATTTCTGGATGAGCAGAGTGGGACTAAGGGACACTGAAGTGGGAGGCAGAGGACCAAGGGGAGGGGGAGCTGCTGACCTGCTGCCCATGCTGGGGTGTTTGTGGATTCCCTTTGGTTTTTCTTGCACAAAATTTCAGTATTGAAATTGGTTTTGTCCTGATGTGCAGCAAAACAAATTGCAAAACAAAATTCTCGGCCTTTGACCAGCTCTAAGTGCTTCCAGTTGACAAAAGTTTCTCGGGTGTTACGTATTTCCAAAGACTATTAAATGCCCAGGACAGGCTGTTTCTGTCCCCCCATGAGCCAAGCCCTGCAAGCAGCTGAACTGGGAGCACATTTGTCTCACAGCAGCCTCAAAGCATGGTGAGGGTTTTCCCTCCCATCCCTTGTCTTGTTGTTCTTTTGGTTTCTGCTGGTGTTGTGTCAGAGGCTGAGGAAGATGACTTAGTGGGTGAAGGCTCAGTGGTGATGGATAGCCAGGACCCAAACCTTTAGGTCCCTGAGTGAATATATATTTTATTTTCTAAAACCTTTGATTCTCCTTCTTTGCAAGTGCAGGAGATACTATTTTCATCACTTCTGCGAAGTGTGAGCCAAAATGTTCTATCCATTTTCTTTCTTAAACTGAATAAAAACTAATTACATAATTCCTATTTTTATGTCTTCCTTTACATGGAAAAGCAGAATAATTCCATGCTGTGAATCAAACCAGAGTCTGAGCGAGTTACATTTACATTTTCTAGTAGCATTGAGCAAATAAAGTGAGTTGTTTGTATGAGTTGGGCAGGACTGAAAGCACACATGGATCTGCCAGGACCAGAGCTGATCTGACAGCAGGGTGAGCAGGGCCTGGGTGCTGCTGAGGATCCAATGTTCTCTCCTGGTGTTCCCAGAGCCAGCTGGGATCTCCAGGAAAGTAATATGTGGCTTAACAGGTACTTGGCAAGTAATGGATGGCTGAGCAGGCGCAGGGACACGGAGAGCCCTGGGCAGGGAGCAGCCACGGCTCCAGGCTCTCAGAAAGGAAACAGCAGCAATTCCTCCTCTATTGTTTTATTGCTCTGACACCCAAACTTGCCTGTGTTTTATTAGATCCTGGCAGGTATTTTCTAACCCCTGTGCAGTATTTCCCAAGCAGTGAGGTGTGCTGTGCTGTGTTTCAGTGCAAGAGAACATTAACTCATAGGGATTGCTGGGAGAGGGTCATGTAGGACTTCACTGCACTGAGATGTTGCAATTCCCATCACAATTAATTGAGGATGGGGTGACATGGAAGTCCTGAGTGTCTTCCCGGGATCTGTTTGAATGAAACTTTAAAAAAGAACAAAGTACAAGAGCATTTTTTTGGTGCTGTTTAACAGCCACTTGATCCCAGCCTACTTGGGTTTCATCTCTGCTGTGTCTGTACCACAGTGGAGGGCAATTTGTTTTCTTGCAAAAAGAATTTAGCCAGATGATTTTTGCTTGTGAAGGAATAATCACAGAATTCTAGAATGGTTTGGGTTGGCAGGGACCTTAAAGCTCATCCAGTGCCACCCCTGCCATGGCAGGGACACTCCCCGCTCTCCCAAGGTGCTCCAAGCCCTGTCCAGCCTGGCCTTGGACATTGCCAGGGATGGAGAAGCCACGGCTTCTCTTGGCAACCTGTGCCAGTGCTTTTCCTCCTAACATCTAATCTAAATCTCTTTTGGTTTAAGTCCATTCAAGGTATTGCAGAAGCACTGCAAACTGTTCAACACGTAGCTGTTGTGGGTGATTCGGTGCAGCCTGATGGAGAAATCCCGGGCAGGTGCCAGAAGGCGCTGATGGGGATTTGGCAAAACCTGCCAGGATGAAAAATGGTCCTTTTCTCGGGCTGGTTTTGCTCATCTCTGCAGGCAGGAGCCCCGAGGGCTGCGCGGCAGAGCCGAACCGAGCCCCGGCCCCGAGCGGGGGATGAGCCGAACCGAGCCCCGGCCCCGAGCGGGGGCAGAACCGAACCGAGCCCCGGCCCCGAGCGGGGACAGAACCGAACCGAGCCCCGGCCCCGAGCGGGGACAGAACCGAACCGAGCCCCCGGAGCGGGGACAGAACCGAACCGAGCCCCGGCCCCGAGCGGGGGCAGAGCCGAACCGAGCCCCGGCCCTTCCCGGGGGCAGAACCGAACCGAGCCCCGGCCCCGAGCGGGGACAGAGCCGAACCGAGCCCCGGCCCCGAGCGGGGGATGAGCCGAACCGAGCCCCGGCCCCGAGCGGGGACAGAACCGAGCCGAGCCCGAGCCGAGCCCCGGCCCGGAGCAGATCGG
>JAOTBB010000369.1:36900605-36913082 GCA_025629985.1 Chamaetylas fuelleborni | reverse complement strand
GCTCCAGGGCAGCCCCCAGCCCCCCGGCAGCCCCCAGCCCAGCCCAGCCCAGCCCCGCCGCGGGATGCCCGGCGCGCTATGTGAAGCGGTCCGAGTTCATCTTGCGCAGCTTGGGCGGCAGGTTGCCCTCCATCCTCCCGCCGCCCCCCGAGAGCTTCTGCAGCTTGGGGGGCAGCTCTGCCACCGACTGGCTCATGGGATCCGACATCATCTTGGTGGTCTTGGCGCCCAGCTTCTCCTCGGAGTTGCCGGGCACCGAGCTGATGCGCTGGAGTTTCATGGGCAGGTCGCCCATGCTGTAGGCCTTCTCCGAGGTGGTGGAGCTCATCCTGAGCAGTTTTTTGGGGAAGTCGTCCCTCCCGGTGATTTTCTGCAGTTTTGAGGGCAGCTTGGTGCCCACCTCGTCGAGCCCATCCAGGCACTCCACGGAGCTGTTCCTCTCCTTGCTGTTGCTGACGGCGGGCGGGATCAGGGGCGAGGACATGAGGAGCATCTCCTCCTGCTCCTTCACGCTGTAGGGCGGCGTGGGCACCTCGAAGGTGGCGTGGAACTGGGAGTAATCCACTTTGAAGAAGCCTTCTTCCAAGGAGATCACCGGGAAGAAGCGATGGCCCCAGAGCACCTCGTCCTCCGTGTAGGACGTCCTGGCTTGGCACGTCATCCCTGCAAGGAGAAGGGAGGAGAAACTTCCACCGGTTCCAGGAAATTGGGGATGCACAGAAACCCTTGGAATGGATTTGATGGGTTTAAATGTCTTTGTAAACAAACAAAACAAAGCGTTGGCCTGCCCCTGTTTGGAGGAAATGATGCACCAGGGGAGGTTTAGTTGGATATTAGGGAAAATTCCTTCATGGAAAGGGTGGAGTCCCCATGCCTGGAGGGATTTCGAAGCCTTGTGGATGTGGCACTTGGGGAATGTGGGGCAGTGGCATCACCTGATGGTTGGACTTGATGGCCCTAAAGGTCTTTTCCAGCCGTAAGGATTCTGTGATTTTGGGATTCTACAGCTGTTAAATCAGCATTCCCAAGGGGAAAGGAGCCAACATCAGCAGAAGGGGCGGAACTGAGGAATTCCTGAGGAATTCCAGAACTGAGGAATTCCCACCTACATTTACAGACCCTTTGTGAAGGTGCTGCTGCCAAAGGAACATCAGAGCTACCCGAGAACCCTGGGACTGAAGCAGCAAATGGGACTTGTCAGATCCTGAAGTATTCCCAGTTTATTCCACATTTCCCTCATACCCATGAGCGCACACAAAACCAGCCCCTCACCAGCACACTCCAAGCCACCAGCGAGCAGCAATTCTTACAGAACACATTTATTCCTCCCCAAAGGCCTCACCAGCAATCTGCTCCCACACCCATCGCTGCCAGGCTGGGATCCAGCTCCAAAAGATTACCAGGGAATCAAACCCATGACTAAGAGGCACAACACTGCCCTTCCTCTTCCTCCCACCTGGCCACCCTGGTGACCCCTGGCAATCAGAGGGAGATGATGCTCATGGGCTATTTTTTATCAACATCATTATTATTATTATTATTATCATCATCATCATCTTTAACCACTCTCTGTAGAAATCTGCAAATAGAACTACGCTGCCATTTGCTCCTCACGCAGCCAAGTGGAAATGTGACATTTGGATTTCAGGAAGCTCCATCCACCTCTGCAAACACATTCCCTGCCTGGCTCACCAGGAGCCAGGAGAAAAGGAAAGGAACTTGGGAAGGCACAGGAAAAACAACAGCGGGGCTGCAGCGAGGGGGAGTGGGATGGGATGTGGCACACAGCCAGGAAAATTCCAGTTTATCCCACTTTGTGCTACTGCTGATGGAATCTGTGCTGGTTGTGCTGCTGATCACAAGGAAAAACTCTGTTTCCCACTTCATCTCTTGGGAGGAAAATGTGAATCCAGGGATTTTAGCACTGGATGCTGCTCCCACTGCCAGGGAGGCCTCACGTCTGCAGGAGCACACCCAGAGCCATCCCAGGACATATTTTGCACTTCCCAGTGAATTTTCACCCAGAGCCCAGGTGCTCCTGTTTATGGAGTGGAGTGGAAGCAATCCCATTCCTAAAGGTTTAGGAAAAACCAGCAATTCTGACAGAAATGGCAATTTGAGTGAGTTCCTCCTCCAGCTGTGCCCTTCGCTCTGCAGCTGCTCAGGAGCAGCTTCATCAGCAGATCCCAGAGCTTCCCCTCTGTGCCCCAGCCCTGAGTCCCACTGGGACCTCCTCAGGGACTGAACGTGGGATTCCACATCTCAATCTGTACCCACATCTGTATGCACATCTGCATTTCCATCCCCTTCTGCATCTGCATCCATATCCGTATCTCCAGACCCATCTGCATTCCCACCCCAATTCCCATCTATTTCCATATTCACATCTGCATTCCCAGCCCTGTCAGCATTCCCATCCCATCCACATCCTCATCCCCATCTGCATCCCCATTCCCAACCCCATCCAAATTCCCATCCCAATCTCCATCCACATCCCAATCCCCATCCCCTGTCCCTTCTGCACCCACATTCCCACCCCAGGCAATCCCATGGCAATGTCCCAAGGGCCATTTCCATCTCCTGCCCCATGGTCCTGCCTCTCCCAGCAGGATTTCCAAGTAGGAATTCTGTACCCAATATCACCATGGAAAAATGGATCAGCAGAATATCAGGAGAATCAGCTGCAGATTCTGTCTCACTCCCACATCAGCTCACTGGAGGGAAAAATATTTGCAGGAATATCATTTGTCTTTAAAATCCATTTATCTCCTTCCCCAGCAAACCCAAGGGCACAAATTATTTAAGAGCCTCTCAGGATGAAGAGCAGCAGCCAACATTCCCAACATTCTTGGGAACACGTGTCAGCCAACAGACAGTGCTGAGAGGTGCTACCCTGGCCAGGACAAGAAATCAATTCCCAGCTTTTCTTCCAGCTCTGCTGCATTTTCCAGCTTTTCATTTTTGTTCTGTTCTCTCAGCAACGCCTCAGCCCCAGCTCTGAGCTCTCAGTGCTGTTCCACACCTGCATTCCAGCAACAACAGAATCTCAGAATGGTTTGGGTGGGAAGGGATCTTAAAAACCATCCCATCCCACCCCTGCCAGGGCAGGGACACCTCCCACTGTCCCAGGTGGATCCAAGCCCCATCCAGGGATCCAGGGGCAGCCACAGCTTCCCAGCCAGGAATTCCCAGTTCCCAATATCCCATCCATCCCTGCCCTCTGGCAGTGGAGCCATTCCCTGTGTCCTGTCCCTCCATCCCTGTTCCCAGCCCCTCTCCAGCTCTCCTGGAGCCCCTTTAGCCCTGGCAGGGGCTCTGAGCTCTCCCTGCATCCTTCCCCTCTCCAGGTGAGCATCCCCAGCTCTCCCAGCCTGGCTCCAGAGCAGAGAGGCTCCATCCTACACCAGGACCTGTGTTCCCACCACACCTCCTGGAAAGCACCAAACCCCAAATCCACGAGCGTTTCCATGTTTTCCCACGGAAAGAGCAGGATCAGTTGCGTGCTCCCCACCTCTGCCAGCCCTTCTGATAACCACCCCGGGATTATTTCCCATTCATTTTGCTCAGGGATGTCCCTCCCAGCTCCCAGTTTTCAGTTCCTGCTGTTGGCATGGAAGTGTTTTCATTTTCTGACATTTTTCCCCTCAGCAGGACCCGCAGCCTGCGCTGCCTCCACCCCCAGCATGGCCCTGCTCCCACCTTCCCAACTTCTCCACACCATTAATATTCATTTCCAGGATAAATTCCCAGCCCTGGCTTGGAAGCAAACAGGCTGCCTGCAGTGGAATTGTTTATCATGGAATTAAGCAGCCGTTTGCCAAAGGAAAAGGCTTTGGAGTGTTTTGTTCCCTGCTCCCAGCCCAGCCTCCCTCACTGAGGGACCAGCAAAGCTCAGCCTGCACACAAACCCCACCTGAACAGCTACAGATTCCAGTAGAAATATCCCAAAATATCCAATAAAACCCCTCTCCATTGCTTCAAGATCAGGGGGTGGTTTTTATGCATATGGGGAATCCAGAGGAGCTGTGGCTGCCCCATCCCTAAAAGTGTCCAAGGCCTCTTGGAACAACCTGGGATAGTGGAAGGTGTCCCAGCCACCCAATTAAGGATGATCCTTAATTTCCCTTCCAATCCCATGATCCTGTGACTCACTGCCAGCCCAGCTCAGAGCTGCAGCCCTGGATTAATGAGGGGGCAGATGGAAGCAAAAAAAAAAAAAAAAAAGCCGTAAATAAATGCTTTGCCTAATTCCACCCTCTAATAATCCTCCAATTACTTCAAATTTCCAAAGGGCCCAGATGGAGCTGGCTGTTTTCTAGAGCTCATCATAAACTGCCTTGAAAAGAATCCCAGCCCTGTTATTTATCCCGTTTGATTCCCGAGTTTGGCCACTGCCTGGGAAATCACAGATCATTAATCAGCTTTTAACAGCCCCCCCCCGCCCTGGGAGAAGAAATTTTGGCACCTAAAGGTCCCTTGGCTCTTTTCCCTCTCCTAAGGAATGGCAGAAATTTCACCTTGAGCTGTTGGAATGAAGTTTGCTGGACACAGGGACGTTGGGTGTCCTTCCCAATGGGGAAAAGTTCATCTTAATCAAAGAGGGAATTAATGGGGAGTTACAGACTCAGCAGCACGTGGTCCCAACAGGCACAAAAAGGGCATCTCTGTGTCCTAGGATTGGCAGGAAGAGGAATCTCCAGCAGGAATTCCTGGCCAAAATGCACCAATATCCTTCTTTTTCTCAGGTTTTAAACTTTTTTTTTTTTTTAACCTGCAGGTTAAAACCCCTGGAGCTGAGCCAGGGGCTCCTCCCTGCTCATTATGGGGTGTTGATCTGCCTTAAACCTGCAGTTTATCTCTAAAACCCCCAAAATCCCAGTTAAAAATTAATCACACAGCAAAGTTTGATCAATTTCTGATAATTGAGCTAATTCAGAACTGCAATTTAAGGCCCATGAAGGGAAGAGTAAAGGATGATTAGGACTTGATATAAAAACTTGATATAAAAACTTGATATATGGAATGTTCATGTGCTGTTGTAGGGCTCAGGGAGGATTTGCTGCTGCAGGAAAAGGATTCCCACAGCAAAGTCTCCTCTTCCAGGGCTGCAGAGGAAATGAGGGAATCCTGGGAGGGTTTGGAAGAGAAATTAAGGATCATCCCATCCCACCCCTGCCATGGCAGGGACACCTCCCACCATCCCAGACTGCTCCAGCCTGGCCTGGGACATTTCCAGGGATCCAGGAGCAGCCACAGCTTCACTCCAAACAGGTGTGGGAAATAGAAATAGAAAACTGTCAGCAAGCTGAGTGAAAGCAAATCTCAGGATGGAGAAATGCAAGAATGCTGAAGATGCAAGGACAAGAAACAGCAGGGCTGGGAGCTGTTTAGGGATAGGGCTCAGGAAAATATGTTCAGCAAAACAGAAATCTGTAAGGTTAATAATGAAGCTTTATCCATTATTCTAAGCTATTCCAAGCAAGCATTGTTCAAAGCAAGATGTAACTGCAGCTTTATTCATTGGCCTGAGCAAACCCTTGTCAGCTTTTGATATTCTGCCATTGGCTGGAAAGTTGTTAAAGAGTTTGTAACAAAGAGAATTCGGTCTGCTGTGCCAGCAGCTGAACCTGCTCCACCTCCCCTGCTTGGCTCTGTAAAATGAGGCTGATGGTTGTGATATAAAATACAGTAAAATATTATATATATATAAATATAATAATTTATATTATAAATGTAATCTATATTTATATAATATAATAAAAGCTTCAAGGCAGCTGCTCCAGCATTCCCATCCTGTTGTTTGTGTACATAGATACATGTAAATATAAAATAAGAGAAAAAATACCCCAGGAGAAACCCAACACGCAGGGACAGCAGCTGGTCCATCCCATTTATCTCAGGAAAAGTGGGATCTCCTGATGTTCACATCTGGAAATGGTGACAGATGGCTGAGAGCTGCAACCAGCCAGAGAAAATGGGGACACAAACGGGGGCCAGCCCCCAAACCAGGAGGGTTTCAGCTCCCCCCTCCACTGCTTTTCCATGGTTTTTTAATTTTTCCTCCCCTGCACTGGTTTTCCCTGGAAGTTCAGCTGCCAGACTGGGAATGCACAGCCTTGCTGGGAGGGCTCCTGCTCAGACAGAGCCTGGGGCTGCAGCTCCAGCACCTCCAGCTCCCTGGGAAGAACAGCCAGCAGCTATTTTGGGCAAGAACATTTCCCCAGCACCGTCACAAGGCTGGTGCTTGATTAAAGCCATGATGGCTTGAAGTGCTCCAGAACGTTCTGGCAATTCCCAGGGAGCTGGGGATGTTCCCCTGGGGAGGGGAAGGATCCAGGAAAAACTCAGAGCCCCTTGCAGATCCTGAAGGGGCTCCAGGAGAGCTGGAGAGGGGCTGGGGACAGGGATGGAGGGACAGGACACAGGGAATGGCTCCCACTGCCAGAGGGCAGGGATGGATATTGGGATACTGGGGTAAATTCCTCCCTGTGAGGGTGGGGAGGCTCTTTTACCACCTCATAACCAGCCAGCAATCAGTATTTTTTTAAAATAATTTTTTTCCTGTTTCATTAATTTAGCCAAGTTACCCCCAATTTTTGTGCCCTGCCTTCAGTAAACTGCTAATTCCACTGCTACACGTGGTAATTTCCCCTGATGTAACTTGGATGCTGTGTCATCCCTAATAACACCATACAGAAAGGGACTCAGAAAGGGAATAGTTGATTAATATCCTGCAGATTAATAAGAATTCTCCTGCTTCTCTGAAGCTGTTGCTTACCAGGCAGCCCAGTGCTCCCATTTTAAACACACCTGCAGCCCCTGCTCATTTATAGACACCTGTTTCCCTGTTTAGCTTATAAACCACAGAGAGCCCCTGGCTCTACTGAATCCAAATGAGCTGAATCTTGGAAAACTTTAAAAATTATTTTTAATAGGTTTTGATTTAGCTTGTGTCCACAGTGCATTTAAAAATACAATTTATAAAGGAGTGGGGGGGGAAAAAAAGCCATTTTCCTGCAGTATTTTCCTGTGCCACTCTTGCTCAGTTTGGATTTAATTCAACCAGAGCCCCAGCCTGTCTCTTCCCCCGTCCTCCTGTTTTATTAGAGAAGATGCTGGCCTGCATTAGCCACTTATTAGATAAATACAGGAAAACTGCTTGTCATTTATGGGTTTATCCATTATCATCTCACCCATCCGATAGAGTAGCCTGATTTCAAAGTGACAGCTGGTGGAACCTCTTCTTGATACATGCTAATCCAGTTTTTATTATGGAAAAATTGCCTGTGCTTTCAGGGAGTGAAAGGCAGTTACCAGCCGTGGCTGGACCTTGTGCTCTCTGCTCCCAGAGCCTGAGAATGAACCATTATCTCCCAGGAAACCTGGGCTGGGCAGGCTGGGCAGGCACCTGGGGTCACCTGCACCTCTGGGTGCCTTTGGGGAGAGGGGGGCACTGGAAAGGACAGAGATGTACTCTACAGAAAGTACAGATGCTCCCTGGTCTTTTCTTCTTGTTCCTTTCTTCTTTTCCTTCCTCTTCTTCTTCATCATCGTGATGATGATGATGGTGGAGGCAGGGAGAGAGAGCCAGAGAGCTCTCACTCCAACACACGGATTTTTATTTACAAATTACCCAATATTTTTATTTACAAATCACCCAATGAGCTAAAAAAAAAAAAAAAAAACAATGAACCAAAAACACGAGCTAAATCTGAAGCATTTCTTCGAAACCTGTTAGAATTCTTGTCTTGACTTCTTTTCTGCACTGATATCTAGGACTATGTTTTTGAAATCTCACTGAAACTCTTTTTTTAAGAGTTGTTTTCCACACTGATGTCTAGGGCTTTTACTTTTCAAAGCACTTAAAACATATTCTTGCTTACTTAAACTTGCTTACTTACCTAAAACTTAAACTTGCACCTCTATTTCGTGTATGAGCGGCTTGATATATTTTAATCCATCCAACGGTGTTAATTCAGACTGCATTTTGGTCCCTCTCTGAGGAGCTCTGTTTTTCAGGCTCCAGCAGCCCTGGAAGGTTTGGGAGCAGTGTGTCCCTGCAGGATGTGGGGCAGGATCCTGCAGCTTCTCTTGCTGGGGGCTGCTGGGATCCAGGCAGGGCTGGGATGCACCAGGGAAAATTCCCAAAAAATTCAGAACAAACCTCAGAATCGCCTGGGGGAGGATGATGAGTCCTTCCTTGTCTCCCTTTAAACCAGGAGAAAAAATGGCACCAAAATTTCCACGACCCCAAAACCTTTGGGGTCACCCCAAACCCCTGGAGCGCTGAGCCCCTTCTCCCCAAAATCCCAGCCAGGGCAGAGGAGCAGCTCCTGGAGCTGCCTCTCCTGGATGGCAGCTGGCAAGAGCAGTCGGCTGCTCCCATTAATAATTTATCACCAAATTTATTAAAAGTCGCTAGATAACAGAATCTTGGTTAATTGAGAGAATAATAGATGTTCCAAGGATTTCCTTTGCCTTTGTCAGATCTCACCCACCCCAACATGTTCAACCCCTGATTTAAGTCAAACACCCTGGTTTAAATTTTGAATTAGAAAAGAATTAGCACTGTGTCATCCAGGCTTGACTCGCTCTCTGAAGCTTAAATAAAAACTTTTATCAAAGCAGGGAGTCTGTGGAGGTTAAGTGCCCCTGCATGTACAGACCCTTAAAGATACTTTTCTTAGAGACACTGAAAGGAAAGAAATGGAAAAAAAAAAACATCTCAAGTGGAGCTATAAAAAAAAATTTTAAAAAGAGGAAGAAACAAAAAAATTCTCCATTCTTTTGACTTTGTACAAAATGTTTATTTTGCTGTCAATATGCTCAGTATGAGCTCTGATTTTACTGGACTCAGCTGGGTTTGAGGCAAAGCATCAGGAACTTGTGTGCACGGATGCCTGGCTGCAAACAGCATCTTGAGACACTCAGCAGCAAAATTTGATGTTGATGATGGAAGTAATGGCAGAGGAAATAGGGCAGCAGGGAGGAGCCTGGGTTTTGTCAGAGCTGGACTGGTCAGTCCCCAGAAAGTCAGGGTGAAGTTGTGTTCTCCTCTCAGTACAGCTCATCCTGGAGTTTAAACAATTCCTTTGGTGAGGAGTCCTGACCTTCCCCAGCTCCTGGAACCAGAATTCCACATTTCATGGTGGCATTAGTGAGGAAATCAGTTTTAAAATGTGCCCAGTGGGGAGGGAAGATGTGAACAAAGGTGTGCCAGACACCAAGCACAGAACAGAGCAGAACCCCGGAGTGGTTTGGGGTGGAAGGGTCTCAAGCCCATCCCATTCCACCCTTTTCTATCCTTTCACCATCCCAGGCTGCTCCAAACCCTGCCCAGCCTGGCCTGGGACACTTCCAGGGACAGGGCAGCCACAGGTTTATATGCACAGAAAAATAAACCTGCAAAAATTGGTGCCTACAAAACTGATGTTTTTTCAATATTCCAAGCAATGGCTGTACTGCTGTGGAGGGGAGAAACTGGGGCTTCTCCTCTTTCACCTTCCTCCTCTCCCATTTCCAACCCATCCCAATATTGTTGGAGGTTGCACTCATCATTTATTTGGAACAGGTAGCAGCCAGCTGGACCAGCTGGAAAAGTTCAGAACACGAGCAGGAGAACAAATGTGACTCTGAGAACGCAGTGACTTGTTGTTTTGGTGAGCTCACGTTCATTATCTCATAAAGAAATGGAGATCTGGCCACAGATCTGGCTTTGGCTGCTGGGGAAGGAGCTGCTGTAAACTCCAAAGGGAAACGGGGGCTGTGCATGGACCGTGTGTGGGACCCAAATTATGGGGTTTGTTTATGTCCCCATGTGTGTGGGACCCAAATTATGGGATTTCTTTATGTCCCCATGTGTGTGGGACCCAAATTATGGGGTTTGTTTATGTCCCCATGTTTGTGGGACCCAAATTATGGGATTTCTTTATGTCCCCATGTTTGTGGGACCCAAATAATGAGATTTCTTTATGTCCCCATGTTTGTGGGACCCAAATTCCCTGTTATGGCTATGGGGAATGAAGCAGCCCCTGCACAGCAATTTTGGGTGGAAAACTCCCTGTGCTCCTCTCCCTGGTAGAGCTGCCAGGCTGACCATCAGCTGCTGGGGACAAACAGGCTCTGAACTCGTGGAATTTTATTTTTTTGAGGTCCCTATGTTGGGAAGCTGCCTAGGAATGGATGTGCTGGTACTGAAGCTGCTCCCTGTTCCTCCAGACCCTCTCTCTGACCGTGGAGATCATGCTGAGGGTTTGCTCCTGCCTGGGGAAGGGGAAATGTTCTGTTCCCCCAGCCTGTGCCTCGTGCTTGTGACATATGTTCTTCTGTGCTGTGCAACCCAAAATCCTAAACCTTTGGGAAGGCATGGGGAGGATTCTGTGGGCCCGTGGCAGCTCGGAGATGGGAACATTCCCACCACTGTTCCCAGCTGAGGCTGATCTCCACCAGGGCTCCAAGTGATCTATAAATACAGATAAACAGGCACCAGGCTGGGCTACGGATGGCATTTCATCCCCCACTCCGAATTTCCGGGGTTTCGTGGGTTTAACTTATTTGAACACAGTTTTCTGTGATTTAATATAGAATTATTTTAGATCAGAGACTGGTAGGAAAAGAGCTGACACTCTTCTTGCTGCTGCCTCCCCCTCCCCGCCCCCCTTTTTAAGGGAAAGAGCTTTATCTTAATTAAAGTTTAATTAAGGATCACGTTTGGCAGTACTTTTCACACCGATCTACACCAGCAGATTTTCTAAGGCTTAACTTTATCGTGCAGAAAATCCTCTTTTATTACTCCCAACCTGTTGTAAAAGCTGTTGGCACAGAGCATGGCTGCTTCATTCAGTGGCCTTGTTTGCCGCTGGAAAATTCCCAAGTCTCTGGAGATAGCACCACTGTGGTTCAATTTAATATCTGTCCTATCACTACAAGACTCCAGCTCATTATTAATGATACTATTCATTAATTTCTTGTTGGGGCTGATGTTGTTATTTATTAAAATATTAAAGAAAGCTCCTGAGACACATCCATAATGAGGGACACCTCCATCTCGCTGGGTTTGGTGGATTTTGCCCCCACCAGCAGCCTCTCCTCCCTCATTAGTCCTGCTGCCTCTGAGTGACACCGTAAATCCATTTTCTGCTCAGCCCAATCGGCGCCTCTCACAAATGGGGGGCTCTCTCTTTTTTTTTTTTTTTTTTTTTTTTTTAATGAGCCATTCCTATGCAAAATGAATTGACTGCTGTCTAACTCATCTAATCTGCCCCTATTTGGGGGAAGGACTAAATTGCCTATATTTATATAGGGAATAAATAAAAGCCGACAGATTTTTTTATTTTTTTTTTTTTTTCTCCCCCCTTTCCCTGTCTTACATTTGGGAAAATCTCAGCGCCATAAATTCTGGGCTTTAAGGACCTGCCACCTTAGTTAACTAAAAATCCCGGCGTGACATTTCGAGGCCGTATTTAAAGAAGCCTCCCCCAGCAGTTTGTGCCCCGCCTCGGCCGTGGGCTGCCCTCCCTCCCCAGCCAGGTATGGCCTGCAGAAATCCCGAGGGGTTTTGATGTATGGCTCACCCTTTTCAGCACAGGCATCTCCGGCCAGATCAATCAAATCAGCTCCTAATCCATTTAGCGCTGATGTCACACTGGGTGCTGCCAAGGGTCCCTTTCTGGCTGCCAGCACGGGCGAAATCTGCATCACAACCCGGGTGCCATCTGAAGGTGAAGTTTTAATTTGTTATTCTCACCCCGCGCAAATAACGGAGAAATACCTCCCTGTTTTCCCAGGATTAGCCGGGCGTAATTGCAGCCTGGTGTGATCCCTCCTTTAATAACAGCCCCTCTCAGCCCCAGCCCCTCCAGCAGCTTTGTGTGGATCGAAGCTGCTTCCATTTCCATTTTCCATTCCTCACGGCTCCAAGGCTTTGTGCTGGGCACTTGGAGTGGTGTGTTCTGAGAGAAAAACCCTTTGAACCCCTAAAACCCCTTAAAGCCCTTGAACCCCTTGAACCCTTTAAACAATTGAACCCCTTGAACCCCTTAAACCCTTTAAACAATTGAAACCCTTGAACCCCTTAAACCTCTTGAACCCCTTTCCTGAGCACTTCAGAGCAGGGCACCCAAACGGGGAATGGGGTGAGCCAGGCACTGCAGGGAATATTTCCTTACAAAAGGAACTTCTGGAGGCTCCTTCCTTCCCTCTCCAGACAAAATCCGAGTTTCCTGAAGTGACCACTGTGCTGCTTTCACAAAGTGTCTGTAAAATTTAGACACTTGCCCAGTTTAAACAGAATTCAGTCCTTTATTGTGTGTTTTCTTGCTGACAGTCTGGCCTGGCCATGTGGATTCTCTGATTCCTTTCCCCAAAGCTGATTTAGAATAATAAAACAGATTTAGAATAATTCAGATGCTGTGATTGACACCTTCTGGGTGGCTTTGCTGGGCTCTGTCACTGCCAGGGGAAGTTCTGGGACTCCTG
>JAOTBB010000369.1:36819298-36835174 GCA_025629985.1 Chamaetylas fuelleborni | reverse complement strand
GGCGGCCATCCCTATTGCCCCGTTAATAAAAGAGCTGAATTTTAATAAAGGCTTCGGCCCCGCCTATTTCTTACACTGGGGAATTTTTAGGCCAGGGGAAAACTGGTGTGGACAGAAACCAGAGACCCTGGAAGGGGAAGGGTTGGAATGGTCTGGGGTTCACTGGGAAACCCTGGCCAGGAGCATCATCAGGGACCCACAGTCTGGGACCCTGGCTTTGTTAAATTTGGGAGGTTGAGCTGCTTAGAGAGGGGCTGGGGATTGCAGGATGGGGGAAACTGTTCCCCACAGGAGCAAATCCTGCATCCTGGAGAGACAGGGAGGTTCCCAAACCGTGGAAGGACTGGGATGGGTTTTTGATCCACCAAACTGGGCCAGGTTTTGTTATCCACCATTCTGCTGAGCTGGACTAAAGTTAGGTGACGTTTTTGGGTTTTCAGTCCATTTTCCAGTCCTGATTTCAGCCCAGTTTGGGGGCTGGACCAGGTGATCCCTTCCAAGCTGAGCTATCCTGGGGTTCTGCAGTTGTCTGGGGGGAATCAGGGAGGAATTGGCTCCTCTGTGTGTGGATCCCTGAGGTGATGCTCTGCCCATTCCTCCTTCCTCTCTTCTGGGAATTCCACGATTTCTGCAGCTCAGAGCCTGTGCATCTGCAGAGGGAGGGCACATTTGTCTGTAGTGATTAAGGACAGATTTTTCTGTCCTGGTAGAAGTATCAAAAGATGTTTTTAGCCAAGGATTTCTTGGATTTTGCTCCCTGACCATCCCAACTTAGTGTTTGAAGGGATCTCAGGGAATGGTCCTTCCTTCCTTCCAGGCCCCCCACTGCCAGATCAGCCCTCTGGCCTTGCTTTCCATAAAAGCTGAATATTGGCAAGCTCATTCCCAGAAGTTTGTGCTGGAAGTTGATCTCCCAGTTAGCTCCTCCATAGGTCAGAACACCATTAATAAATTGCATTAAGTGTTGGAGGCAAAGGTTGGAGAAGGCAGAATCCCAATCAGCACTTTACTTGGCCACAATATTCAATTAAAATATGTAAAAAATATATATTTCTGCATATATATTTTCTTTCCATGATGTTTTCTCGAACAAATTTTCTCTGGCTTGCAAAAAGTAATGCAGAAACATATCCTCAACATTACAGAATGCACAGCTGAACCCAAGCAGGGTCAGAGGGGCCAGCTTTTGAGGTGTCAGCACCATGGAAGTTGATAATCAGGAACAGGAGGCTGATACCATGAAAATATCAATGATTCTAATTGCTGCCAATTCAAGTCCTGACCTTCATTTCTAACAAACTTTGCAGATTAATTCAGACCCGAGGCATTCACACACTGGTTTATAACTCCCAGTTTCTCAAGCCCAGGGTGATGTGGTGGCTGGAAGTTGAACTGAGCAGCTCCTGAATGCTGCAGCCACAGCTGCACCTGCCCTGGGAGGTGTCCAGGCTTCCCCAGGCTGCTGTGGGATCCCAGGGATCCCAATCCAGGATCCCTGAGGTTGGAAAAGCTCTCTGAGGCCAAATCCCACCTTGTCCCCAGAGCCCTAAGTGCCAGCTCCAGGAATTCCTGGGACACTCCAGGGATGGGGATGAAACCTCCCTGGGCAGCTCCAACCCCTGAGCTCCCTTTCCATGGGGAAATTCCTGCTGCTGCCCACACACACACACAGATTCCAATTCCAAACCAATTCCCAGGGAAATCCTCCTGGATTCACCCAATTGCATGTTTCCATCTCACTTCACAATTCCCACAGGGATTCCCATTCACACTCAGTGCCACCCCCAGGAATTCCTGGGACACTCCAGGGATGGGGATCCAAACCTCCCTGGGCAGTTCCAACCCCTGAGCTCCCTTTCCATGGGGAAATTCCTGCTGATTCCACCCTGCCCTGTCCCTGTTCCCTGGGAGCAGATCCCAAATCCCCCTGACTCTAACCTCACAAAATTCCATGGAAAAACCTGGCTGGGGCATGGACCCAAAACCCTCATGAAGCAACGTTGGCATTTGAGTATCCATAATCAAATCTGCATTTGAGTAACTGCAACCAAACCTCTGGATTTGAAGCAGTGGCCAAAGAGTGGGAATGCACACCTTGTTCATTCCTGGAAGCACACCTGGCTTTCAGGGAGCTCTGAACTTACTGAACTAGAACTGATAATTTTTTTATTTGTTTTTTAAATGAAACATTGGTGGCCACAGGTAGTGGTAGATAGTTGCAGTCTCATCCCAAAGCTGGCGGGCTGGAATGCTTTGTTAAAAGACAGGAAATGCTTCTTTTATTATCAAAGCGTTTTGGAGGAGAGAAAAAAAAAATTAAAAACTGTCCTTCAGCTTTAAAAATTGTGTTTTATTTCGTGTGTGGGCAAAGGCAACATGTAGCCAGACTGGGGAGGGGTTTTTTTATTATTTTTTGTTATTATTATTATTTTTTACTCTCCAGCAAGTGCTGGCAGCTGGATTGCTCTGATCAATAAAATTATAGCACGGGAGCAAGTCACAGTGTGTCTGCAGGTTCCAGTGCAGCTGGAGGGAGGTAATCAATACCTTTGTTTATAATGACATCTAGCTGGCAGCGTGGGGCTGCTGCTGAGCAGCCTGGCCAGACAGAGCTTGGAGCAGTGGTGGCACTGAAATCACCCAGTGAGGCTGGCACAGCTCTGTCCCAGCAGATGGAGATAAAACAGCCAGGCAGGGAGGGAGGATGCCCAGCCAGGAGGGGGTTTCTGGGGAAGAAGGGCTTCATTTTGGGATTTCCTGGTGCTCCTGAAGAGTTCCAGCCTGTCCTGTGCTGTGTTTGTGCTCCCCCTGCCCTGCAGTGCAGCACCACCACCTGGGAGGGGCCCTGGCTGCTCACAGGGAGTTTTTCTGCTCTTGCCTCTGTTTTTGTTGAAATGCTTTGAAGTGTCCACACGCTCCTGGAGCTCTGTTCTGCTCTTCCCAAGTCCTTGGGAGCAGACTGAAATCCCCATCTCTGCTGCCTCTGGAACACAGGAGGGTGTGGAACAGGCGTTGTTGGAGTGTTCTGTGGAGAGGCCAGTGGTGTGATGGGGCTCTCTAAAAAGGAATTCTGCTTTGGACTATCACCCATAAATAACCCAAATCTTGTTTTATTGAAAACAGTTTACAAACCATTAAAAACAGTTTTTATTGACAGTTTATAAACCCTCAATGCAAATGCAAGGTGTGCCACGAGCAGTGGGGGCTGGTTTGTTCCTGGTGTCTCTGATCAGGGAAGGTTTCATGAAGAGTTTGGGCTCAAAGCTGCAGTGCCTGGGCTGGGGGAGGATGAGGAGGATGAGGATGAGGATGAGGATGAGGAGGATGAGGATGAGGATGAGGATGAGGATGAGGATGAGGATGAGGATGATGAGAATGAGGAGGATAAGGATGAGGAGGATAAGGATGAGGAGGATGAGGATGAGGATGAGTATGAGGATGAGGAGGATGATGAGTATGAGGATGTTGAGGATGAAGATGAGGATGAGGATGATGAGGATGAGGAGGATGAGAATGAGGAGGATGATAAGGATGATGAAGATGAGGATGATGAGGATGATGAGGATGATGAGGATGATGAGGATGAGGATGATGAGGATGAGGATGATGATGAGGAGGAGGATGATGAGGATGATGAGGATGAGGAGGATGAGGATGATGAGGAGGAGGATGATGAGGATGATGAGGATGATGAGGATGATGAGGATGAGGATGATGAGGATGAGGATGATGAGGATGATGAGGATGAGGCCCAGGCTCTGCACCTGGCCGTGGCAGAGCTGCAGGAGCAGGGCAGAGCACCCCAGGGTCCCGGTGTGGTTTTGGGCTCTGCTGGTTTTGGCAGCTGTCACTGCCCTGCCAGCCTGGGCATGCCAGCTGCAGTGGCCTCTCCCTGTGCCAGGGCAGGTGGCACGGCCAGGTGGCACCATGGCAGGACACGGTGGCACAGCTGGGTGTCCCCAATACAGGGCAGGTGGCACAGCTGGGTGTCCCTGAGCTAGGGCAGGTGGCACTGCCTGATGTCCCCATACCAGGACAGGATGGCACAGCCTGTGTCCCCATACCAGGACAGGGTGGCACAGCTGTGTGTCCCCATACCAGGGCGTGTGGCACAGCCAGGCTGTCCCTGTGCCAGGGCAGGGTGGCACGGCTGTGTGTCCCCATAGCAGAATAGGGTGGCACAGCCTGTGTCCCTATACCATGCCAGGGTGGCACGGCTGTGTGTCCCCATACCAGGGAAGGGTGGCACAGCCTGTGTCCCCATACCAGGGAAGGGTGGCACAGCCTGTGTCCCCACACCAGGGAAGGGTGGCACAGCCTGTGTCCCCATACCAGGACAGGATGGCACAGCCTGTGTCCCCACACCAGGGAAGGGTGGCACAGCCCTGTGTCCCCATACCAGGACAGGATGGCACAGCCCTGTGTCCACACCATGTCAGGGTGGCACAGCCTGTGTCCCCATACCAGGACAGGGTGGCACAGCCTGTGTCCCCATACCAGGGCAGGGTGGCACATCCAGCTGTCCCCATGCCATGTCAGGGTGGCACATCCAGCTGTCCCCATACCAGGGCCGGGTGGCACATCCAGCTGTCCCCATGCCATGTCAGGGTGGCACATCCAGCTGTCCCCATGCCACCCATACCGGTGGCAGCCCCGGAGCCCCAGCCCAGCCCCGCTGCAGCCCGGGCCGGCCCCCGGCGGCTGCCGGCGATGCTGCGGCTCGGGCAGCGGAGCGCGGGGCTCTGACAAGAGATCAATACTGTCCTCCCGGGCGGGAGCGGCTGCCGGCCCTGTCAGAGGGATGTGTGCCGTAATTGGATCAGGGATGCGGGAGCCATCCCAGCCTCCCGTCAGCACTGTCACAGCTGTCAGATGTCATCCCTCCGTACAGCTGTCACCGCGGGAGGGCCGGGGCTCCTTCTCCCTGCTAACCCAATGCAAATGTCCACTTAGCGGATGAATATTGAAGATATTAGACACTTCTCTATGCCTTTATGCAAAATAAAGATCTGTGTCATCTGTGAATTTCATGGAAATAAGTTGCAATTTATTCACTGTGAGAAAAGTGAAGTGAAGCCTGTAAAAATGAGAAATTATTTGGTTCAGGCTATTAAAAAAAAAAAAAAAAAAAAAGGATATTTTCCGGAATAAACAAAATATGCAGATTTTCTTCTGAAGAGTAAAAACTACCAGCTAAATATATTTTTATGAGAATAGCGCCTTTATCTTAGAATATCTTTCCACGCGTATAAAAATTTATCATTTCTAGATACGCTTCCTGCGAGAGAGTGATTGGAGTAAACTTTGATTTCTTGGCGGGGAGGGGCGGGAGTCACTATTACAGATTACTGAGAGATATATTCTCAATATTTGTTTTCCAGCGGAGCCAGGCTCGCTGCTCGGCAGCGCGGGCGGAGATGGAGCCGCATCCCTGCGCTCCACAAAGGCGGCGGCTGCAGCGGCAGCGCCCGGTTCGGCCCGGTTCGGCTCTGCCCCGTTCTCCTCGATTCTCCCCGGCTCTTCCTGGTTCTGCCCGGCTCGGTTCTGCCCCATTCTGCTCGGCTCTTCCCGGCTCTGCTCGGTTCTACCCGGCTCGGTTCTGTCCAGCTCTACCCGGTTCTGCCCGGCTCAGTTCTCCCCGTTCTTCCCGGTTCTGCCCGGCTCTTCCCGGTCCTGCCTGGCTCGGCTCTGCCCCATTCTGCCCGGTTCTGCTCGGTTCTACGTGGCTGGGTTCTATCCAGCCCGCTTCTGCCCGGTTCTGCCCTGTCCTGCCCGGCTCTACCCTGGTCTGCCCGGTTCTGCCCGGTTCTGCCCGGTTCTGCCCGGTTCTGCCGCTCCCGGTCCATCCGCACCGGGAAACTTGGTGGCAGCAGTGCCCGAGCGCTGCACTGGAATAAACGCGGGTTCGTTTCGCTCCCTGCCTTCCCCCGCTCGGAGCGCGGTGCTGCGGGCACAGCCGGGTTCAGGATAAACCCAGGAGCCGGGCAGAGCCGGGTTTAGGATAAACCCAGGAGCCGGGCAGAGCCGGGTTTAGGATAAACCCAGGAGCCGGGCAGAGCCCCCAGTGCTCCGGGCACAGCCGGGTTCAGGATAAACCCAGGAGCCGGGCAGAGCCCCCAGTGCTCCGTGCCCCGGGCTGGGATCGCCCCGGAGCGCCGGGGAGGGATGAGCTGCGCGTTATCCCCTCGGGAATTCAGCCCCCGGTATCGGCACCATCCCCGGCTGCTTGGCCCGTGCCTTGTTTTATTTATTTATTCATCCATGCCGTGCCTTTCTCTGCCCCCGCCCAGCGCTGACACCGGAGCCTCACCCCCATCCCCACCCTGCCACCCCAGAGCCACCCTGGGCACCTTCAGCTCCTTTTCCAGCTCGCCCCAAGAGCTGTGCCAGCTCAGAGAGCCTCTGCCAGCCTTGTCCTTGTGGCCGGGTGTTATTTGCAGTGCAGGAACAATAATAATAACAATAATGATAATAATAATAATTACACTAATAACAGTGCCAAGTGGAGACAGCAGCCGTGGTGGTCCGGCAGGGCAAAGGCAGACGCTAAGGGGAACTTAGAGAAGGTGGCCTGAATATTAATTTAAAATTCAAAATTGTCATTGGTTTCACCGGCAGAAGGATCGGGGATTAATTGTTTCCTGACTTGTGCTGTTTGGGAAGTTAAGAACAGTTAAGCAGGCTGTGCTCCACTTTTGTTTTTTTCTGGCGGAATACTGGCAGAGCCGGGGGGATAATCCGGGCTCAGGGAAAGCGGGAGGGCCGGGCACAAGGGCCCTGCCGCCGGCTCGCGGCTGCAGCTCCTTTTGGAGCATCGCTGCCTTGGACTCGGTGGCTTTAAAGGTCTTTTGCAGCCTGAGAGACTCTCGGGCTCTGTGATCTCCGTCTCCACGTGCAGCTCTGCGCTCAGCCGCGCTGACAAAGGAAGTGCTTTTTTTCCTCCTTTCCTTTTAAACGTGGTTTATGGCTAATTACATCAGAGATCCCAAACAATCCTTCTTACATTTGCATTAATAAGGTGTCTCACGTGACGCCTGCTGAAGGAGGAGTATACATCAAAGGTGGATTAAAGGTTGGTTAGGCATCAAACTATGTTCCCTATGTAAATTTATAGCCATGATGTGCTGTGCAAAGATAGCTCCCCCTCTATTCCTGTGCTCCTAAATAAAATTAAAAATTCACAACTCTGGTTTATGGGATTTTAAATGAATTTGATCTCTCTTTTGGGCAGGGCAAATAAGTGTTTTGTGATGTATTATTTTACCAAAAAAAAAAAAAAAAAAAGGAAAAAAAAAAATAGAAAAAAAAAGACGACCATCGTTCTGGCTCATTTAATTTTGCAAGTGAATGATCTAAGATTAACTACAGACTAGTCAGTGCAGTTTAAAAGCTGAAAGCAATTTTCAGCCATAGATGGTAATGCCACATTTAGTCCACAACCGAATGACTCTAAATGACTGAGCTGCAAGGTCTTTGTATATGACCACAGGGCCTGATAAAGCCATAGGAACACAGTAAAAGCACAAAAATAGTTCCAATTTATTTGGTGCCATCACCTTAATGAGATTAATACAGACGTGTTCATGTGCCTAATTGGTGATTTTGTTTTAACTGGTAATGAAGGATTAAATCTTCAGGCAACAGGCTCCTCGCAGGAAAGGGGATTGGAGAGAAAAGTTTTTAATTATAGGAGGCAGCTAGTGAGACACACCACTGCAAAGTTACTAATGCATCTCTAATAAAATATAGATGTGATAGATAATATAAGTGTGTTTGTTGTGCCCTGCCCGAGTTCAGGGGGTGTTTTTTGGGAGAGAGGGATGGGTCGTGCTGGGCTCTCCCTGCGCGGTGTTGGGTGCAGAGGCAGCGAGGCTGAGCACGCTGCTCCCTCCCCACACCCAGGAAAACCCCAAACCCACCCAGGAAAACCCCAAACCCACCTGTCCAGGGTTGAAAATGCTCCCCCAGCCCCGCTGCACCCCCTGCAGCTGGAGCAGGGACTGGGGAATGCCCATCCCAGCTCCTGGGCAGCTCCAGAGGGGGAGTTCAGCCAGCAGCTCTGCCCTGCCGGGGCCAGTTGTGAGCAGGGAAATGTTAACACCATTAACCCGCTGCCAAAACACAAACACCCAGCCTGACTCATTAAAATCTAATTATGAGGGGGCAGCTGAGCCTGGGCTGGCTTTTGACTCAGAGGAATCTTGCAAAAGACACCAAGGCATAAACCCAGCCCCAGCCCAGTGTGGGCCTGGCACATTCCTGGCTGGGAATAATCCTGTCTGTCTCCTGAAATGGCTCTTGTGGTCATTTGAGTAAATTTAGGGGGGGCTTTGGTTTGTTTTATTGGATTTTTCCCTTTCTTACACGTCACATGTGGATGTAGAGCGTGGGCCTTACGGGACTATTGAGTTGGACTCCCAGTAGAGACAATGCCAAGGTCTTTAACACCTTTGACTGAAGATACCCTTGCATTTTTTAATTGTTTATTAATTTAAATGGCACGTGAAGATGGTGGATTTTATCAAGCAAATGGCTTTTTTTTTTTTTTTTTTTAAATGAAAGAAAAGTAGCTTCTGAATTTGTCTTGGCAAAAGAGCAGCTCCGTCACCGCGTTTTATCACCACTCCCCTGTTATTTGTAAAACCTCGATCCTCTCAATTTTCTTCTGCTTTTGCCACTGAGAGGGGGGGGAAAAAAAAAAAAACAAAACCCAAACCAAACCCTGAAACATCATCAGCAAAAAATAGAGGAAAGATGAACCATCAGAGCATCCTACAGCAAACCCAGTGCCCGTGCCATCCTTCAGCCTCGGATGATATATTGGGAAGCGCTTTCAGAGGACTCTGGGAAGCTGCAGGATTCTCCCTTCCCGCCGAACGCAGACAGGAATATATTTTCCACTGGCTGTCAGGTTGAACTTTAAGCCATCTCCGTGCAACGCCAGCACCCAGCCCAAATGGCAGCACGCTCCGCTCCGTTCCGGCTGCCTGGAGCCGCGGTGCTCCGGCGGCTCCGGCGGCTCCGGCGGCTCCGGCCCGTCCCCGCGGCGTGTCAAGCCATTACAGCGGGGCCCACGGTGTCACCCTGGTCTCAATGGTTCGCCAGCTGAAGGATATGGTTAACAAATGCAAACCCAAACTTCAGAGGAGCTGCTTTTCTGTGCTAAGTGATCTGTATTCCCTGTGAATTTACTTTCCCCTAACCCCGTGAAATTAACAGTACTTTCTGACATTCGACCTCCTGACCTCCCATATAATAAGAATTTAAAAAGCACCATGCATGAGTGTGTCTGTGTAATGCAAAACTGGGGAAAAATGACCATGTCACCGTTTTATTATACAAAACCTTCTCCGTCTCCATTGCATGCTTCATATGTGAGTGCTCGGTTCGGAGTTATTATAAAGAAAAACACAGTTCTAGCCGTAATAACTCACCGCTCCTGACTTTTATAGACAATAAATTGTAGCAAACACACATTGCTGCAGCACTCCATTAATGCAGATATTTACTGGGATAAGTGTTAAAAACAGGCTGGGGGGGAGAGGCCGGAGCGGCGGCGGCTCTGGGGGGCCGAGTGCCGGGGCTGCGGGTGCGTGCACAATGTGTAGGTCTCGAGGTTTAAGAGGCAGAAGCAGGAAAGTGTTATGTGGAAATGATTTTGCAGTTATCAGGCTCAGGGGATGACAGCCTACAAGAGTAAGAACAAGGTGCTGTGTGACTTTTTCTTCACTGTGAAGTAAAGATTGGCAGCTGGAAGTAAGGCTTACAGGCAGACCTGCACACAGGACCTCTTCACCCAGGACTCATAATCACTACTCAAAGGAAAACGCATTTACCAGTAAAAGGCGGCTGTAGCCATCAGAAGTGTGCTTAAAACACCACTTAAATATCACTTTATACGCTATTACTTGCAAACTGTGGCTTGGTATTAAATTATACTTGCATAGGCTTTTGCTTAGGTGCTGATAATGCTTTTGAGGTTGCATTGGTGAAGAAGAATTTAGGCTGCTTTACAAGAGACGTGACTGGAATATCCCCCGGTGCTGACAGTGACAGGGTGAAAAATTGCAGAACTGTACTTTCTTTCCCCATATAGATTGTAATTTTAATTGTCATTGTGGCCCTTCTGTTTTAATTATGGGACTTCTTTGATATATACCAGGACATCGTATTGAATGAAAATATGGTGCTATAATAGTCTCTTTATAATTAATGACCACATGTAGATCTTGGTGCATAAAAGGAAAGGAATAAATGAACAATTTATTTAACTAGGTTTTGGATTTCTTTCTGTCTTCCAGTGAATATAAAATGATCCTGGGGCTTCTGAGGCTGTTTGATGTAAGAACTGCACTGAATAGCTAATAAAATTACATTGGTGTAGATTACTAAACATATTAGGTGGTTTTATTTAAAAATGTTCCCATTACGGATGGTAAATTTCCCCTATTTACCGCGTTAGCCTCCCTGGGCTCCCGATTCCGAAACAAACGAGCGTTTTTCTTTCGTTTATTTGCGAAAGCCCTTTAAAAAAATTAACTCGGCTCCGGCTGGCGGGGGCAGCAGGGTGGCAGGTGAGCTCTGGCGTGGGCTGCAGGTACCAGGCAATTTGTGCATCCTCCACAGGCTGCAGAGGGCCCTTCCTGCCCCCAGACTCTGCCCTTGGAATAGGATGATTCCCTCTCTGTTCGTTTCTGGCTCAGTAGCTCATCCTCCGTGTCCAGGCTTGCGCAGGGGTGGACATAGGAAAACAGTAAAAATAAAACTGAGTCGTAATTTGGGTTTGTTTTTATTGTTTTTCCCTGATCCAGGGATGGGAAGTGAGGCCTTCATGGGGCGCTCCTGGTTCCATCCCACTCCTGTCACAGGGGAACATAGGAAAACAATAAAAATAAAATGGAGTGGTAATTTTGGTGGTTTTTTGGGGTTTTTTTCCCTGATCCAGGGATGGGAAGTGAGGCCTTCATGGGGCGCTCCTGCCTCCATCCCACTCCTGTCACAGGGGAACATTGGAAAACAATAAAAATAAAACTGAGTCGTAATTTCGGTTTATTTTGGTTTTTTTCCCCTGATCCAAGGATGGGAAGTGACACCTTCATGGGGTGCACCTGGCTCCATCCCACTCCTGTCATGGGGGAACATAAGAAAACAATAAAAATAAAACTGAGTGGTAATTTGTTTTTTGGTTGGTTTTTTTCCCTGTCATGGGGGGACGTAGGAAAACAATAAAAATAAAACGGAGTGGTAATTTTGGTGTTTTTTGGGTTTTTTTTCCCCTAATCCAGGGATGGGAAGCGAGGCCTTCATGGGGCGCTCCTGCCTCCGTCCCACTCCTGTCACGGGTAGATGTAGGAAAACAACAAAAATAAAACTGAGTGGTAATTTGTTTTTTGGTTGGTTTTTTTCCCTAATCCAGGGATGGGAAGCGAGGCCTTCATGGGGCGCTCCTGGTTCCATCCCACTCCTGTCACAGGTAGCTGTAGGAAAACAATAAAAATAAAATGGAGTGGTAATTTTGGTATTTTTTTGGTTTTTCCCCTAATCCAGAGATGGGAAGCGAGGCCTTCATGGGGCGCTCCTGCCTCCAGCCCACTCCTGTTACGGGTGGACGTAGGAAAACAATAAAAATAAAACTGAGTGGTAATTTGATTTTGTTGGGATTTTCTTCCCCAAATCCAAGGATGGGAAGTGACACCTTCATGGGGTGCACCTGGTTCCATCCCACTCCTGTCACGGGGAAACATAGGAAAACAATAAAAATAAAACGGAGTGGTAATTTTGGTGTTTTTTTGTTTTTTCCCCTGATCCAGGGACGGGAAGCGAGGCCTTCATGGGGCGCTCCTGCCTCCATCCCACTCCTGTCACGGGTAGATGTAGGAAAACAACAAAAATAAAACGGAGTGGTAATTTTGGTGTTTTTTTGTTTTTCCCCCTGATCCAGGGACGGGAAGCGAGGCCTTCACGGGCTGCTCCGTCCCACTGCCGTCCCTCCATCCCCGCCGAGCAGGCCCCTCCGCGCCTCCCTGAGACTCAGCCGTGTTTGCCCAGCGTCTGTCAGCGTGGAAAGTAGAAAATCCCCCCTGACAAGCTTCTGCTGATTCCACAGCGTGGGGCGGGCGCGGGGCTGCATCTGCAGAGACAGCCGCTACCCCGGGGTCAGCCGCGACCACGCCGCGCCCCGTGATGTCTACTTGGGGTGATGGCGTGTAAACAAACGTGGGGAATTGCAAATCTTGTCGTGGCCGCGCAGAGCAGCTCAAGCATTTAAAAGATGGTTGCCCGCAAACCTGGCTGCGAGGTTGGTTGCGGCTGTGTGGTGGCTGAGGAAAAAAAAAATAAAAAAAATAAAAAAAATAAAAAAAAAAAAATCCCCTCTGCGCCCGAGTCTTCTCCTGGCTGACATCTCGGGGAGCACTGACCCAGCACGGCATCGCTGAAGGGATTAATCACCAAATTGTTTCTCATTTTAGCGGAAAGTAAAGGAACCGAGCGCGCTCCAATGTTGGTCTTTTAAAGCCGGGCTCCGCCGGCGCCGGCTTTGTATTTATGTTATCTGACTTGATTTATTTGTTTTTTAAAATGAGGTGAGGAATCTTAATGTCCTGCTGTTTAATGAATTTGGGCGCATTAAAGTTCCATGAGGTCTTTTCGTTATTATGAACTTTGCTAATGTTAGAAAATAAAATATTATAGAATTCACATTTTCTGCTTATGAAGCTAATTTTATTTAAATACTCCTTACAGTGGTCATTAAAACACACTTAGATTTTGCTGCCTTCGACCAGTCAGACGTATTTTTTGCCAGTTTTACATTTACACATATCTGTTTTTCTGTTACTTTTCCCACATGACAATTACCTTTCATTACAAATTTATAAAATCATTTACATTTGAGCAGTTTAAATGTTTCTGCTGACATTTTGTAACTATTACCCTCTCCTAGAATGGCATATGTTCAGGCAGTTAATAAAAAATTAAATGGAATAGCACTAGACAAGGTGAAGCTTTGTATCAGAGTGTTCTGCACATTTCTGGAAATACCATCTTTGTGTTGCAAACTGTGAAGTGAGGTTAGGGCTGTGCCAATATGTGTATTTGTCAGAACTGTCACAGAGTCCATGAACCAGCCAATCACTCTGCTCTTAATTAGACAGTTACACCGGGCTTTTTAGAAAGCATCCTCATGTAAAATGGTGCCTGAGCTTCCAGAGAGGTGCGGGGAGCACCGGGGGCACGGAGCAGCAGCATCACAACACCCCCTCCCCGGCTGAGGCAGAGTTTGCAGCTGCTGCCTCCTTGTCGAGGGATGGGTTTGCAGGAATCCTCCCGGATTTGGAGCAGGGAACGTTGTCTGAGACTCCTGGAGGCAGCAGGGTGTGGGGGATTTGGGTGCTGCGGGGTACAAATGAGTTAGAGAGGCCACTTAGGAGAAATAAAATTAGGGGAAGGTGTGTCTGGGGACTGCTGGGCAGCGTGGGAGGCTGGGGGAGCTTCTCTGTGCCACGCTGGGGCTCTCAGGAGCATCTCCTCAAAAACCTGACCTGGCTTCGCTGAGATACCTACAGAATATTCCACCAAATGCAGAACCTGTGCCCAGGCTTAGAGCAGAGAGAGCATAAAATAGGGCTGAGAATAGTCCTGCCTGCCTGCTGTATTTCAGTTTCCTTTTTAGCTCTGGATCAAAAGGCATTGGGGATTTTTTTTGGATCTTTTTTTTTTAAACAAACCCCAAAATTGCAGTTCTCCATTTCTGACCAAATGTGCAGTTTACAGCTATATCATAATCCTGTGCTTAAACACGAAGTTCACAAAGATCCTTTTTAAAAACACACGTAGATTTGCACTGCTAGGAGGCAGGGTTTGCCTAATAAGTGTGGAGTGGCCAGGAGGGATTATTAGTGTTTGCCACGAAATTCACCTTGGGATACGGCTGGGATAAATTCCTCGGCTCCTTATTTAAGCAAAGCAGGACAATATTGAATTCAGAATACCAGAGAAATTCCATTTCCTCTCTGTCTGTGCCCACACTGCTTTGTTTCCCAGCACGAGTGCTTTGGTGACGTAGGAAATATTCCTGAAAATATCCCTGAAAATCCACCGTTCCCCCTCTGCCCAGGGCAGGATATTCTCTGTGGGGCAGCTCAGAACGAGCTGCTGCTGGCCATCAAAACCCAGAGAGCTGAGCAGAAACAAGGAGCTCTTTGTGGGGTCCCCAAAGTGCAGCCCCAGAGGGGGGCTCAGCTCCAGCTCTGCCAGCAGAGACATCGAGGGCTTGGCCAAACTTTGAGGAGCAGGATGAGGAGATAGTTTGGGGTGAGTGGCAGGGCTGATCCCGGTGTGAATCGTTATTCCAGAGGCGTCCCCGAGAAGTTTTAACAGTCATAGCAGATTAACCTTGCCTGGGCACTGGGAGGCGAGTCAGCTGATGAATTTACATGCAGCCGGATGAAAATGCTATTTGGAGAGAGATTGAGAGTTTATTTGATTAAATCCCTTTCTCCAATACCTTGACCTCTTTCTTGTGAAATAATCAGAACTGTTTAGCAAGAATATTCTGGCATTAATAATGAATTGCTTTGGAGCAGGTTTTTCCTGCTCTGGGCCCAGCCCATCAGTGCCCGTGCTTTTGGGGGGACGCGGGGACGCCGCCGAGCGGAAAAGGGCTGAAGAAACACATTTTAATTTTTCTTCTGGAATTTACAGTCGGACGGACAATTTACAAGCCGATGTATTATTTAGGAGGTGCATTCTCCTGGCACGTCTAGCAGCAGCTCTGGTTTTCTGTGCCTGGTGGATGGAAATGAGGAGGGAAAGCTGTGCCTGGTGGGTGGGTCGCAGGGTCAGCAGCACCAGGGGTGGCTGGACCCAGGGAGGGAGGGCTGGGCAGGGATATCATCAATCTGGGAAGGGATCTCATCAGTCTGGGAAGGGATCTCACTAATCTGGGAAGGGATCTCACTAATCTGGGCAGGGATCTCACCAATCTGGGCAGGGATCTCATCAATCTGGGCAGGGATCTCACCAATCTGGGCAGGGATCTCACCAATCTGCACTAACAACTCCAAGGGCTGGCACAGGACGGTGCCAGAGCCTTCCCAGTGCTGCCAGTGACAGGGCAAGGAGTGATGCCCAGAAAATAAAACACAAGTTCTTCCCTGCTGAGGGCGGCAGAGCCCAGGGGGGCCGTGGAGTCTCCATCTCTGGGGACATCCCAGACCCCCCTGGATGTGTTTGTGTCACCCCCCTGGACGTGTTTTGGTGTCCCCTGCACTGTGTCACCCCCCTGGATGTGTTTGTGTCACCTACCTGGGTGTTTTTGTGTCCCCTGCCCTGTGTCACCCCCCTGGGTGTGTTTGTGTCACCCCCCTGGGTGTGTTTGTGTCCCCTGCCCTGTGTCCCCCTTCCTTGGCAGTAGGAGTTTGGCCTGGCTGATCCAAAGGCTCCTTCCAGCCCTCAGGGCTCCAGGATTCTGTGGCTCATTCTGGAGAGTGTGGAGACTCTGGTGATTGTTTTTAACCCTTGTGTCACCTCCATGTCCCCCCTTGCTCCTGCAGTGGCGATGTGCTGTGAGCCCAAACCTTCCTCTGTGGAAGCAGTGTGGGTGCTTTATTTATTATCTATTAATTATTTATTTATTATTTATTTATTTATTATTTATTATTTATAATTTATTATTTATTATTTATTTATGATTCTATAAGAATAAACTATATTATAATTTATAATGATAGAAAGTTAATATATAATTATAAATGATTATGTCTTGTTTATTATTTTATTATTATTTTTATATTTATTTATTTATTTGTTTATGCTTATATAAAAATAGGTTATAATTTATAACTATTATTATATAATTATAAATAATTTTGTATT
>JAOTBB010000369.1:36764596-36775200 GCA_025629985.1 Chamaetylas fuelleborni | reverse complement strand
ACATCTTTTTTCTTTTTTTTTTTTTTGTTGGTGGTGGTGATTTTGTGGGGCGGTTTTGTTTGGTTTGTTTTTATTGTTGTTTTGGGTTCTTTCTGTGGCTTTTTTCATTGCTGGTTGTATGAGTTTTTTGCATGGTTTGTTTTTATTTTTGTTGCTGTTTTGAGTTATTTTTTCTGTTTTTTATTTGGTTTCTTTTTTAGTTGGTTGTATTTTTGTGGGATTTTTTTGCATTGTTTGTTTTTATTTTTGTTGCTGTTTTGAGTTACTCTTTCTGTTTTTTATTTGGTTTTTTTTTAGTTTGTGGTATTTTGTGGCGTGGCTTTTTTTTTTTTTTTTTTTTTTTTTTTTTTTTTCTTGGCTGTTTTTACTGCTGCTGTTTTGGGTTTTTCCTTACTATTTGGGGTTTTTTTGGTTATTTGTTTTGGTTTTTTGTTGCTGACACTTTTATGGGTTTTTTATGAGTTTTTGCTCTGTTTTGCTGGGTTTTTTTGTCTCTCTGAGCTTTGCCTTCCAATCCCACCCCTGATACCCACCGGGGCAGAGCTGATGCTCAGCCCCAGGACCCCGTGGGGGTAATTAATAAAGAGCCGAGTTCAGAACGAGCCGGGACAAATCGGAAAGCTGCGAGCTGGGCGATAAGAGCCGGGGCTGACACTCCCTTTGTGGCGGGGTTATCGAATCAGAATAAGCACTCGGAGCCAACAGCAGCAGAAAAGCCGAGAGGGAGGCGCAGGAGCCCCGCAGTAATTGGGTTTCCCCCACAAATGGGATCCCTGCAGCACCAGCATTTCCCTTTGAAGGGTCCCCGCTGCCTTTGGGGTGCACGGCTCCCATTAGCCCCTGCCCAGGCACATGAACGCGGGAACATCCCAACATTTGATATCCTAATCCCACTTGCTTCTCTTCCCCACAGCCCGGAGTGGCCAGAAATAAATCACAAAACTGCAAAGGGACAAAACAACACACACTGCCTTTCATGGGAATATAAAAATGACTTTATTTGTTCTGTTTAATACATATATTTTAATTTTTCAGTATTTGGTTATTGATTTTAAAAATATCTTAATCCCGGTTTGATGCACTATGAGTTTAGGGAGTTACCTAGAAAAGAAAAAAACAGATTTTAGTCTTGAAAACTTCGGAATTTCTCCCTTGTATTCAGAGAGGAAGGAACAAAGGGATAAAAGCAAAGTAGGGAAATAAAGAATCTGCAGGAAATATATAAAATACAAATAAAGGAGATAAAGAAAATATAAATTGATCTTCTGGGAGCATAAAAAGAAAAGGTGAAGTGTTGACTCTGTAGCTCAGAACTGCACGACTCTTATCAGGTTTAAAACATTCCTGGGTGCTGGGGCTTTATTTCATTTTATTTTCCAGCAGGATTTAGAAGGTAAACAGTACTAATGTATATCTAAAAAATATTATATTATATCATATATATTGTACATTGTATATTACATATATGATATAATATTATATATATATAACTTATATCTTATATCTTATATCTTGTATCTTGTATCTTGTATCTTATATCTTATATCTTATATCTATCCTATATCTTATATCTTATATCACCTTATATCTTATATTTGGTTTTGTAGGGTTTTGTATGGTTTCCTAAGGTTTTGTAGGGTTTTTTTATGGTTTTGTAGGGTTTTTGTATGGTTTTATATGGTTTTATATGATTTTTGTATGGTTTTGTAGGGTTTCTGTAGGGGTTTGTAGGGTTTTCATACGGTTTTGTATGATTTTATATGGTTTTGTAGGGCTTTGTATGGTTTTATATGGTTTTGTATGGTTTCCTATGGTTTCCTATGGTTTTGTAGGATTTTATATGGTTTTGTAGGGCTTTGTATGGTTTTGTAGGGGTTTTGTATGGTTTTATATGGTTTTGTGGGGGTTTTGTATGGTTTTTGTATGGTTTTTGTATGGTTTTGTAGGGTTTCATATGGTTTTGTAGGGTTTCTGTAGGGTTTTGTATGGTTTTGTATGGTTTTGTATGGTTTTGTAGGGTTTCATATGGTTTTGTAGGGTTTCTGTAGGGTTTTGTATGGTTTTGTAGGGTTTTGTATGGTTTTGTAGGGTTTCTGTAGGGTTTTGTATGGTTTTGTATGGTTTTGTAGGGTTTTGTAGGGTTTTGTAGGGTTTTGTATGGTTTTGTAGGGGTTTTGTATGGTTTTGTAGGGTTTCATATGGTTTTGTAGGGTTTCTGTAGGGTTTTGTAGAGTTTTGCAGGGTTTTGTATGATGTTTTAGGGTTTCTGTGGGGTTTTTTAGGGTTTGCTCCTCGCCCCCCTGCTAAGGTTTCCATTCTCTCCAGAATCCCCAAGCCATGGGGCAGCTCTGGGCTGTTCCCTGGTGCATCCCAGCTCTTCCCCTGCTGCCCTTTTCCCATTTGCAGCACAAGTCACCCTGGCTGGGAGGGGTCTCCCCATTTCCTGGGAATATCCCTGTACCCACAAATCCTTCCATTGGGTTCCATCCCCTCCTCCTCTGCTCAGTAAATGATTCCTGCTGCAGGCACAGCCCGGAGCCTTGCTCCCACAAGGGGCAGCAGTTTGTTTCTATATTGATAAATGCAATTTAATTTAATTTAATTTAATTTTGGTGGGAATAGGAAGGTGGAGATGCTGGATCAGAGCTTTTCCAGCAGGATCTGCTCTTCCTGCCTCACCTCCCTGGACAGACCCAGCTGCCCAGCAGAGGCTCCAGGTGTGAGTGCAGGAGGAGGGGCTGCTCTTTCCCAGGTGGGCTTTGCAAGAGGAGAAGTTCATGTCTGGCTATTCCACTCAGGGAATTCCATGATTCTATAAAAATTTATATTTCTTTTTATCCATCCATTTCTTAGCAGGGATCAAACTTACCCAAACTTAGGCTGAGCTTTCCCCCCTCAGAAAGGAGATGGAGGTGAGGATGAGGAGCTCACACCTGAGGGTCTGGGGGACACACCCAGCAGGAACTGGGGCTCTCCTCCCACTGCCACCAGTCCCTGTGGGAGGCTGCAGATCCCAAACTGGGCGGTTTGAGATGTGCCCTCCCCTCCTCATGCTGGGATATCCGTGCTCCTTGTGAAGTTATCCAGAGCGCCCTAAGGAGGGATTTATCCCTAAGGAGGGATTTATTCCCAGTGAGGAGCTCTGGGCAATGAACTCTAAACAAACCTCATCTCTTTGGAGGATTTTTAGTTTGTATAGTGAAGAAGAAAACTTTTTCTCCCCACCAAAACCCGGGGTGGACAGGGATGGCTTTAACCCCTGCTCAGCAGCTCCCTGAGCAGCGTGGCTGCTGGAAAAGGACATTTCCTGCTCCTCCTGCCCTGTCCCACCTGTGCAGGCAGCAGCAGAGCCTCTCCCAGCCTGGAGCAGGCAGCACTGCTCAGGTGGGATGCTCTGGGTGCCCAGGGACATCCTGGCTGTCCCCAAACCTGGTGGCAGCAGGAACAAACCCCCCCGTGCATCAGCAATGCGCCCAGTTCAGAGGCTCGGGGAAAATCGGGGCTGCAGCACCTGAATCACCGTCTTGAGTTTATGAAAATTATAATTATTTTGATTTCAGTCCACAGACAGCTTGAAATGTTGCAAAACTCTGCAGGTGCTCTCGGTTATAACAAAACCCCAGAACAGATGGTGCAAGGTACAAGGCCAGCTCAAGGGATTAAATGCAAGGCTTTTGAAATTTAAAATTAAAGCTGGGTGATCTTGGGAAAATGTACCTGCCAAACAAGCTCGCTTAAAAAAAAAAAAAAAAAAAAAAAAAAAAAAAAAAAAAAAAAAGTTCTCCAAGTTCTCCATACAAGCTGATTTAAATTCAAATGAGACAAAAATTGGGCACTTTAAAAGTGCTTAGGAGAGGATTAAAAATCCGCGAGCGGGAAGAAATGGGATGGATAGGAAGCATTTGTTGCGGGTTTTTGGTGGCGAAAATCACGTTCCCTTTTGGTTTCTTGGGAAGTGCTTCGGTGCCTGGTGGGGAAAGGCTCTGCCGACCCTCCCTGGGCATTGTCCGAGGCTCTCGGGGACACCCTGAGCTTGGTGCTTGGTGGCAGAACTGATCCCCCGGTGCCACCCCGGTGTCGCTGGGCGCCCATCCCGGTGGCTTTGCTCTGTTTTGGGGTGTAAAATCCATCCGAGAGTTCATCCATCCTGGCCGCGGCCGGGAGAGCATCGGGCAGGGGATGGAGCCCCTGCTCCAGATGTCCCCTTTGTCCCCAGCATTGTCCCCCCTTCCCGCTCCCCCTGGCACCGGGACATTGTTTCGCGCGTCGGTTTTTGCTTTAAATCGCTCTTAATCGCCAGCCCGGTGGGGGCATTGAGGCTCACAATGGGCAAAGAGCCCCCGGGGTGGAAAAGCCGCAATCTGCCCGGCTTTGATGGCCTTGTTGGCCGGAATTTGGGACTCCAGCGAACACTTCGCCGCAGCTCCATTGAAAGCAGAAAGGGCTGGCACAGCCCTCGACGCTGCCCGGTGTTTGCTGGAGCCTTTGTTAATGTGCGAGATAACCTATTAATCACAACTTTTATATTCATATGCAAAACGTGCCTGGAGGACAATTTAATCGTTTATTACAAGCACTTGCTGTATTTACTTTGCCTTTCCCTCTCTCTTCCCTCTCATTAAGGGAGAGGGAAAAGGGACTCGGGATGGGCACCCTGGAAAAGGGAAAAACTGCGCAAAGTTTCAGCCCGCGCCCTGTTTTGATAAGGATTTGAAAGTCAGCATGATTAAAGTAATTGAAAGATCCTCTCTTATTTTTCCTGCCCGTTCCTGTCTCGTCTTGTCACATTAAAGGTTTTTAAGGACTTTAATTAGGTGTGTTGGTTAGGGAGCCGACAGAGAGCAGCCCTGTCCACGCCCAGCCCCTTGATGGGAGATGATCACTCTGGCAGGTACAGGCTGGCAAGCTGAACCGATATAAATTAACTAGGAAAGGTTAAATTAGAGTAAAATGAGGATTGTAGACCAATCTAGGAAGCAAAGGCAGTTGTGAGCCAGTGCCTGTTCTGCCTTCTGCTCTCAGCCATGACTGCATGGAGAGCTCGGGACTGGGAAGCTTTTCCATGAGGATCAGCGTTAATTGTTTCCTTATAAAAAAATTTGGATGTGGGAAGATGAGTCAGGGCTGGGAACTCTCGGGGAGGACAGGGAGAGGCTTGCACAAAACTTTATTTTCTGAGCGGTGCAGAGAGGTGGATTTTGGAAGGGCTGTGCAGAAAGAGAAGGGAACAAACACTGGGAGGGCTCCGAGCGGGGCAGAGCAGAGGAAGCAAAGGGATGGAGGAAGATTCTGTGCAGCCACCTTCAGCCTGAGCCTGAGGCCTGGAGTGTCACTGTCCTGTGTCCCTGTCCCTGTGTGTCACTGTCCTGTGCCTGAGGCCTGGAGTGTCACTGTCCTGTGCCCATAGCCCAGTGTGTCACTGTCCTTTGTCCCTGTCTCTGTGTGTCACTGTCCTGTGTCCCTGTCCCTGTGTGTCACTGTCCTGTGCCTGTGGCCTGGAGTGTCATTGTCCTGTGCCTGTGTCCCCATGTGTCACTGTGCTGTGGCCCTTGTGCCACTGTCCTGTGCCTGTGTCCCCATGTGTCACTGTGCTGTGGCCCTTGTGCCACTGTCCTGTGTACCTGTCCCTGTGTGTCACTGTCCTGTGCCTGAGGCCTGGAGTGTCACTGTCCTGTGCCCATAGACCAGTGTGTCACTGTCCTGTGTCCCTGTCTCTGTGTGTCACTGTCCTGTGCCCCAGTGTGTCACTGTCCTTTTTCCCTACCTCTGTGTGTCACTGTCCCATGCCCCCAGTGTGTGTCCTGTGCCCATGGTCACCAGCTCAGGGGATCCTCTGGGCCCGTTTTCCCACCCTTCCATCATTCCCTAGCCACCACTTCCCAGGCACAGAGCTGGAATTTGTCCCAGAGAATCCCAGCTCCAGGGGACAACCTTGGCTGGGACTCACCTTCAACACTCCTCGGAGTCAGCACCACGGGTTTGGGATGAACCTTGGGGTCTTTCCCAGTGGTCAGGACCAAAAAAAAAAAAAAAAAAAAGGCAGCATGGTTGCAATGCAGAAATGTTAATTTTAAAATGTTTTTGTTAGTTTTTATTCTATTTAAATTGTTCTCTGGCACTCAGCAAGAGGGGATCACCACTGGATGGTTCTGGATCACTTTTTTAACTCTCCTGTAGGGCTGCTGAACAATGCAAACAAACAGAGGTGGGTCCTATACTTTATCTGAATTAAAAAAGCAACACTCCTTGTTGTGTTTTATCAGGATGTCTATTTGGTTGGGTATTCAATTACAGGGTTCATTAAATCAAGATCGCTGTAGCCATATTTCATCTTTTCATTGCATGTGACACTGGGGGGGTTCCATGCTCAGTGCGGAGGCTGAGTTGCTGCTTGCAGTCCAGAAATGACATTTCCACCTCAGACTGCTGGGAATTTTCAGAATTTCCAAATTTAGAGCATCATGTGTTGCCAGCACATCCGTGACTGGGATTGCTGGTTCCACACACCCTTTTACTCAGCCATAATAACCAGGAAAAGTGGGTTTAATTTGTCTGACAGTCTTTAATCTCCCCCTTTGTTGGAGTGTTTGGTGTTGAAGTATTCTTTCAAGGACTTGGTGGTTGCTATAGATATTTTACTCCATAACAAGGATTACATTGCATTAATCCTACAAAAAGATACCATAATTAATTTCAAGATTGCTCCGGAGCCAAGAAGTATTTAAAAACCTTAATTAAGCCTAACCTTGTTTTCTCTCCCAGCTGATCAGAGGCAGGCTGTGAGGAGGGGGGGTGTCCCTGTGCCTCTGTCCCCATCCCTGTCCCCACTCACCCCCGGGAGCCGCGGCTGGCAGGGAGGGAAGCAGTTCCTCAAAGCTCGGGAGAAACGCGGCGCATTTATCAGCTCTGAGTGGATATCATTGTGTTTATAACAGAGTGGAGGCACCATGCAATTTTGCTCTTGAAATTGGTTTATATAGATGACTGGTTGCTGTGAAGTGTGTGTCAGAGTTGCATGCAGCCCTTATGAAGTAGTACAATTGTCATCGCTTCTTACATGGTTGTTGAGGAGAGCTGAGAGCCCGGCTCAGTCAGCTGTTGAATAGATAACCCAACACACTTAACGTGGCATACATTGTAAAGAATTACATGCCTGCTACAATGAGCTCTGGGCCTCTGCTCGAGATAATAATCCTGGTGGGTGTACCACGTGTGGCGGCTGTCTGATCGCTCAGATATGACTGACGAAACATAAAGAAAAATGTCAGGCGGCTGCGAGGAAAATGCTGCTGGAAGTTTGTTTAAGGTTCACGGCCGCGGCTGCGCCGCCGCGTTAACCCCGGATCCGCCAGCTCCGCTTTGGGGTGGGCTTGGGTTTGTCAGCTGTGATAAAAGCCCTGCCTGTCCCTCCCCATCGTGGTGGCCTTGTCCTTGTCCTCCCCTCTCACAGTGTCACTTCACATTTGCCAAACGCCACCGCGGAGGGCGAGCGCTCGTGACTTCTTAAGTGCCGTGGCACAAGTGATTGCGGGGAAGGGAAGGGCAGGAGGGATAATCGAGCTGGCAATATGGACTGGGCCGCAGCAGCAGTAATTAACAGTGCTGGAGGATTAACGAGAGGAAGAAAGAAAGAAATAAATAGAGAGCAGCCACTCCAGAGGGGCTGAGCGCTGCACAGATGAACGTGCGGGGGAAACGCGGACGGGGCCGTGGGGTCAGAGGCAGTCACAGCCAAGGCTGAATTCCCTGGATTTGCTGAAATTCTGGATGGTACTGAAGAGAGGCTTTGGGGATCCCTGCCACATGATCTTGTTATTCACCAAGGAGTGAGGGGGGCACAGATCTTGGTGTTGCTGTGGGGCTAGAAAGCAGAGAAAGAATACAGCAACACGACTCCTCTTCCAAGCAGCAAGAAGGAGTGATTTATTGAAAAGTCACAGCATTTATATAAGGGGGATCACAAAAAACAAAGTAGAAAAGGCTCATTGGTCAAAGAGGGCAACACCTCTTTGAAAACATGCTTCGTGCAAAATATCACGAGACACTCACGTGGCTCAGTGGTCAACACCAGGTGTCCATCTGTGTTTTCTTTCTACCCTTCCTGTCTGAGAAAGATTCCCAGCCTGGGAAAGATCCTGGCTGGAGCTAAGAAGAGTCAACAACCTGGGGAAAAAACTTGATTAGGCTCCCCATGAACCTTCAGCAGTGCCCACATCCCGGGGAGTGTGGCACAAAGATATCTGTGTGTATGATCTCTACATGCAAACCCAGTGGAAGGCCATAGAACAAAGGATTTAATGCTTGAGAGAAATGGCAGTGGCAGAGATTGTCTTCTCAGATGACGTAACGAAGAATCCAGACTTGGTACCGTGTACATCCGTGATGTCGTGAAAACACCACAAGAATTCGCTTCTGCTTTGGCAATAATGAAGGGGGATGAAAGGGAGGAGACCATGCTTGATATGGCAAAAAAACTCAGCGCATATGCAGAGGCTGACATGCAAGAATTGTTAAAATTCATCTGCAGAAATTAGGAGAGAAGAGAGAGAAGAATCACGAGAAACTCAGAGAGGAAATTAGAGATGAGATGAAAGAGGGATTCATCCAAATCTCGGCTGTTCAGATCAGAGGTTCTACACACCTCACCTGGGACACCTTCCAGCCATCCTGCTGCTCCTGCAGGCTGGGATGGAGCATCCCTGGATGTGGGACCATGCAAAGGACAGGGCCGAGGGGCTGGAAGGGCCACTGGGACCACTGGGATGTCTCACTGTGGAGCTGTACGAGTCTGAGGGAGCCCACGGGGGGTTCTTGCCCCATGGGAAAGCACAGGAAGGGTTGGGATGGGAGGAGGGAGGTGGGGGAGACCCTATAATCTGTAATTTGTAATTTGCAGTTAATAATTTCTAATTTGTATTTTGTAATTTTTGTAATTTTTGTAATTTTTGTAATAATTTGTAATTTATAATTTGGAATTTGTAATTTTTGTAATTTTTGTAATAATTTGTAATTTGTAATTTACAATTTGTAATTTTTTTAATTTCTGCAATGTTTGTAATTTTTGCAATTTGTAATTTGTTATTTCTGGTATTGTTCGACCCACAGCTGTGTCCTGTGAGATGGGAAGTGTCCAGCACACCCAGCTGCTCCCTGCTGGATTATTTCTCTCCGTTTACATGGAAGTCTCTTACCTATATTTTTATTTAATTCCCAATTTATTTCCTTGGAATTTTCCCTAGGAATGAAGTGTGTGGCTCTGGAAATGGGTTTGGACCTTTGGGCCTGCAGCACCCCCAGGGAGCAGAGCAGGGCCAGGGGACAGAAATCAGAGATGATTGTTGGAACCCAGGAGCTTGAGAGCTTTTGAGCTTTTTGTGCTTTTGGACACTGACCTCCAGGGGAATATTGCTCTTGACTTGAAGCCTTGGAGAAGGCTTCTAAATTTGAGTGATGAAGTTAGAGTTATAGGTGTGCGTAGCTGGAATAAAAGTGTCTAATTTCACATGGAGGAAGGTTTTTAATTTGAAAATTTTAAAATGTAGTAATAGTGCAGCAAAATTTGGCTTTTTCTGGTAGGAAAAATTCAGGGCTCTCCTACAACCCCAAGTCTTTTCTAGATCTCTATTGTTGGGATGTAGCCAGTCTAAATTACAGCCATAATCTGACCCTAATTCTTGCTGTTTTACTGCTTTCCCCTCTCCCATCCCAAACACTTTCATTTTTCTCTTTCTGAAAAAGTCTCCATGAAGAAATCCTGTTTCAGGAGCTATGGCTTGCAGTGAAGCTGCCAATCCAGAATTTTTTGGTAAAAGCTGAAGTAATCTTAAATTTGGCCCAGGAAAGGGTTCAAAGCTCATCCCAAGAGGTGAAAAAAACCTCAAGAAAAGAAGAACCCAAACAACCTCTTGGTTAAATCCTAAACTCAAAGAAAAACAGAGGCTGAGGGAAATTGTTAATGCTAAATAATAGAAATATAGGAGCAGAACGGATGATTTTCCAGCTGAGGAATGGAATTCACACAGGTGCTGGAGTTTCCCTTCCCTTGCCGTGGATTCCCATCCTTTGAACAGCCAAACTGGGGATTTCTGGGAATCCTGGGAATTCTGGAGGCTCCTGCCTGCTCTCTGCATCCCCAAACTGAAATCAGTACGAGGGGCTGCACTTTGGTGTCAGGATGGAAAACGTGCTCCTCGTGTCTTTTCCCTTGGAAATCTTGCAGGAGCTCAGAACTCTGCGGAATTTCCTCTCTCCCCACTCGCCATATGTTTGTGCATTTTGATATAAAACCCCTCCTGATGGATCCCATCCAAATCCCAGGCTAAGGCTGCAGCCTGTGCAGCAGCAGTTGCAGCAATTTTTCCCTTTCCATCGCTGCATTTCTCGCTTGTGGCGCTCAAATTCCCACTCCTGCTCTGCAACCTGGGAACAATTGGGAAAACAGAGTTTTATATCAAATCCTCCAATTATTTACTTATTTCTGAATATAGAACAGGGGCTAAGTGTAGTTGTTTAGGGTTTTTTTGCTTTTTTTCCCCACCAAAACCTTGATGAGAGAGGAAGGAAGGAAGGAAGGAAGGAAGGAAGGAAGGAAGGAAGGAAGGAAG
>JAOTBB010000369.1:36708857-36719996 GCA_025629985.1 Chamaetylas fuelleborni | reverse complement strand
GGGATGGCATGGGATGGCATGGGATGGCATGGGATGGCATGGGATGGCATGGGATGGCATGGGATGGGATGGCATGGGATGGGATGGCATGGGATTATAGCCACACTCTGTGGTAAATGGATGATGAGAAAACCAGGAAAATCCATTTGGGGGAAGAGCCAAAGAATTGTCACCGTTTCAAAGGCTGTGTCACTTTCCAGGTGACACCTGGGGATGACAAATCCAGCCTCCTGCAGAGGGGACCTGGCACATTCCCAAGGCAGCCTTGTCCATATCTGGAATATTTCTTTGTAACAGGGGAGCAGCTGCCGTTTGTGCTGGAATTAGGGCAGAGGGAAAGTTTTGCTCCTGTTGACACTGCAAGGAAAAAAAGGATTTCCATCTTTGTGGTGCCTCTGGTTGCCTTTGCCACACTTGGAATCCAGATTTTGGGTCTCAGCCACAGAAATGAATGATCTGTCAGGGAAAAAAACATCCTAAAGAATGGCTGAGATACCCTAAAAGTGTGCTGAAAGTTCAGATAATTGAGCAGAGCTTTCAGAATTCAGAATAAATCACTGAGATTTGCAGGGCACACAGAGTTCTCCACGGCCCCACACTTCAAACAGCAAATTCATCTGCCCCAAACAAAAACGTAAAGGAAAATAGGCTGGAAAAAGGGGATTTGGGGGCACATTTTGAAAAATTCTGCTGCTTTGAGAAGGGTTCAGAGCCAGCTGTGAGTCCTCAGTGCCATTTTTCAGCGGGAGGAAAATGCCAGAGCAGCTGGGGCTGTCCTGGAAGGGAAATCTATGGATCCATGGATGTCCTCTGACCTTCCTCACGAGCACCTGGCCCAGCCCTTATAAATACCACTAAAACCAGGCAAAGGAAAGACAAATTTCTGAGCAGCCCCATCAGCTCTTGGGATTTAAACAAGCTCAACATGTTGCCCAAATTATCCTAATAAGCTGCACCTTCCCATAAATCTTTAATCTTTAATTAGGACATCACTGGAAAGCTGAAGGCACAAAACTTCCAGTGCTGGGTTCTGTAGGAAGCTGAGCCAGGCTGGAAAATCTCCCTGGGAAGGTTTGGAATATGTTTGGAATTGCTCAGATAAACAACCCCAAAGTGGGAAACATCCACAGGAGGGGCTGGGAGTGAAGGAGAAATTGCTGCTGGATTTATCAGACTGCAATCATCCCTCAATATTCCTGAAGATAAATGGGAAGGAATTCTTTCCAACCAAAAAAAAAAAAAAAAAAAGCAGCAGCATGGCAGAGAGTTGCCTTTGACACGGGGATTATTGATAGCTGTGATAAATTCCCAACATCCAGCAGGGGAAAAAAAAAAAAACCCACAGCAAGGCTGGAAGTGAGGGAGTGGGAGTGGGAAGTGCTGGGGATGTTAAATTCCAGCTCAGCCTCATTATGCCATCGGCAAAATGTAAAAACAGAGGCTGGGGAAATGTCTCATTAAGGATTTCCCAGCTGGTTCTGGGGCTGGAATAATGAAAAATGCAGGAGAAGCTCTGGGGTGGGGGTGGCAGGAGCAGCACTTTGGCACAGGGGGTGAATTCCTGGGATTGTCCAGGAATTCTGCTGCAGGAAAAGAGGGTTGGAAAAACTGGGGGTTTTACACCAGGAGGATTGGATCTGGCTCAGGCACAGAATTCCAGGATCCCCAAGGCTGGAAAATCCAGGATCATCAAGTCCAATCCCCACCTTGTCCCCAGAGCTCCAGGAATTCCTGGGACACCTCCAGGGGTGGGGATCCAAACCTGGGCAGCCCCTCCAATGTTTAACAACCTTGGAATTCTTGGGCTCATTTGTGGCCTCTGAGGGCAGGGAGCAGGATCTGGAACCTACCTGTTTAGATTCCTTCTGGATTCATCCAAACACAAATTCCCCTGGAAGCTGGCAGTGCTTTAACTTCCAGAGCAGCTACAATATTTTGAAATATTTTTATATTTGTAGTATTTTCGATGCTGGAAGTATTTCACTGCTTGAAATATTTTCTTATTTGAAATATTGTAATATTTGAAATCTTTTGATGCTTGAAACATTTTCTCATTTGAAGTATTTTCTTGTTTGAAATATTTTGATGTTTGAAATATTTTTTGATGTTGAACCAAAAGATTTGATTGAAAACTTCCTTTCTTTCTTTCAGGGGCTTGAGTTCCAACAGTGATAATTCAGGTTGGAAATTTCATCCAATTTTTTTTATCCATCCACTTAGAAAATCAACTGAAATTTGGAGATTTAGGAATGTCTTGGAGTGATGGGAATTGTCCCTGGATATTTTTCAGCACTGGATTTGGAAATACTGATCCAAACTGCTCTGGACACTGTAGAAAATCGTATTTCATGGAGAGACATCTGGAATTTCTGGGATATTTCCCTGGGATATTTCCCTGGGATCTCTGGGATGTTCAAACCTGGATATCCAGGGGTGTGGGGAGTGAAGGGATGCCCAGGAACCTCCTCCTCCCTTGGAGAGGGCAGCTGGAACACCGACCCCAAATATTGTTTTATTTGGAAGGAACTCCTGGAGCCTTGGGAAGAGGTGGAACAGCACAAAATTCCAGCCTTTTCCCAAATTTCCCACTGGACTACTCTGCAACACCACCTGGTGCTGCTGGAGCACCAGTGGGGCGGGACAGGGGGAATCCACCGGTCCCAAAAACTGGGAAAGGACCTGGAAATTCCTGCAGGAATGGGGAGGATCAGGAAAAATCCAGGGGAATCAGGAGAGTGGGAAGGTCCAGGAGTCTCCCAAACTTGTTTGTGCCTTGTTGGGCTTAGGAGAAAGTTGATTTTTCGTGTCCTTGGAGCAGCTGGAGGAGGAATTCCTGTTCCCTGAAGTGTGGTGTCCGTGGAATTACAGCCCATGGAATTACAGCCCGTGGAATGCTGTGAGTGCCAGCATGGTGTCCATGGAATTACAGCCCATGGAATTACAGCCCATGGAATGCTGTGAGTGCCAGCATGGTGTCCATGGAATTACAGCCCATGGAATTACAGCCCATGGAATGCTGTAAATTCCAGTGTTGTATCCATGGAATTACAGCCCATGGAATGCTGTAAATTCCAGTGTTGTATCCATGGAATTACAGCCCATGGAATGCTGTGAGAGCCAGTGTGGCACTCTTCCTTCACTGCAGGAAGGACCTTCCCAGGCCTGCAGCTGCCATCCCCAAGGTTTTGGCTGCTGTCCCCAGGTTCGGGATGCTGCAGCTCGGGGCACTGGGGTTTGCTCTCACAGCCTGGCCCTGACAGCTCTGTCAGGAGGGAACAGACAGCAGCCCTGATTGGAGCTGAAGCCTCCTCTCTGATGGCAGCAGGCACTACAGCAGCTGCTGATAATCAAGATAATCAAATCAAGCTCAAGATGTGAGCGTGTGGGACGGGCAGACACGTCCATGGCATTTATTGCACTGACTCCAGGCTGCCTGGGCTGCACAGCCTCTTGCACACAGATTGTTTTGGGGCTGGCAATGGCTGGGAGTGGCAGGGCTGCTGCTCAGGAAGGGTCTGAGCCAGCCCTGAGCTGCTTTGGGCTGCTCTGGCTCTGTGCTCAGGGCAGGCACTGATTCCTCTCCAAGGTTCAAGTGATGCTCCCACAGTGGCCAAAAATACCCCCAGGGCACTGGGGTGTCCCTGGTTGTCCCTGGGGTGTCCCTGGGGTGTCCCTGGGGTGTCCCTGAGTGTCCCTGGGGTATCCCTGGGGTGTCCCTGGGGTGTCCCTGGGTGTCCCTGGATGTCCTGGGGTGTCCCTTGGGTGTCCTGGCCAGCGTGCTGGGGAATCAACTGGAAACTTTTGGTAACAACTTCCACATTCCCAGGAGCTCAGCAATATCCATCACACCTGTAGCTGGGAAAAACCCAACCAAAAATGCAGCTCCCACCCCTGGAAGTGACCCAGGCCAGGCTGGATGGGCTTGGAGCAGCCTGGGATAGTGGGAGACGTCCCAGCCCATGGCAGGGGGTGGAATGGGATGGACTTTAAGCCTTCCAACCTAAACTATTTTAGAATTCTGTGGTTCTTATCCCTAATTTAAAAACAAACAAACAAACAAAAAAAACAACCAAAGGGAAAAAAAAAACCAAACAAAAACCCAACAAAAACAAACAAAAAAAAAACCAAAAAAACCCCAACATGTTAAGGTGGGTTTAGGAGAGTCTGTACCAGCTGAACTTTGTGCCTGGAATTAAAACTCCCTGTACCTGCCAGGATTCCTGGGAATGGGAGAGGAATTCCCAGCACTGAGGATCTGCAGCTCCTCCTATAACACAAAAATTCCTGTTTTAACACAAACCCTGACAGGTGTCAGGGATTCCCTGAGCTTTGGGACTTTCCCAGGTGACTTTTGGGACATTCCCAGGTGAGTTTTGGGACATTCCCAGGCAGGGAATTTGCTGGAAGTTGTGCCCCTGGTGTCCAGTAACCCTTTCCTGAGCTGGGTCTAAAGGAGGGAATGGGAATGGGGAATGGGGAATGGGGAATGGGAATGGGAATGGGAATGGGAATGGGAATGGGAATGGGAATGGGAATGGGAATGACTCCAGAGCTGTTGGTTTGGAGCTCTGGTCTGATTTTGGAAATACCCCTGGGGTCAGTGGCAGTTGTTATTTGCAGTTTGGGTCTGGCTGTTGTTCACCATCTGAAGGGAAAGAGCTCATTAGAATTTTACTTTTAGTGAAGTTTAGAATGATTTTTAGTATTTATTACTGCTAAAAAAAATTGCAGAGTAACCAAGCAATTTTTAAAAACCCACATTTTTATTAAGATAAAGAAATAGGAATTTCATTTGGTGGAGGAGGGTGTGGGGTTTTTTTTTTCCTTTTTTTTTGGTGAGTGTTTTTTGTTTTTATTTGTTTTTTGTTTGTTTGTCTGTTTGTTTGAGTTTTTTGGGTTTTGAGGGTTTTTTTGTTATAATCTTTCCTCGAGTCGTGGTGGAAGTTGAAATGACAACTCCAAACCTGCAGCTGGCTGCACTTGCAGCCCTTCAGCAGAAATGCTGGAGTCAGAGCAAGGCTGTTGCTCTTTCTTTGGCACTCCTGCAGTCACAGGCTCAGGGGGCCCTGGGTGGGATTTACAGCCCCTCCCAACCCAGATAATTCTGGGATTTGATCATTCCCACCCTGCTCCTTTCCCTGTTTTATGAGTTGTGTCACCTGAGGCAGGTGGGGACACCTGTGGTGATTCCATGGCTGTGCTGATCCCCTGCAGGGATGTCATTAATTTATTTATTAAATTAAAACAATTTAGTTGTGAATATTTTATGGTTTGGGGGGGTTTTTTTCCCTAAAAAGTAAACTTTGAATTATTCCAACTCTTGGTTGGGATCATCCTCCTACACCTGTCGGGTTTGAAGGAGGGATCCCACCAGCAGTGCCCAATTCCAGATGTGCTGATCCACACCTGGACAACCCCTGGGTTCACCCAGAAGCAGAGCTGGGAACGAGATGAGGACGGCACAGGGATGCTGGACCCAAAGCCCAGCAGAGGCTGGCACTGAATGAAACCTTTGTGTTGCCACCTGAGCCAGGCCTTGGCCGTCCCTGGAGGCATCCTGGGGTTGGGAGGGGCGGGAATTCCCGGCTCGCCGGGATTTGCCCGGTGTCACATTCCATGTGCTCTGTCCCTGCCCGGCGACGCGGCACGGCCGCGGTGACCTCGCCTGGCTTCACCCGCGGGGCAGGGAGCAGCTCCGGGCTGGGGTGGAGGGTGAGGGGAATTGGGAATTGGGAACTGGGAACTGGGAATTGGGAATTGGGAATCGGGAACTGGGAACTGGGAATTGGGAACTGGGAATTGGGAATTGGGAACTGGGAACTGGGAATTGGGAACTGGGAAGTGGGAATTGGGTAGTGGGAACTGGGAAGTGGGAATTGGGAAGTGGGAATTGGGAATTGGGGATTAGGAACTGGGAACTGGGAATTGGGAATTGGGAATCGGGAACTGGGAACTGGGAACTGGGAACTGGGAACTGGGAATTGGGAACTGGGAACTGGGAATTGGGAATTGGGAATTGGGAATCGGGAACTGGGAACTGGGAACTGGGAACTGGGAATTGGGAATTGGGAATTGGGAACTGGGAATTGGGAATTGGGGTGCTGACTTATTCTTTGGTATCACCATCTCTACTTAGCTGTAATAAACTACAGATTTGTTTATGTCCAGGGTGCTGTAAGGATAATTTTACTGGGATTTACCCAGCCAGTCACTCTGCTTTCTGTTTTATCCCCATTTCTAATTCGTTTTTTGGGACAGAAAATGGGGTCAAACACGGAACCTCAATGTCTGGATAGAACCAGCAAATATTACAGAACAGGACAGCTGAAAATGATTGTTATAATTTTTTATCCTGTGGTTTTGTGTCTGATGCAGTTGCACTGCCTGGGGCCAACTGGAAGGGTTGGAATTCGGGAAGGAATCCTGAGCCCATTTGGGAACATCCCTGTGCTCATTTGGGAACATCCCTGTGCCCATTTGGGAACATCCCTGTGCTCATTTGGGAACATCCCCACATCCACTTGGGAACATCTCCACATCCATTTGGGAACATCCCCGTGCCCATTTGGGAACATCCCTGTGCCCTTTTGGGAACATCCCCACATCCATTTGGGAACATCCCTGTGCCCATTTGGGAACATCCCTGAGCCCATTTGGGAACATCCCCACATCCACTTGGGACCATCCCTGAGCCGTTTCCGGAGCATCCCCGGGCTGGGAGGCAGCTCGGAGGGACAGATAAGGAGATAAAGGAGCGCGGCTGCCGCTGATGAGGGCCAGCTCCGCGGGAATGTTAATTGCTGTAATTGGCTCGCGGTTGCCATGGAGATGGCAGGGCGCTCCGCCGGGGCTGCCACGGGCGAGGGGGGTTTGTTCCCTGGATCCTCCCTGGATCCTCATTCCTGCAGGGCGGCGGCCCTGGAAAAAAAAAATCCCATTTCCCTGTAACTCATGCCTGGATCTGGGGATGCGCTGCCTGGGGCAAGACATGGATAATCCATGGATATTCCATAGATATTCCATGGATATTCCATGGATATTCCACAGATATTCCATGCATATTCTGTGGATATTCCGTGGATATTCCACAGATATTCCATGGATATTCCGTGGGTATTCCATGCACATTCCATGGATATTCTGTGGCTATTCCATGCACATTCCATGGATATTCCACGGATATTCCGTTAAAAATCTGTGGATATTCCATGGATATTCCTCAGATATTCCACGGATATCCTGTGGATATTCCATGGATATTCCATGGATATTCGTGGATATTCCACAGATGTTCCATGAATATTCCGTGGATATTCTGTGGATATTCCAGGGATATTCCATGGATACTCCGTGGATATTCCATGGATATTTTGTGGATATTCCGTGGATATTCCATGGATATTCGTTGATATTCCACAGATATTCCGTGAATATTCCGTGGATATTCCATGGATATTCGTGGATATTTCACAGATATTCCGTGGATATTCCGTGGATATTCCACGGACATTCCATAGATATTCCGTGGATATTCGTGGATATTTCACAGATATTCCAGGGATATTCCGTAGATATTCCATGGATATTCGTGGATATTTCACAGATATTCCACGGATATTTCAGATGTATTTACTGCTGTGGGTGAACCTCTGCCGTGGCTCCATCCATCCTCTCTCCAATGGGTCCCAAAAATGCCCCTGGAGCACATGAAGGGTGGTGGGAATTAATTGGCCTCTGCAGGAATAATTACCCGGCTGATCCAGAGGGGAGATGGGATTTGGGTTTTTTAGGAGCTGCCAATAATCGTGTTTCTGGAATAAGGAATTTCCAGCGCCACAGAGAGTCAATCCATGCCTTCCTCGGGGTTAATTTTTGGAGCATCCCAGCTCAGGTATTCCCGTTGTGGAGGAGTCTTCAGGGATTTCAAGCTTTTGCATTGAATGGACGATTTTGGGAAGTTCTGGAGGAGCAGAACTTCAGCTGTCACTTTTCATAAGTGAGGATTCCCGTGTCCAACCCCCCATTCCCGCCCTCCATCCCTCCCTGAGCCCCCACTGTTATTATGAAGCAGAACAAAATTTCTACTGGAGAGCAAAGAGCTGCCAGTGGCCCTTCCATGCTTCCAGTGCCAATAATTCCCTGCCCAGCTCAGCCAGGATCAATCCATCCGTGGCTGTTCCTTTCCTGCAGCCCAGAGCAAGTGTGGGAGGAAAAATAAATAATTTGGGATGGTCTGAGCAAAACTCGGGGTTATCCAGAGCTGAGCTGCAGTGGATAAAGCACCTTTGCCTGATGCTGCACTCCGAAGGCAGCAGGAAAACTTGGATGTGCAGAATTTCCCGGAGCTCACGGAGTCACAGCTGGTTCATTTGTGCTGGGACCAGGAAAAGCCATAAATAAATAATCTGCAGGAAGGATCCTTCCTCGCCCCCTTTTCCTGGATTTCCAGGATGCTGTGCTGGATCCAGTCCCATCCCTCGAGCCCTGCGGAGCCGCTCCCGCTCCCCTTTTTCCCTTTTCCCTCCCTCGCTCCCAGGAAAGCTCTGGCGAGCCGGGAGAGCCACGTGCCCGGCTAATAATAGTCCCTGCCGCTGTAATTCCCTGGAAAATCAGGCGTTTGGGAAGGGTCGTGGGAGCAGGAGCTTCGGAGCCGTTCCAGGGCTGTCGTGATTCCCGAGCCCTCGCTGGGATTGGGATCCCGCGGGAGAAGCCCTGGCCTGGCACAGTCCCTCCCAAAGAGCTTTTTTATTTTCCATTTCCCTCCAGCTTCCCAGGGCATTTTAAAGAGCAAGGGCTGGGGTGATTTAAAAGATCATTTTTCCTGCAGGGAGAACAACAGCCGTGCTGGAAAAAGGGGAAAAACTTCTGTCCAGGCTTTATTGCCCAGCCAGGGGTTAAATCCTCGAGGATCACTTCAAACAGAAAGCAAAACCGCCGAGCTCGTGGCTGGATGGCAAGTTTTTATGGAAATGAAGGCCGAGGCAGGTCCGGGGAGCAGTGAGGGATGGCAGTGAGGAGTTCCCGGGTTTATTATTCATGGAGAAAAGCAGCGGCAGCCGCGCCGTGCCCGGGGCTGGAGCAGCGCTCGCCGCGTTCCTGCCTCCGCTCCCCAGCCCCGGCCCGGGCATCCTGCTCCGAGTATTCAAATCAAACATTCAAATAAAGAATTTCGGCAGAGATTTCGCTTTGGAATCTCCCTGGCCGTGCTGAGCTCTGCGGGGAAATTCCCAGCAAAAAGAAATCTCTGGAATAGGGACCTTTATTTTTTTTCTGGGAGTGAGGTGCTTAGCGAAGTGACCATCTCCTTTTGCCGTTCTGCTCTCACACAGTGACAATAAATCTGAGTTTTCCTGCAATAATTCCACCCGAATCCGGGCTGGATCTGCTCCCTGTGCCAGGAGCTCGGCTCTAGCCCGGGTTTTCCCCCTTAGCCAGGAATTTCTCTCTCCCCACTGCAGCTCCATCATTTCAAAGTTTATTCCAAAGCTTTAACTCCGCGTTGTCTCCCGTCCTGCTTACCAGCTCCAAGCGCCAGTGCTGCGGGATCAAACCCCAAATTCCAGCCCAAAACACACAAAGGAGGATGTGGGCAGGAAATAAAACCCATCCCAAAGAAATCCAGCCTGGGGAAAGCCGGGAACGCGTCTGAGCGGCTCCGGGGTGGCGGGGAAAGGGGACAGAACAACTTGATTTTAAAGTTCCTGTGAAACCCCAGGGCTGGGAGGGTGGAGAGAGGATTTGGGAGCCCCGGGGCCACCGAGCAGTGTGTGCTCACAAATACTTGTGTGTTTTCCCCGCGTGCGGCTCGGGCAGGGAGGAATTGGCGCTGCCGGCGCGGAATTCCCGCTGGAAGCAGCCGAGACCAGCGCGGTGCTCCCTGAGCTCAGCCGGGAAGTCATCCCAGCCTAATTGGGACTTTCGGTTTTGGTTTTTTTTCAATGCAATAATTGCCGTCTTCCTCTCTGATTGTTCCGACAGGGCAGGGAAAGGATGATGGTGGCAGCGAGGGGAGCAAATCTGTGCTGGGATTTATCTGGGATGGGATTTATCCTCCCCGGGAAAAGGGGCTCAGCCGCGCTGGGCTGGGTGCTCTCCTCAAAGGATTCCTTTTTTTTTTTTTTTTTTTTTTTTTTTTAATAGAAATGCCAGTTAATTTGATTTATAATCCGGAGTGTTAATGGAAGAGAATCATAAAGCAGCCAGCTCGGGGAGCTCGCCCAGCGCCGTGCAGCTCCTCTTTAATTAGCCCCGAGCTGCCGGACAATTCCGAGCCCTAAACTCCCCTAAAATCCAACCTCGCTCTGTCCAGCACCCAAATCAAAGTTTCCTTTCCGATGATCAGAGCAGAACCCTCTGTTGTGGCGGTTTGGGTTTGTTTTTTTCGTTTTTTGTTTTTTGTTTTTTGTTTTTTTCCCGGTAATTTTATTTTCTCTCCAGCACGGCGGCTGCCAGAACCCAGCAATGAGCAATGTTTGAAGGGGCAAAAGCGCTGGCTGTAAATGTGCACAATATTCCACATTATATACATGTCATTCCTGAGCACTGTTGGAACGAGGCAGTGTCAAATCTGGATGACAGATTGAGGTGAAAGCTGGGAAGGGAGAGCCTGTGAAGGAACAGCCCTGACTGAGGCAGGCACCCTATAGAATTTATCCTGCAGGCTACAAGGAACCGGTTCCATCGCACGAAGCACGGCAAGAGGGATAATTGTCACTAATTTGGGGCTGGGCAGCAGCCGGTCTCACAATGCCACCTAGTGCTGCTGGCCGGGTCCCCAGAGCCCAAAACCGGGATCTGACCCAGGTTCCCAGAGCCCAAAATCGGGATCTGACCCGAGTCCCCAGAGCCCAAAATCGGGATCTGACCCAGGTCCCCAGAGCCCAGCCCGACCCCAAAATCGGGATCTGACCCGAGTCCCCAGAGCCCAGCCCGACCCCAAAATCGGGATCTGACCCAGGTCCCCAGAGCCCAGCCCCGACCCCAAAATCGGGATCTGACCCGAGTCCCCAGAGCCCAGCCCGACCCCAAAATCGGGATCTGACCCAGGTCCCCAGAGCCCAGCCCCGACCCCAAAATCGGGATCTGACCCGAGTCCCCAGAGCCCAGCCCGACCCCAAAATCGGGATCTGACCCAGGTCC
>JAOTBB010000369.1:36655306-36666892 GCA_025629985.1 Chamaetylas fuelleborni | reverse complement strand
ATTTTTCAACGGCTTTTTTTTTTTTTTTTTTTTTTTTTTTAAACTTTCTTTCAGCAAAAAACAATATCCAGGTGTTTATAAAGTTGTCCTGTTTGCTCCTGCAGATTTGTGTTTACTGGTGCATTGAGAACTTTGATGGAGAAGGAGTTTTTGCACAAAATGAGACCACCAGGGTCTTTCTCAGTTATTGCTTGTGCCAAATTAAAAGGGTTGTAAGATAGTGATTCCTGAAGGAATTTTTCTTGATTGGAATGCTTGTTGGTTGCTAGCAAGAAGAAATATTAAAAAATACTGTTTCTCCTGAGATATTTCATTAAGAATCCATTTTGAGATAAAACTGGAGGCAGTCATTAAAAAGTAAAAAATTTTTCTTTGAATTTTTAATGTTTAACTCTCTAAATTACTGTCAGTCATCAAATCCCAGAATGGATTGGGTTTGAGGATGATTAGATATTGATAAGAATTTGGGAAAATATGTTCATACCATATAAAAAAAAATAAATTATTGGCTGGAGGGGAGATTTAGCACAAAGTTCTGGCTGTTCCCTCCTGCTGGATTTGCATTTCCACCTATCATTGCTACCTTCCCATTTATCCCAACAGGGAATACATGGAGAGACTATTTTGCCAGTGGCATCCCCAGATTTTTTTAAAATTTTGGGTGTTTATTTGTTCCTCCTTCTCATTTCCCAAAATAACCATTTTGTTTTGTGTTGGTCCTCACAACCCCCCTGGGAATACCTGATAACAGCAAGTCCCTCTCACAACAGTGTTTTGTTTTCAGTGTGTGGAGCAATATCCAAGTAGGAGCAGATATGGAAACAACAAAATTGTCAGTGGGGGATATTTCCCCCCATTTGATGCAGCAATGATAAAAACCAATTATTTTTGGGAGAGTGGGTGAGCTCAGAGGGCAGAGCTGCTGGAATTGGACCCACTGAATTCCCAGTGGGCAGCAAAGTCCTAGAAAGTCCTTGGGCTCCCTGGTTGATTACAGCAATTAAGGACCATAAAGTGTCACTCAAATATTACCTCAGCAGGTGACAGCAAAATGTCCTTTCTCTTGTATTTTGCTCTCAGCACGTCGAGTTTTTCAATTGCAAGGGCTCAGGGGAAGGAGTTGCTATTTACAGCCTGCACAGCACTTGGAAAATTGGGGCTTTTTCTTCCTGAGATATTCCTAGCAGTCCATGAGAGCTTCATGTGGGTTCAGCAGTGGGGTGATTTCAGGATTTGCTGCAAGAAAAGTAATCGAAGATCATGGCAGCTCCTTGGGGAAAAAAAAAAAAAAGGGAAAAAAGTACCAAAAAAGAGAAAAAAAAGTAGAAAATGTAAAAAAATTAAACAAGAGCATGCTCTGTTTGTAAGCCTCATTTATTAGTGTTTAAACCTCCTGGTTTGGGAGCTTTTGGAAGGAAGGAGCTAATTAAAACAATAACACAACATACCCAGCCCAGGCCCAAACTCTATCAGTTGCTTGCCTTAAATTAAGCAGCGTGAAATTCATTTCAACAATGCCCTCCCAGCATGTCACAATTCCTTCCCATTCACTTCCCAGAGTGAGCATTTGAAACAGAGTAATTTTCTTATAATTCTGTTGAAGATGGGAGTCTGGTTTTGTGGTTCTGTGATGTTCCAAATCACTTCTGTTGGAAAAAAAAAAAAAGTAAAATAAATATTCAGGGTTATTTTGGTTGCCTAAAGCCTGATGGTGTGGGAGGTGGTGACACCACTCTAGAAGAAAATCAGGACACTGTAATCATCAAAATCCTTAAAAAAGATGTATATTCTTTAAATTAGCTGTTGGAATTAGGAAGAGCATGCAGTGAAAGCAGATAGGTGGCAAGGATCTCAGCACTGAGGAAAATTCCATTTCATTCCTCCCATGAAGATTATTGTGCTGCACATCCCTGCTTTGGGGACTGGAGCATTCTGTGGGTTTGAAAGAGATGGACTGGTTTTATTTGTTGGGAAGTTGAAAAATCATTGACGTTAAGAAATGGGTGCTGCTGAACAGTGCTTGAGGAAAATAAATGGAAATTTTTCCTTGGTTCAGCCTGGAGAAGAAAAGGCTTTGGGGACACATCCCTGTGGCCTTCCAGTGCCCAGTGGGGATTGTAAAAGTGAGGGAGGAATTTGGGGACAAGGGATGCAGGGACAGGATACAGGGAATGGCTTCCACTGCCAGAGGGCAGGGGTGGGTGGGATATTGGGAACTGGGAATTCCTGGCTGGGCTGGAATTCCCAGAGCAGCTGTGGCTGCCCCTGGATCCCTGGAAGTGTCCCAGGTCAGGCTGGAATACCCTGGGATGGTGGGAGGTGTCCCTGGGATGGTGGGAGGTGTCCCTGCCATGGCAGGGGTGGCACTGATGAGCTTTAAAGTCCCTTCCAGCCCAAACCAGTCTGAGATTCCAGGATTCTGGGATTCTGTGGTGCCAGCACAGGACACGAGCACAGGTCAGCCTGGTTCTCCCACAGGTGACCTGGTGACAGCAGAGCCCCAGGGAGAGCAAACCAAGCCAAGCTGCATGAAACCAAAAGGGAACTAGAGATAAACTGGGACAGAGTGAAACAAGAGGAGGAATGGGAGCTCATCCTCTTGCACAACTCAAATGTCCCTGTTGCAGTACCAAGGAACTAGATGGAGGTGTGATTTTTATTTATTTTATTTTTGAAGTGATCCACCCCTGTGAGCCAGCACAGGAGGGTGACTGGGGGCTGGTTTAGGAATGCACCACATTATTCCAGCATTTCCTGGCTGAAGCCTGCATGTCTGAGGGAATGCTGTGGCAGACCACATATGGCAGCCACAGATGCCTGTGGAGTTGGGAGGATGATTAAGTTTAGTTTGGGGGCAGTATTTGTAATTTCTTTCTTTTCCTAGAGACTTAGAGAACATTCTTGACTTCCCAACGTGTTATGTGGGACAGGCACAGAGCATCCTCCTCACAGGAGAGCTCATTTAGGATACCAGGTGCACTTTTATTATCAGGTTTCATCAAACCCAAGAGCAGCAGCTTCCCCAGAGCCTTGGGAGGATCATTCAATGCTTTCAAGAGCTGAAGTAATTAGAAAAAATAAAGCAGTGTCTCTGTGCTGTTGCAGCTTTAGTTTGGTGTCTTTTATCATGGAAAAATAGCACCTTTTTTTTTCTCCTGGGACTGCTGAATAGCTTTCCTGAAAAAGAGGGACCAGCTGCAGAGGGTGAAGCAAAATTCAGGCTGGAGGTGTTCAGGTGTTCATTCAGTCCCAGGTCTCACAGGCTGCATTTGGAATAAAGCACAGATCAGAGCATTCCCAGGCAGATCTGTGCTGCTTTATGGCTGAACAAAAACATGGAATTTGAAAGGTTTGTGTGTTCATATTTTCAACACTTTGTTGGGTGAAAACCACCTGAGCCTGTAACCATCCCTCTGGCTGTGATCCTCACCTTTCCCTCAGCTCTGAGACTGCAGGAAAAGTGCTTTGGGTGTTATTTTGTGGAGGAAGATCTGAATTTTTAACCTGTGAAAAGGAAAAAGTTCAGAGCAGCTCATCTGTTCTCTAACCAATACCTCAGGCTTTGTGATGCCTGCTAAGCAAAATCTTGTGCCTTGCATGTTCATTTGAACATCACCAAAAGAGATGGGAGTGTTTTGGCAGTAAATAGAGATATATATTACCAGTATTTTTTTCTAAACTCTTATTTCTTAAATGTAGCAACACAATCTGTGCTGAACTGAAGGCAGCTGGAGAAAAGAGATAGACTGCAAGATTTCAAATCCAGGGTAAAAAAAAAAGAGATCAGGAAATGTTGGAAGAATTGCCCTATTTTCTAACAATTAGTATTCCCAAAGAAAAAACATGTTCTAACTACCTAGTAATTTCCAAATTGCTGAGACACCTAATGAGTTGTCTTAAATAAATTTACCAAACATATAGAGGGAAATAATTGCTGAGCATTTGATTCTGAAATCACAACTCAATGCCAAGTGGTTGTGCAGCTGCCTTGTGTGTGTTGGGGATTCAGCAAGAAATTAATTTGCTTGGGAACTGAACCTTGTCCTGGTTGGACTTCCACATCCACATGGGAATTTGTGCAAAAGTCCCCCTGAACCTCCCTATTTAACATTGCAGTAGCTGGAGTGGATTTTGTAATTGGAGGGGGATGTTAATAATTCCAGAGGATATTAAAGCAAAACAGGGGCTGCCAGTGTGATCTCTACACCCCTTTCCTCATGGGAATAATGGAAATATAATGGGAATAATAAACATGCTTTGCTTTCCCTGCTGCTCAGGGTGCAGCTCCCATGGAACCTCCCTCCAGTCTGGGCTCTGCAGTATTTTACTGGGCACACACAGATTTTCCTGGCCCCAGTTTCCATTGCAGCACAGCAAGGTTTTCATGCCAAAGGAAGAGACCCCCACTGTTTTGTATTTGCCTTTTAATTAATTACATCACCTGCCTGGTAATTAAATTTAGCTGCCCACCCTGAGTGCTGGGATGAGGTGAGCACCAACTGTGGTGGCCACTGGTATTTAAAATGTGGGGGTTTCTTAAATCCTCAACTTCTGCTTCTTGTTCTCATACAAAAATGAGTTTATATTTATTTTCTGTGCCCCTCATCTCCATGACATCCTCCTAGTAGTAACCTGTGAGTTAAACCTGCTCTTGTGCACCTGGACCAGGGAGATTTTCATGCTGGTGTTTGGAGTGAGTTATTCCCCCAGGAACAGCTCTCCTGTGGGTTTTGTGGGGTTTTTGAAATGCTTTCTGGCACATCCATGGCATATGGCAGCATATGGCCCTGCAGCCATCCATCCCTGTGCCTGTTTGTTCTCCTGTGCTGTGTCAGGAGCTCTGTCAGGGCTCTGGGAACTGTCAGGGGTGGATTGGCCTCGATTCTCCCAGAACTTGCACAGGCCTGAGGACACTTGGGCTTTTTTTGAATTCAGGCTTGTTTGTGATGAATTTGTCTTGGGGGAAAGGCAGGATGGGCTGGGAGAGCTCACCTGGAGAGACCTCAGAGCCCCTTCCAGTTCCTAAAGGGGCTCCAGGAGAGCTGGAGAGGGACTGGGGACAAGGAAAGGAGGGACAGGACACAGGGAATGGCTCCCACTGCCAGAGGGCAGGGATGGATATTGGGAAGGAATTGTTTTCTGGGAAGCTGATGAGGCTCTGGCACAGGTGCCCAGAGAAGCTGTGGCTGCCCCTGGATCCCTGGAAGGGCCAGGCTGGACAGGGCTGGGAGCACCCTGGGACAGTGGGAATGTCCCTGGCCTGGAAGGAGATGAGCTGTAAGGTCCCTTCCAACCCAAACCAGTCTGGAATTCCATGATTCCACGTTTGCTAAAACATGTTTAGTTGAGCTCCTGACCAACTTAAAATCATTGGAGCAACCTCTGGTTCAGCTGTTTGGTCTGCTGGGTGATCTCTTGAGTTCATCAGGACAGGACCTTGGGGATCTTTGGGAATTTGGCTTCCTGTGTCTTGCAGGGATGAGACTGCCTTGAGTATCCAAAATCTGTCAGGGAGCTGGGAGGTGCCAGGTGGGATTGGTGTTGGGGAGAGGAGCACAGGAGGAGAGGATGGGACAGGAGAGTTTTTTTTCCATGCTGCCCCCAGCTCAGATATTATTCCAACTCCAGCATTGCCAATAGTTGGCTGCCTGGAGGAGGATATTCCAGGATCCAGGAATCATCCCAGTGCCTGGGGACAGGGATGCTGCAGGAAGGCACTGGCTGGTCTCATGGGGAGCTCTTGGTGAGCAGTGATGTTTTCCCAAAACCTCTCTGGGTTGGGATGGACCCCACAGCATCCTAAATCTTTTCTGCCTGTCATCTGGCTGATTGGAGCTGCTAATGGATTGCTGCTTTAATTGCACCAGCAATTAAAGCAATTTAATTGACAGAGCATTCCTTAGGGATGAAGGGAGAGCAATCCTGGGCTGTGGATTTATGGCACTTGGGGAAAAATTATTTGCAAGCTCAGTAAGTTTTTAATTTTTAGCTGCAACAGCTAAAGGTTGATTATTTCTTCAGTGAACACAAAGGCTGGATGTTGTAGTGTCCAGGAAGAGGGTTCATGTCACCTCTTGCTCCCTTAAATGCTGGGAATTCACCAGGAATGTTGTGTCCTTTCCACCTCAGCACATGCTCTCCAGCAGCCTCACTTGTAAGACCAGTCAGTGAGCAGGAGAATATAAATAAAAATATTTTATTTTTAGTATAAAAATAATGAGACCCACTATTCTTTCTGCTTTACCCTTCTCCCTGGTGTTTTTGGGATTGCTTCAAACCTCCACGTTTTTAGCTAAGCTGAATTACATTAGTCGATGAGAGAGGGAGAAAATAAATAATATATTGCACAAAAAAATGAATCCACAGGAGCCCAAAGTATAAAGGCTGTGAAGTAAGCATCGAGTCTTTCATTGCCTTGAATAATGTAATTATCTAGAAAAGCCTGTTTCTTTCAAATTGCCAAATCTGGTGTCACTTGAACTGACTGAAGCCCCACTTGACAAAGTTCCTCTGTCTCCCAGAGGGTCGTGGGATTTGGGTTAGGTAAGGGTGGGATTGATAATTGGTCCTCAAATATGATGTGTGAAACTGTGGGCACAGCTGATATCCCCAAATGACCAGGTTGCTTCTCTAAGCAATGTGACAATAAAGAAGTTAAAAGGTCTTTTTACAGAATCCCAGAATCACCAAGGCTGGCAAAGCCCTCCAAGATGGAGTGCAAGCTGTGCCCAAACCCTGCCCTTGTCCCCAGAGCACTGAGTGCCACATCCACACCTGCAGGGATGGAGACTCCACCATTCCCTGGGCAGCCCCTTCCCATTAAGAAATTCTTCCTTTTGGTGTAAAAAAAAAAGATGGGAAAGGGCTTTCCTGTTTCTTTTCCTCTCATTGCAGTTCCAGCAAGCAGGAGCTGTCAGAGCAGAACTCCCTGCACTTGGTGCTGAGCAGACAGCAGTGTTTGTGTTGGATTGTTGGGCAATATTCTGTCAATATTTCTGGCAATAATTCTGATCTTCAATCAAACATTTCAAACAGAACCCAGAATTCCATCGGAGTCTGGCTCCTTTTCTGCCCCTCTGGCTGCTATTTGCAGCACGGTGCTGACTGTCAGAGTGCTGCTGCAGCTCAGCAGCGTGTGAGTCACAGTCCCGGGGCTGGAACAGCTCGGGAGAGCCGGATCTGCGGCTGGGATTTACCAATCCTGGCACTCCATGGCACCGGGGGTGGCCTGGCAGCACCAGCTGCTCTGCCTCAGGCTCTGCTGCTCTGACAGCAGGGAAACAGTCACAGCCAAACACACCACTAAAAACCAGTGTGTGTCCAGCACAGGTCCTGTTAAACCCCCTCACTGGATCACATCAGACCTGAATGAATGAATGAATGAATGAATGAATGAACAACCAGCACTGCCCCAAAGGGGCCCGGGTGGGAAAGAGCCCCTGGGCTGTGCCAGCCCCCTGTGACACAGCCCCAGGGCTGGGGACAGCTCTGGGACAGGAGAGACCCTGAGGGGCTGGAGAATTCCTGAGGGAAATGGGAAAGGATGGAGAATTCCTGAGGGAAATGGGAAAGGATGGAGAATTCCTGAGGGAAATGGGAAGGGGCTGGAGAATTCCTGAGGGAAATGGGAAAGGATGGAGAATTCCTGAGGGAAATGGGAAGGGGCTGGAGAATTCCTGAGAGAAATGGGAAGGGGCTGGAGAATTCCTGAAGGAAATGGGAAGGGGCTGGAGAATTCCTGAAGGAAATGGGAAGGGGCTCAGGCTGGAGCAAAGGAGGATCCCCAGGGATCTTTTCCCTCTCTGGAATTCCCTGCCAGGAGGGCACAGCTGGGGGGATTTGGGATCTGGGAACAGGGACAGGGACAGGAGGAGAGGGAGCAGCCCCAGGGCAGGGCAGGGTGGATTTTGGGACAATTCCTTCATGGAAAAGGTGCTCAGGGGGAGTCCCCATCCATCCCTGCAGGGATTTCACAGCTGTGCCCCTCACCCCACACACTTCCCAGAGAATTCCAGGGGCTCAGAGCCCTCCAAAGGCAGAAGAGCCCCAGAGTCCATCAGGAGCAGAGCTCAGGGGTTTGTCCCTTTGCCAAAGGAGTGTGGCTGCTCAGGGCCTGCAGCACCTGCCCTGGGAAGGGCAGTCCAGCTGGAATCCTGGAATTCCAGAAGGGTTTGGGCTGGAAAAGCCTCTCAGAGCATCGAGTCCAACCATCCCCAGCACTGCCCTGTGTCCCCAAATGCCACATCCCCTGGGCTTTAAACCCCCCAGGAATGGGGACTCTGTGCCAGTCCTATCCACGAAAAAATATCCAAATATCCACCCTAAACCTCCCCTGGTGCAGTTTAAGGCCATGATCCCTCAGGATCCAGGAGGAGGGAGCTGGAATATTGAACATCCCCCTGCTGTGCAGGGCTGTAAATAAAAAATAATGAATAATCCAAAAGTATCCAGGCCCAGGAGCAGGTATCCATGAAAAAAAAAAAAACCCAGCTGGGCATTGCTGGCAGGTTTGGAGCAGCAAATTATTGAAACAATAAATAAATAATACTGAGGAGGGATCAGTCAGCTGCTGACAAAAACCTCTGACAGCAGCATCCACAATTCACTGAGGGCAAAGATCCAGGGAAAGCTGCCAGCAGATCCAGGAGGTAAATAAGGAGTGGGAAGGAATTGCTGCAGAGAAAAAATGGTTTGGATTTTAAATAAAATAAAGGAGTGACAGGGACAGGAGGGAATGGCTTTAAACTGAAGGGCTGGGCTTGATTTAGGTGGGATGTTGGGAAGGAATTCCTGGCTGGGAGGCAACAGATCCCCAGAGAAACTGTGGCTGCCCAAATCCCTGGAATAACCTGGGACAGTGGAAGGTTGTGGGTATTTAAGGATATTTAATGATATTCAAGGATATTTAAGAATATTCATGGATATTTAAGGATATTCATGGATATTTAATATAGTATTCGAGGATATTCAAGGATATTTAAGAATATTTAAGGATATTCAAGGATATTTAAGAATATTCAAGTATATTCAAGGATATTTAAGAATATTCAAGAGTATTTAATGATATTCAAGGATATTTAAGGATATTCAAGGATATTTAAGGATATTCAAGAATATTTAAGGATATTCAAGGATATTTAAGGATATTCAAGGATATTCAAGGATATTTAAGAATATTCAAGGATATTTAATGATATTCATGGATATTCAAGGATATTCATGGATATTCAAGGATATTCATAGATATTCAAGGGTATTTAAGAATATTCAAAGATATTTAATGGTATTGAAGGATATTCAAGGATATTTAAGAATATTCAAAGATATTTAATGGTATTGAAGGATATTCAAGATCCCTTCCATCCCAAACCATTCCAGGATTCTGTGAACCAGCACCACTGGAGCACTGCAGGGCTTTATCTGCCCATGAATTTCTCCAGGAGGAGCAGTCTGGATCTATATTTAACCAACAGCATTCCCACATCCCAGCACTCCAGGAAAAATTCCTCTGCCTTCCCCTTTCCCACCCCAGCACTCCCAAACTCGTGCTGCAGCAGGACACAGCTGGAAATTCCCCTTTTCCCTGCTCTATCCCCACTGGGAGCTGGAAATTCAGCTTTAAAAATCCCTTTTTCCCCTTTTCCAGCCCTGCATTCCCCATTTTCATCAGCTTTAAAAATCCCTTTTTTCCTCAGCTTTAAAAATCCCTTTTCCAACCCTGCATTCCCCTTTTCCTCAGCTTTAAAAATCCCTTTTTCCCCCTTTTCCAGCCCTGCATTCCCCTTTTCCTCAGCTTTAAAAATCCCTTTTTCCCCCTTTTCCAGCCCTGCATTTCCCCTTTTCCTCAGTTTTAAAAATCCCTTTTCCAGCCCTGCATTCCCCTTCTCCTCAGCTTTAAAAATCCCTTTTTTCCTCAGTTTTAAAAATCCCTTTTCCCCCTTTTTCCAGCCCTGCAGCTCCATGGGGGCAGAGGGAATCTGGAGCTGAAGCTCCCAATCCCAGGAAATCTGCCAGGACCAAGAAAATATTGGATTTTCCACTGGCAGATTTCCTGTAACAGCAGCACTGGGAAAAGATCTGCAGAATGTTCAGCCCTGAGAGTTTTAAAGGAATATTTCCTTTAAATATTGAAAATATTGAAAATAAAATAAATGTGATTTCAAAGCCGCTTTCAATATGTGAAGTGCTGAATCCTCTGAATCCTCTTTTTTTCTGTCGTCCTCCCATCCAACACACACAAAAAAAAAATCCCAAAATTTGGATGGAAAGATAAAAAATATAATAAATAAATTGAGATTTAAAGGTCCCTTCCAACCCAGACCATTCCAGAATTTTGATAATTTATGCTCCACATTTAAAGTTGCTGAATTCCCACTGAGGTTTCTCACTGACCCTGAGAACAGACATCCCAAAAAATCCCATTTTGAATGGAATTCTCAGAATTTTCAGGTCTGTCCCGGCTCTTTTTTCCCTCACCCCCATGGATCTGAGAGAACCCTTCCTGTGGTTCCATAATTCCACTTTTTTCATGTTTTGAAGAGCAAAACCTGGAAAAGGCCTTTGATGCCATCCCTGTTTCTTTAATTAAAAAGCCTGGCAGGCTCTGGAGCTCTTTAATTACGGGAAAAGGTTTCCAAAATCAATTTAATGAGTTTGGGAAAGGGATGCACAAACCATTCCTGCAGGGTTTTGTCTGCTTCAGATTCCTATTATTGGTTCCTTTTCCAGGATTTTTAGCACTTTGTCAATAAATTGCAGGATAATACAAAATTGTAAAGGGTTAAAATAATCCCAAACACATCCAGAGGCAAATGCCAGCAGGAAAATCCAGGATGAAAGTAAAATTCCAGACAAGCACCTGCTGGAGGCTCCAAACCCACAGCTCAAACCATGGATATTTGGATTCCCAAATCCCTGCTTATTATAAATAATTATATATTTAATTATAGAAATAAATTATTATTTATTTATAGTATGTATTATGTTGTTATATCATTTATATTATTTATTTATATTATTAATTAAAATTATTGTATAAATAATTATTCTTTATTAAATATAGATCATTAATATACATTATTATGCATTTTATATATTATTTATATATATTTATATTATATATACTTATGTATATATTTTATATCTATGTTAATCATATTCTATTAGAAATATTATTAGAAATATTATTAGAAATGTAAAATGGAGAGGGAGAAACACATCCCTGAATCCCAATCCCATCAGTGCCTTTCATTCCCTCTTATTTCTTATCCCAAATTTCTGCAAGTGGCCAAGGCCAGGCTGACCCCATGGATCTCTGCTCCAACCTTTCCTGGACAAGCTGAATTCCCTCCAAATTAACCCACAAAGACAAAAAAAAAAAAGGGATTTGTGAATTTTTTTAACTTTTTACAGGTCCTGTCAAAGCTGAGGCTGATCCTTCCAGGACTTCATCCCAGTTCCAGGGTCACATTCCCACTTAACCTCTCCAATTATTCTGAATTATTCCCATTTTCCCCTTCCCAGAGCTATCCAGGGCTGTGATCCGCAGGAAATGCATCCCATTATTCCCAAAATTCCGTGCACATT
>JAOTBB010000369.1:36594701-36607301 GCA_025629985.1 Chamaetylas fuelleborni | reverse complement strand
TTCAGCTGAGAACTCACTTTAAAAATCCCAATATTCAGCTGGGAACTCACTATAAAAATCCCAATATTCAGCTGAGAACTCACTTTAAAAATCCCAATATTCAGCTGGGAACTCACTATAAAAATCCCAATATTCAGCTGAGAGGCCTCTATTGAAATCCCAATATTCAGCTGGGAACCCACTATAAAAATCCCAATGTTCAGCTGTGCCCCCTCATTAAGAGCAGCCCATTAATGATCATTAACGAGCAGCTGCTCCTCCCAGGCAGTTTGTGTCCATGGATGGATCAGATCCCATTGATTCCAGCAGGAACAGCTGCTCCAGGGGACAGCAACTCTTCCCATTCCTCTGGAGAAGAATCCAGAATTCAGGTTTGGATTTGCTGTCCCAAAATCAGATTTTTGGACCTGTTGCTGGCAGCCAAATTTCTCCAGCCAATTCCCTGTAATTCCCAAACTCTGGGGTCAAAGGGTTGGTGCAGGAATTATTTTCGAGTCTTGGAATTAAGGGTCGGTTTTTTTCATCCCAAAATTCTGTGAGTCCTCCAATGATCACTGATTCATTTATAGGAATATTGTTGGGTTTTTTTATGGACACCTTTATTATTTTATGCCCAAAATCCGATATTTTTTATTGCTGGGGTCCAGCCACTTCCTCCAAAGATGAAAACCGAAGGAATTTGGAGCTTTCCAGGGCTGAGCAGATCCATCAATTCAGCCACGGGCAGCTTGGGACCTATTCCACAGTTATGGGATGTATTTTTAGCCCGTGGAAAAAAAGTGCCAGGAGCAGCTGATATGACAAACACACAGAGCAATCCATCACTGTCCCAGCCCTTATTCCACCACAATCTCTGCAGGGTTTTATTTCCCCACTCCTGGCTGCTGTTTGGGAAGTGTCTCCAGAGAGCCTGGGTGGAGCAACCAGGGAGGGAGATGGAAATGGGATGGAGGAGATGGAAATAAAGAGAGTGGAGAGAGGGTGGAGGAGATGGAAATGGAGGAGATGGAACAGGGATGGAGGATGGAAATGGAGGAGATGGAGCAGGGATGGAGGAGATGGAAATGAAGGGGATGGAGGATGGAAATGAGGGAGATGGAGCAGGGATGGAGGAGATGGGGATGGAGATGGGGGAGATGGGGATGGATGAGATGGAAACAGGAGGGAGGAGATGGAAATAAAGGAAATGGAACAGGGATGGAGGAGATGGAAATAAAGAGAATGGAGAGAGGATGGAAGAGAGGGAAATGAAGGAGATGGAATGGGGATGGAGGAGATGGGGATGGGATGGGGAGGGAGGAGATGGAAATAAAGGAAATGGAACAGGGATGGAGGAGATGGAAATGAAGAGAATGGAGAGAGGATGGAGGAGATGGAAATGAAGGAGATGGAGAGGGGATGGAAGAGATGGGGATGGAGGAGATGGAAACAGAGAGGAGATGAAAATAAAGGAGATGGAACAGGAATTGAGGATGGAAATGAGGGAGATGGAAAGGGGATGGAAGAGATGGGGATGGAGATGGAGGAGATGGGGATGGATGAGATGGAAACAGGAGGGAGGAGATGGAAATAAAGGAGATGGAACGGGGATGGAAGAGATGGAAAGGAAGGAGCTGGAACAGGGATGGAGGAGATAGAAATGAGGGAGATGGAGCAGGAATAGAGGAGATGGAGAGAGGATGGAGGAGATGGAGATGAAAGAGATGGAACAGGAATAGAGGAGATGGAGAGAGGATGGAGAAGATGGAAATAAAGGAGATGGAGCAGGGATGGAGGAGATGGAAATAAAGGAGGTGGAGTGGGGATGGAGGAGATGGATCAGGGATGGAGGAGATGGAATCAGGATTAAATAAATGGAGTTGGGATGAAGAAGGTGGAATGGGAACTTTTCCCAGTCTCCAGCAATATCCAAGGAGCTGAAGTGAGGAACGTGAGGATTCACCCACAGATATTGGGCCTAAGAGGAATTTAGGGATGGTTTTATAGCAGGGAAAAATATAAACGTGGATCAAAACCTCCCCCAGGAATTCTCAGGTTTGTTTGGATTTGGGAATGTGCCAGGAATTAAATGGTGGATTCACAGTCTTGGATAATGGAAGTTTGAAACCCCACTGGGAAGGGAGAGGAACAGCAACAAAAATCACCAGGAATCTGGAAAAGTTATGAAGAAATGAATCCACAAAATAAAAACACGTGGCCACGGACAGAGAAATGGAAAGGAGTGTGGAATGTGGGATCCCAGCAGCAAACAATCCCCAATTCCATGTGCCAAACCCCTTTGGAATGTCAGCAGGGAGGGAACCAGGGAATTTTTCCTGGTTTGTTTTTGGGGAAAGAGAAGCTCTGTGCTTAAAGTCAACCTCCCCCTATTCAGTGGGATTTGCATTTGGGGTAAAAACTTCTTTTACTCCAGGATTTCAAATCCAGTGTGAAGTTTTTGGAGTTTCCCCCCTCCTTTTTGGGATTTTCCTCCCCTTTTTGGAGTTTCTCTTCCCTTTTGGGACTTTCCCATTCATTTTTTGGTGTCCAAGATTCCTTGGATGTCACCAAACTCAGAATTAGCAGGGTTGGGATCACTATGTCCATCTCATTAAAAAAAAAAAAAAAAAAAAGGATTTTTTTCCCTTCAAATGTTGCTCTTGAGGTGATAAGGACGATGTATGGGAATTTTTGATTGGAAATGGATCATGGAATTATGGAATTCCAGGCTGGTTTGGGTTGGAACAGACTTTAAACCTCATCCCATAAATCTGGGATGTTTGCACCTGAAAATAAAGGGAATTTCAGGGGAATAAATAATGGGGAATTAATAATGAAGAATTAATAATGGGGAAATAATAATGGTGAATAAAGGGGAACCAGGACGTTTGCACTGAAAATAAAGGTAAACAAGGAGATTTGTACTGGAAATAAAAGGAAATAAAGGAAAACCAGGAGATTTGCACCATAAAAAAAGGAAAAGAAAGGAAAACTGGGAGGTCAGCACCTGAAATAAAGGGAAAAATGAAAATAAAGAGGTTTGAAATGGAGGAAAATAAATGGGAATAAAGGAAAAGCAGGAGGTTTAGAGAGCTGGAGGCTTTACTTCCATCTCATTTGAAACTGGAAAATCACCTCCTGTCATCCACGCTTCAGCAGAGGCTTAGGAACTGTCCAGGATAAAAAGAGAAAATAAAGGATGGAGGATTTTATGACAGGAGAAAAATGAACAATAGCCAAAATCCATCTCTGAGGGAGAGCAGGGCCAATCCATGCTTTCTGCTGGGTGTAATGTGATTTCTCTGGCATTTTCTGTCTGATAAGCAGGGATGAAGTGTTTGTGTCGGAAAAATTCCGTGTGCTCAGTAAAAGCTCATTGAAAGGGAAGGGAAAGGAAGGAGGATGGAGATGGGATCGTGGCCTCCAGCACTGAAAAATTCCCTGGGAGAATTATTCAGAATTATCCTCTCCCATACAAAACCCACTGAAAAAACCCATCAAAAATCCTGGATCCAGACCCAGAGCTCATGGACAGACACGGGGATGGCAAAGGAGTTGCTTGGAAAAGCCTCCAAATCCAAATTCCCTGACTCCCCCAGCTCCAGCCTGGCCTCCTCTGGGAAGGGATTGATTCCCAAAAAACTCGAGGATCCCAGAAAACCAGGGGTGCAGCTGCCTCTTGGATTAGGGCTTTACTCCAGAATCTGCTGGGAAAAACACCTGAGATTCCCAGGAAGCCAGTCCCAAATGCAGTTTCTTGGGAAGCAGAGGGACACCTGCAGCCAGAGTTAATTGTAAGCTCAGGTTCAACTTTAGGAGCCTCTGCACTGGTTGTGAATTCCCATCCAAGCTGGAATTCCTTTCACCAGCTCCAAATTCCCATCCAAGCAGGAATTTCCATCCAAGCTGGAATTTCCTTCACCTGTTCTGAATTCCCTCTACCAGTTCTGAATTCCCATCCAAACTGGAATTCCCATTCAAGCTGGAATTCCCATCCAAGCTGGAATTCCCTTCACAAGCTCTGAATTCCCATCACCAGTTCTGAATTCCCACTCAAGCTGAAATTCCCATCCAAGCTGGAATTCCCTACACCAGTTTTGAATTCCCATCACCAGCTCTGAATTCCCATCCAAGCTGGAATTCCCCACACTGGTTCTGAATTCCCACCCAAGCTGGAATTCCCATCCAAGCTGGAATTCCCTTCACCAGTTTTGAATTCCCATCCAAGCTGGAATTCCCTGCTCTCCTCGAAGCCTCAGCAGGAATTCAACTTCCAGGGATTTCCTGACTCCTTTTCCTAATCCAAGCTGGAATTCCCATCACCAGTTCTGGATTCCCATCCAAGCTGGAACTCCCATCCAAGCTGGAATTCCCTACACCAGCTCTGAATTCCCATCACAGTTCCGAATTCCCACCCAAGCTGGAATTCCCTGCTCTCCTTGAAGCCTCAGCTGGAATTCAACTTCCAGGGATTTCCTGACTCCTTTTCCTAATCCCTCCTTGCTTTCCTGCCTTGCAGCACTCAGGGAATGCCAAGGCACCAAATCCTCTCCTGATCCCATCCCATAGAATTCCCAATCCCTGTCCCCAGTCTGAAGAACCGGGATCTCCACTCCAGCCAATCCCACCTCTGGAATGTTTGCCCAAGCAGGGACAAGGACCAAAGGAGCAGGAAAAACTTTCCCTGAGGCTCCATCCCCTGGATCCCACTGCCCCAGTCCCTCCCATCCCTGGGGGGATTTCAAATCCAGGTGGATTTGGGGCAGGGATTGGGGCGTGGCCTTGGAAGTGCTGGAGTTTTTGGACCTCAGAGGGTTTTTCCCAACCCAAACCATCCCATGATTCTCCAATTCTAATCCTTGTTTTCTGGCTTTGAAAAGTGCTTGTATCAGCATTTTCCCACAATTTTGGGTCTGAAAGTTTTTCCTCAAGAAATATATTTGGGGAAATTCAAGATTTTCAAACGACAGGGATCCAGTAAAGGCCAAAGTTTACTGGCACAACTGGAAATCTGCTCTGTGCAGTTTTGCATCACATTCCAACATTTTCCCTGGCTCAGAAATCTGCTTTTCCACAAAACCCACTGATTTTTCCACGGATTCCAATTATTTTCCACAATCTGCTTGATTTGGGAAAATCTTTCCATCAATCTTTTCAATTTTATCAAACCTGGAGATTCTTTGGAGCGACCAACTCTGAAATAAAGACTCCAAGAAAACATTTAAACAAAGGATTCTTGTAGGAAAGATCTGAAATCTGGAAAACATTTGGGATACTGAGAATTCCTTCATTCCTGCTTTTCCATCATGTCCATCCATATTTTTAAATTTGGCTGCGTTTTGAGAGAGGAAAAACAGCAGCTCCAAGGAGCTCCAGAGGGATGGGAGAAACTCTGGGATGAAGGGATATAAAATTATGAGGAATTTGGGCAATCCATGAAGGCTGGAGAAATTTTCCATCTTTAATCAGTTCTCCAAGAGCCACACAACTGGAAAACTGAAATTCCAGCCCTGGATACCACCAGAGTGGTTTCCTTGGCAATTGTAACCATGGGGAGGACTTGGATTCCCTTTCCTGAGCCTGAGTGAGCTGCTTTTGATTAAAACTAACAAAAAAAAACAACAGAAAAAACCACCAAAATATAAAAAAAAAAGAAAAAATCAAATTTTTTTCCCACTCAGGTGCCATTTTCATATTTGGGGATTCAGCTCCTGCTGGATTTTGAACACAGATTTTTAATGGCTCCAAAAACTTCAAATTGGATCTGAAATCCTGGAGCAAAACAAGTTTTTACCCCAAATGCAAATCCCACTGAATAGAGGGGAGGGGGACTTTAAGCATGGAGCTTCTCTTTCCCTAAAAATAAACCAGGAAAAATTCCCTGCAAATTAAACATTCTGGAAGGGTAGTTTCATGAAAAACAAGGATTTCTCTTCAACCCAAAGATTTCCCTTCCAAACCAAGATTTCTCTTCCCATCCAAGGCAGGCTGGGCTCTGCTGAAATTTCCTGGAAGCAAACAGGGATTTGGGGAAGCCCTGAATCTTTGGGTGCAGATTCCCAGCTCCACACTCCTATAAATCCCTTTTTGGAATTATTTTGTCCAATTAGGAAGGCTCAGCTAGGAAAGGGATGCTCATTTTGCACGGAGCTGTAAGCACAGAGTTGTAAATATTCCATGGGAACATCCCAGCTCCTCTTGGATTTAATGCCTGCAGACAAAATGGGACAAATTTTCCTCCCAGTGCCAAATTTTCCAGCTGGGATCTCGTCTGAGCAGCTCCACTCCAGGTTTTATTGAGCCATCCCTTCGTATCCTGATGGAAACGAACAGGAGAGAGGGGAAAATGATGTTTCAAAGGATTGATCTCCAAGTGCTTCCAGCTGCTCTCTCCAGTTTTTTTTAGGGAATTCCAGCCCCACTGGGAGCTCTGGGATTTCATCCTTCCCAGCACAGCTCCCCTCAGCAAGGATTTATTGATCCTTCATGGAATCATGGAATGGTTAGGCTGGAAAATCCTCCAGGAAAATGGACAGAACACAGGGAATGATAAGAAGATAAACCCAGCAAAATCTCAAATATTCCAATGTTGGCTCCGTTTCCCAAGAGACCCAATCCTGTTGTTAATTTCTAATTTCTTTAATCTAATTCCTTTAATTTTCTTAATTTATTTTCTTCCCATTTCTCTGGGAAGAAACACCTCAGGAATGAACTTCTCCTGGAGTGACATCCATGGAAAATATCAGGAGTTAGGGAAAGAAGTAACAGATGTCACTCAGGCTCCCCTGCTCCCATCCCTAATTAAGTTCGGAACCAATTAACTCTCATTAACATATGGAGCTTTTCCCAACCATATTTCCTTTGCTTTAAAAATATCCCATTCCTGCCACACGGGGAATAACGGCTCGGGGAATATTTACCTCTTAGCAATTGATTTGCATATTGAAATTTAGGTTTTTTTTTAATGGATTTGGAACAATTCTGATCCAAAAGGAAAAGGGAAGATCATGGGAGTGGCTGTGCAGCATTCCAAGGGAAGGAAAGATTCTGGAAGCTGTTCCTGAGGTGGGAAATTTTATGGGAAATTTTCCTGCATAACCTTAAATCAGTCATGACAAAACAGGGGCTCGCCTGGATTTTTGTACCTTAGGAAAATGGGAGGGAAAATCTCATTTTAATTCATGTGCTCAGAATTTTGGGAATGATCAAAACTATCCAGGGAGAACTTGGAGCTCCTTGCAGAGCCTGAAGGGACACAGGGAATGGCTCCACTGCCAGAGGGCACAAATGGATATTGGGAATTGGGAATTGGGAATTGGGAATTGGGAATTCCTTGCTGGGCTGGAATTCCCAGAGAGGCTGTGGCTGCCCCTGGATCCCTGGAATTGTCCAAGTTCAGGCTGCAGCAGCCTGGAATTGTGGAATGGGATAATCCTTAATGTCCCTTCCCACCCAAACCAGTCTGGAATTCTGGGATTCCCCCAAAATTCTGCTGAGTTCCACCTGAACACACTTCAATTTCCTCCCCCCACCCTGTGCTGCTGCAATTCCCACTTTTTCAGGATCAGGAGAGGGAGTGATCCCAGGGAGCAGATGCCAGGGGATGGATCCCAGGAGGGGACAATGGATCCCAGGGGATGGATCAGGAGGGGATGGATCCCAGGGGATGAATCAGGATGGGACAGATCCCAGGGGATGGATCCCAGGGGACAGATCCCAGAGAGATTGATTCCAAGGAATGGATCCCAGATCCCAGCAGATGGATCCCAGATCCCAGGGGACCGATCCCAGGGATGTATCCCAGATCCCAGGGGGATGGATCCCAAAGGGATGGATCCCAGATCCCAGGGGGATGGATCCCAGATCCCAGGGGATGGATCAGGAGGGGATGGATCCCAGATCTCAGGGGGGTGGATCCCAGATCCCAGGGGACTGATCCCAGTGGATGGATCCTGGATCCCAGATCCCAAGGATGGACCCCAGATCCCAGAACCCAGGGGTGGATCCCAGATCCCAGGGCACAGATCCCAGGGGATGGATCCTGATCCCAGGGAATGGATCCCAGTGGGTGGATCCCAGAATCCCAGGGAATGGATCCCAGATCCCAGGGAATTGATCCCAGTGGGTGGGTCCCAGATCCCAGGGGATGGATCAGGAGGGGATGGATCCCAGATCTCAGGGGGATGGATCCCAGATCCCAGGGATGGACCCTAGATCCCAGGGCACAGATCCCAGGGATGGATCCCTGATCCCAGGGCACAGATCCCAGGGGTGGATCCCAGTGGATGGATACCAGATCCCAGGGATGGATCCCTGATCCCAGGGCACAGATCCCAGCGCACGGATCGCCAGGATCAGCCAGGCGTGGCTGATGCCGTGTGACAAAGCGCTGCCCGTGTCCCCAGGGAGCCGCTGCCCAGGACAATCGATTTTGGGGCGGGAGGGAACCTGCCCTTGTGTAACTGCAGCATCGCACAAACCCCCGGAGCTCCCCCGCCCTCACATCCTCATTTCAGCCCAAAATAAACCCAAAATCTGCTCCCCCGTGCGATATTCGATGGAATTGTGGAGTCTCCCAGCAGGGAGCTGTGCCCAGGGATTTCGGCTGATTTTCCTCCCCTTGCAGCTCCACACCAAAAATCCATCACTTCCAATATTGCCCCAGGGCAGCTTTTTTTTTTTTTTTTCCAGGCCACTCTCCCATCACATCCTTCCCTCTCTTGCTCAGTGGCTGATTTTATTAAAAAAAAAAAATTAATTACCCAACACTGCCCCTCCACCCACCTCACTTTGTCCCAAAAAACCCCACAGAGACTGCAGGGAAATTCTGCTGCTGAGCTCCCTTCAAGGCTGGGAATTTGGAAATTTCCTCAGCTCCAGAATTCGGGTTTGGGAAGGAAATTCCTCTTGGAATCATGGATAATCCCTTAAATTTATTTTATTTTTAAGCAGTCAGGGTTACTTTAAATTGTCTTTATTCTTCTCCTGTGAAGTCTCATCCCACCCAACACCTCCTGTTCCTCTCAGAGATGGGAATTAGCACGAGGAAAACACAATTCCTCCCCTTAGATCCCAAATCCAGCTGGAATTTGGAAGACCACCACAATTTTCTCACATCCAATTCTCCACCTTTCTCCCTCCCTAAGGAAAAATGCTGGAGCTTCTGTAGGATTTCAGAGCCATTCCAGCATCCTGGGAAAACCCCAAAAGTGACCAAATTCCATGGAAATCACCCTGATTTGGGTGGGAAATGCTCCAGATCTGGGCCATTATCACCTTCCAGTGGATTTGGGTATTCCTTGGACCCCCAAACTGGGAATTTGTGGGAAAACAAAACATTCCTGGCCTGGAATCCAACAAATTCCAAAACATTTAAGGATCAGAGTGCAGCCCTGGCTCTCTTCCTCCTGAGTTACTCCTTTGGTAGCATTTGAGATGTGGAGATTGATGGAAAGAGGCCCCAGCCTGGCAGGGAAAAGCAGAACAGACTCAGCCACAGCCTGGTTTGGGTTTTTTTTCCATCTTTTCCATCATCCCACCCTTTTTTGCCTGGTGGGATTCATCCCTCTGCTGCTTCCAAGCTGAATTTTCCAGGATGGATTCATGCCTTGACAGGTTTGGAATTTTGAAAGTCCAACTCTGCAACAAAGAGCAGCAAATAAAATCACTAACAAGAACAGCTTGTTAAAAAAAAAAACTCATAAAACCATATGGAAAAACCATAAAAGATAATTTTATAAAATACTAAGAATTCAGGAATTTTCCCATTGCAGGGAAAACCAAGCAATTCCCTGAAAGGTTTTGTTGGTACTGCTGGAGTTTTGTTTTAAAAGGAATAAAAAAAATGTCACCAAGGTGGGTCAAGGTCTTTATTTGCTTTGAGGGAAAAATGAGGGGGAAAACCTCGATTTAATCCCAGCAGATGTAAAATCCACATTTTTCCCATTAAAACCTGGGAATTGCAGCTGCCTTGGACACCCCTCTGTGTGTCAGGGTCTCGTGGTCAGCAAAAATCCCCACCAGGAATCCTGGAATGAGCTGAATTCCCACTGCTTTAATTCCCCACAAACCCAGGACTGCAGCAGGACAAAACCCAGTGACAGAAATCTTGGGAAAAATTAAATGTGTATGGAATTATTTTTATTTCTCCCACAGAGAAAGCAAGCCAAGGGCTCCAGGCTCACCCCAGCCAGGTGCTGCACCCTCCCAGGGAACAATTCCTTTCCCAAAAATTCCATGAAATCTCCCCTCTCCCAGCTCCTCCCCACCCTGTTTTCCTGACATTTAAGCCGACCCATAAATAAATTGTATTTTTACTAATTTTTTTACATTTACACAGTACAACACGAAAGCCATTGCTGAAGAAATTCCAGGGGTGGCTGCCCCCAGCTCCAACATCCCCAGAAATAACAAATAAACCAGGATTTATTGGCTTCTTGTTTCTATTTGGAATTTGGGAGAGGTTTATCATGTAAACCCAGGAAGTTCCCCAGCTGCTGGATATGGGGAAAATTCATTATTTGCACTTTTAATATTCCCACTGTTCACTGATTTTTTTACTCCCCACATATTCCCTTTTTTTCCCATCACTATTTCCTCATTTTACTGGAATTTCTCCTCAAGAAAAATTCCTATTTATAGCACAACACAGCTCCATGAATATTTCTTTAATGGAAATAATTGGGGCCTGAGCAGGAGTTTAGCAGCTGGAGAAAACAAATGGGGTTATTTTAAGCTCAGCTTTTGTGCTGCAGCTCAAGCCTAATTTCATTTTATAATACAGCCAAATTCTTATCATACTTGGAGAAATATTTGGATGACTTTCCCAATTTTTAATCTAATTCCTGCCAATTTCTTTTGAAGGCTTAATTTCAATTGTCATAACAAGCAGCAATATCCGAGCTGGAGCTGCACATCCAAACTGTGGGAGGATCCCACAGCAAAACTGCTGGGAACAGCCAGAGATCTCTGATTTTATTTCACTGCCTCAGTTCCCACTTGTCCAACAGCCCAAAAAATCCAGCAAACATCTCTATAAAACTTAAATAATAAAAATAACAAGGTATTAGAGGGATAATTAGTATTTCAATTAATTAGGAACAAAATAAACAGATTTAAATGCAAATTATTCACTTGTTTTGGGAGCACAAAAAATCCCTGCACAGATTAATTTTGGGATCTTTTTTTTTTTATTTGTTCTGGATGCATTTTGTTGGAAAAATAAATGTGGGAGTTTAGACTTAAACTGTTGGGACTCGGTGTCCTCATTAAGCACTAATTTCTCCTGCTTATCTGGCCAACATTTTTCTCTAGGAGAAGCTTTCCAAAATCCTCCTTTTCTCCTTTAAATCATCCCAATATCTGTTGGAATAAAGGGAACAGCTTCAATTCTATCTTGGATTAATTTCAATTTAATCCCATGACTGAAGTAAAATTCTCAGCAATGGATAACAAAATTCCAGGAGGAAACTGGATGCATTTCTCCAGGAGGAAGTGGATGTTTCCCTAAAAACAATCCCAGTTGTTAAAGCTCTTCATCAAAGCACCTAATGTGGGAAAAAAGGTTTTTGGGAAAAGAGGATTTTGGCACAAATGGTGACCTCCAGATTTTTGGGGAGCAGCCACCTGTGGGTTTGAACAGGGCAAAGCTCCAAAAAGCAGGAAAATGGGATTGAGCAGATTTGGGAATTGCAGCCAGAGCTGTATCCAACGGAGCTGTGAACACAGAGTTGTAAATATTCCATGGGAACATCCCAGCTTCTCTTGGATTTAATGCCTGCAGACAAAATGGGACAAATTTTCCTCCCAGTGCCAAATTTTCCAGCTGGGATCTCATTTGAGCAGCTCCACTCCAGGTTTTATTGAGCCATCCCTTCATATCCTGATGGAAATGAACAGGAGAGAGGGGAAAATTATGGGTTTCTCATTCCTGTTTTCTTCCAGGAATTTTTGGCAGGGCCCAACTTCCCTCCAACAACTGGAAGAGAAATCTTTGTTTGGAAGAGAAATTTTTGTGCTGGAGAAAAATCTTTGGGTTGAAGAGAAATCCTTGTTTTTCACAAAATCGTCCTTTTCAGAATGTTTAATTTGCAGGGAATTTTTCCTGGTTTATTTTTAGGGAAAGAGAAGCTCTGTGCTGTGTCAGCCTGGGACAGTGGAATGGGATCATCCTCAACATCTTTTCCAACCCCAGCTCTCCTGGGATTCCGTCAAGCCCAAATCCACATTTTCCTCTCTCCCTGTGGCTTTGTGGCCCAGGAAATCCCAACACCAGGGCAGGAAGAGCCTCTCCCCACATTCCCAATTTTCGTTTCCTTAGGGATGGGAAATTTGTCAAAATCCCAACACCTCCCTCCACCCACAGCTCCTGCTTTGGGATGAACCTTAATTCCTTTTCCACGCTCAGCGCTGAGCTGAAATGGGGCAGTAGGACTGAAAAGCCCCAAATCCACTCAATTTTGGGGGGCTTGGAGTTGTGGAGTGTCTTGGGGTGCAGTACAGGATGTGGCCAGAAATGTGAATTCTGTCCCCATCTGTTAAACCGGCTGGGGCAGTGACCCTGATCTCCTGGCACATATTATCTGCTAATGGGCCATCTTTAAACCAGCTGGGGCAATCATC
>JAOTBB010000369.1:36552718-36564881 GCA_025629985.1 Chamaetylas fuelleborni | reverse complement strand
CCTTCCCTTCCCTTCCCTTCCCTTCCCTTCATCCCAGATCCTGCAGTTCCTGCCCACAGCTGGAATCACAAACACCCACAGGGAATTTCCAGCTGTTCACCAAACCCAGCTCCAGAGCAGCACATCTGGGTCTTGTCACCCTTTAGGGTTTAGCCCCACTGAGGATCCCAAGCCTGATGTCAGACTCCAGATTATTTTAATTTATCCCACCACAGATATCCAGCTCCTGCTCCGCATTTTAATCTCCTTTATGCCCAAATCAACATTATTTTGGTGCATATGAGTAAAGGTTTTCAAATATTGCATTTTAACTCTTGCTTCTCCCCGAGAAACCTGAGATATGTCACGTTCTAAAAACAGGAGCTGTTCTTTTCTTCTTCAATCTATCTGTGATTGGGAGTTTCTGTGCTCCAGAAAACCCCTCCCAAATTCCCAGGCAGCACAGGCAGCTTTGTGAAGACACAGCTTCTGCAGAGTGGAAGGAGAAAGAGCAGGAAAAAGGGAAAATTCCCCTGAAGGGGCCCAGTCTGCTCCCCCTGCGCTGCCCCAGCTGCACATCAGACATGCAGAACATTGAACCGTCCTCTTAAATATTATGACATGGGGAAAATCACATTGTGCTTTAACCTATCAACAAAGGAGCAAAGCAATTACAGGGCTAAACACAGTCGAGGAAGACCCAATAAAGAGAAATCCAAGAAAATTTGGTGAAAATTCTTAAGGGGCCTTACAATGTTTAATCATGCTTCAGGCCTAAATTAATATTCTGCTTCTAATTCAAAAGCCTGAACCACCAAGGTACATCTTTTGGGTATTTTTAATAACCAGAGTACAACACTCTGTGAATTAGCAGCTGCTCTGACTGGTATTTTACTTTTTCTTTGCTTGCTCAAGTAAAGCAGTTAATATTGGTATAATCATCAAACTAACATTAGTCAGACAGAAGGACAGATCTTTTCCGTATTGTAATGCAGAATACAAAAAAAAAAAAAAAAATTAAACCAAGATTTAGAAATTCCTTTGTGTATTAAATTATTTTTCTTAGGCGGTTTCAATAAAACAAAAAAAAATTTGTTATATTCACCCGTTTTCTAAAATAAACAGTGGATTAAAGAGTACATAAACACCTGGAAGAGAGGGGAAAAGGGAAAAAGGGAAATAGCAAAAAAGGGAAAGAGAGAAATAGGGGAAAAGGGAAATAGGGAAAAAGGGAAAAATGTCTCGTGTGCTGCCACCCACAGCTATCCCAGTGATGGGAGAAATATTTCTGAGAATAAATCCATCCTGCTGGAACTGGTGGGGAAATGCCTCCCATGAAAGTGAAAGCCCTGGTCAGCAGATTGAATTCTGCTGGGGCTTTTTCCCTTCAGGTATTTGGAAATGTGTCACTGGAGGAGAGCCCTGGTTTACAGTTGGTTTGTGGAACACCCCAGCCAGGCAATGTTTGTTTGTTTATTTACCCAATAAATAAGGTTTTTCCAATCTTGGGATGATCCCTTTCAGTTGTCAAGGAAAAAGAGAATTTTCCTCAAAACAGAGAAGGAGCAGAGCTTGGAGAGCTCCAAACTGGGAACAAGGGAGATTGGAACTGGCTCACCTGTTCCTGCTCTGGGGCTGAAAAACAGCCCAGGAACTCCTGACGTGGGTGGGTGATGTCATGGACAGGTGATGTCATGGACAGGTGATGTCATCGCCACAGGTGATGTCACAGGGACGGATGACGTCATGGACAGGTGATGCAATGGGGAGGTGTGATGTCATTGTCACAGGTTATGTCACAGGGACAGATGACGTCATGGACAGATGATGTCATGGACAGGCAATGTCACAGACAGATGTGACATCATAGGCACAGGTGATGTCATAGAGACAGGTGATGTCATAAACAGGTGACATTCTAGGGACAGGTGATGTCATGATCAGATGATGTCATGGAAAGATGATATCACAGACACAGATGATGTCACAGGCACAGGTGACGTCGTTGTCAGTGATGATGTCATTGTCACAAGTGATGTCACAGGCACAGTGATGTCACAGGCACAGGTGATGTCACAGGCACAGTGGGTGCTGCAGGGTGCAGGTTTTAAAGGCTATTTCTTTCCCCTGGGCTGGTTTCCATCCCGGTTTGGTTCATCTGGGATTTCTGCATTTCCTGCAGTTGATTTCCCCTGCAGAACCATCAACAGCGAGCTGGGTGTGCAACAGAACCTCTCCCACCAGCAGTGGTGAACCTGTTCAGAAAAATATTCTGAGCTTCTCCCTGCCCCTGCAGACACTGAAATGGAAAAGAGAAAAACCCCTGCATTTTCTCCCTTCCCTTCCCTTTTTCTGGAGATTTTGTAATCCCCTCCTTTCCTCACCCATTCCTACATTTTTCCTGGTGAGCCCCAGTTCTCCCAGCAATCCCAGCCCAGCTGTGCCCACATCACACTGGGACAACGAGCTGGAAAACACCTTTAAAGTGCAAGAACCAGAAATACCTCCCAGATTTGTTTTACTGTGTTGGTTGATTCCATAGAATCCCAGACTGGGTTGGGTTGGGAAGGACCTTAAATCCCATCCCATTCCATGGGCAGGACGTTTTCCCCTGGCCCAGGGTGCAGGTCTGACTGACAGCAGGTTGTAGGAACAGGGAGGGCTGGATTTGGAACCCTTAAAAACCTTTCTGGACCCAGCAGGACACGAGCCCTGCCCAGCTCTGCAGCAACAGCTGAGAAACCTGGGGGGAATTAAAGCTGATAAACCCGGGGGGAATTGAATTAAAGCTGCTAAACCTGAGAGGAATTAAATGAGATTCCCAGAGAATTCCAGGCTCTGATATCCCATGGGAAATCATGGGACACTGAGGGTGCTCAGGCCCCTGTGCCTGCCAGGGAAGAGCTCCAGTGAATCCCAACTCTCCCCAGTATTTTCCTTGGATAAGAGTATTTGTAAAATGCTCAAACCTTGCATATAATGTGTAATGCTATTAAGTAGAATATCTAAAGTACTTAAACTAATTATGCCTATTTTGTAAGATTAATTATAATTAATAATTTAACATATTTTATCATTTAAGTCAGTATCCGTTCTGATCTTTAACTTTAGAGAGCACACTGTATACGTACTACATAATTAGGGCTTATGTATCACATAATTAGGGCTAAATACTAGGAAATCAGGCTAATTAGACCAAATCAAACTGAATTATTTAAGCTTTTTTTTTTTTTTAACTTTAGATGTAGAATATTTAGTAATTAAATACTGATTTCATTTTCTTGTGCTGGCACATGGCACTTTTTTCTCAGCCACAATGGAGCATTATCCAAGTGTTTGTCACACAGGGAGCAGGGACTGGGCAGGCACAGCTCTGGAAGTCAGGATTTCAGAGGAGCCCCTGGCTCTGGTGCCACTGCTGGGACCTGCTCGGAGCCCTCCCTGCACACAGGGACACATTGGGACACTCAGGGACATACAGGGGCACCAAGGGACAGACAGATACAGACATGGACACTCAGGGACACACTGGAACACCCAGGGACACACAGGACGCACAGGGACAGACTGGGACAGACTGGGAGACACAGGGACAGACAGGGGCAGACAGGGACACACTGGGATACACTGAGACAGACAAGGGACACCCAGGGACACCAAGGGACACCCAGGGACAGACTGGGACACACTGGGACAGACATGGACACTCAGGGACACTCAGGGGCAGACAGGGACACACACGGACAGTCTGGGATACACTGGGACAGACAGGGACACACTGGGAGACACAGGGACAGACAGGGGCACACAAGAAAACACAGGGACACCCGGGACATCCAGGGACAGACTGGGACACACTGGAACAGACAGGGACATCCAGGGACACTCAGGGACAGACAGGGACAGGCAAGGACACACTGGGGCACACTGGGACACACTGGGGCACACTGGGACAGAGACACCCAGAGACATCCAGGGACACACAAGGACACCCAGGGACACACATGGACAGAAAGATACAGAAAGGAACATGCAGGGACATCCAGGGACAGACAGGGACACCCAGTGACACCCAGGGCTGAGCCCCTCTCTCTGGGGCTCCTCTCCAGGCTGAGCCCCCCCAGCTCCCTCAGCCTTCCCTGGGCACTGAGGTGCTCCAGCCCTTGCTCAGCTCCAGGAGCTCCTGTCCTGCTGTGCTGGGGAGCCAGGGCTGGACACAGCAGCCAGATGTGCCTCAGAGGGACAGGGTCACTCCAGATGTGCCTCAGAGGGACAGGGTCACTCCAGATGTGCCTCAGAGGGGCAGGATTATTCCAGAGGGAGAGGATCATCCCATAGGGACAGGATCATTTCAGATATGCCTCAGAGGGACAGGATCACCCCAGAGTGATGGATCACTCCAGATGTGCCTCAGAGGGGCAGGATCATCCCGTAGGGACAGGATCACTCCAGATGTGCCTCAGAAGGACAGGAGCATTCCCTGACCTGCTGGGAATGCTGTTCCCAATGCACACTGGATCACAGAGCTGGCTGGATGCAGAGCTGGGCTGGGGCTGGAGCAGCAGGAGAGGCTCAGGGAGCTGGGAAAGGGGCTCAGCCTGGACTAAAGGAGGCTCAGGTGGGACCTTGTCACTCTGCACAAGTGACAGCACCAGGGTGGCAGGTCCCTCTGAAAGTAAAGAAAACACTGCAAAAAGGGTCAGGTGAGAATTCTAGGAAACACTGTTCCACCTGGAATTTCCTGGGATTTGGGAAACAGGAGCTGTCACTGCATCTGCTGTTGAGAGGATGTGATTGAGGAGAGTCAGATGTTCTGTCCAGGACATCCAAACCTTTTTAGTTGCTCTTGGTTTCTTTGTGTGACCCCCAGCCCCAGGGAGTTTTCTGGGATAAGAAAAATCATTGGAAAACTGCTTTTGGACTGAAAGGTGATAGAGTTAGGGGAAGGTTGGGAGAAATGCTTCTGTGTGAGGATGGGAAGGCCTGGGATGGAATTGCAGGCTGTCCTGGATCCCTGGCAGTGCCCAAGGCCAGCTTGGAGCTCCTGGGGTAGGGGAAGGTGTCCCAGAGGGTGGAACTGAAGGAACTTTGAGGTCCCTCCTACCCAAACCATTCTGGGATTCTGTGATCAATCATTTAATTTTTTTTTCTCTCTTTTCCAAAGGAAAATTCTACCGAGGTTTTTCTTACTTCTCAGAGGAACAGCAGGTTCTTAAAGTGGTCGAATAATTAAAATAATAAAAACCCAAGAAAGGGATCTCCCTTACTGCCTTTGGTGAGGGTGTTTGAGGATTTTTTGGTTGTTGTTTTGCAGATGGGACACCCAGGAATGCCCCACTACCCCCCCATGGGCATGCACCCCATGGGGCAGAGACCCCCCAACATGCCCCCAGTGCCCCACGGGATGATGCCTCAGATGATGCCCCCCATGGGAGGACCCCCCATGGGGCAGGTAAGGAACCCCAGAATTCTTTTATTGCCAGCAATTCTGTTATTCCAGAATTCTTTTATTGCCAGCAATTCTTTTATTCCAGGATTGCTTTATTGCCAGGGGGGTCCCTGAGCTGGGCACATCTCCCTGGGAAAGGACAAATCAAGAATTCAGGGGTTTCATCCTGCCCAGGTTCAAACTCTTCTCATGGGGAGCAGGGAATTGATGAACCTCTGTTACTTTAATTAAAATTGGGGTGAGAACAGGTAATTAATGTGTCTTTAACTATAAATCCTGAATCTGGGATTTATTAGTGTGCCTTAGCTCTAAATCCATAATGTGGGATTTATTAATGCACCTCTAACTTGAATTATCAATCCATAATTCGGGATTTGCTCAAGTTTTTTGGAATGAGAACAGGTGATTAATTTAAAATAAAATGTGCCTCTGACTTTAAATATAAATCCATAATGTGGGATTTATTAATGCATCTCTAACTTGAATTATCAATCCATAATTTGGGATTTGCTCAAGTTTTTTGGAATGAGAACATGTAATTAAGTGAAAATAAAATATGCCTCTAAACATGAATTAACCAGTTCATAGTTTGGGATTTGTTAAAGTTTTTTTGGAATTAGAGCAATTAATGAATGTGCTTCTAATTAGAAATCCATAATTTGGGATTTATTAATGCATCTCTGACTTGAAGTATCAGTCCATAATTTGGGATTTGTTCAAGTTTTATGGTATGAAAACAGGTAATTAATTGAAAATAAAATATGCCTCTAAACATGAATTAACCTGTTCATAGTTTGGGATTTGCTCAAGTTTTAGGGAATGAGAACAATTAATGAATGTGCTTCTAATTAGGAATCCATAATTTGGGATTTATATAATGCACCTCTAACTTGAATTATCAATCCATAATTTGGGATTTGCTCAAGTTTTTTTGAATGAGAACAGGTAATTAATGCATCTCTAAATTCAATTACAAATCCATAATGTGGGATTTATTAATGCACCTCTAACTTGAATTATCAATCCATAATTTGGGATTTGTTCAAGTTTTTTTGAATGAGGACAGGTAATTAATGTGCCTCTAATTATCAATCCATAATTTGGGTTGTTTTTTTTTTAGTTTTTTGAAATGAGAACAGGTAAGTTATGCACCTCTAACTTGAATTATCAACCCATAATCTGGGATTTGTTCAAGTTTTTTGAAATGAGAACTGAAAATAAACCTTAAGCAAAGCTAAATCCCCAAGGGAAAAAATGGGAAAATTTGGAATTTTGTTGATTTTTTTTCCTTAATTGGAAGGAATTTCAGAAAGGAAAAGCCCCAGGAATGCAATTGTAATACACCCAAAGCCTTCTGCCCCAGAATTATCCACATGATATTTGTTCATTTGTTCATTTATTCCCTTGGAATTCTGCAGGAATCATTCCCAAAATTTGCTTTTCCTGCTTCCACTCAGGATTTCAGTCATGGAATCAGATCTCTCAGTATTTGATATTGTTCCTTTGGAGTTTAAATGGGTTTTATTTTGGGTTTTTCTTTTTTTTGTTATTTCTATCCAGCTTTGGAATCTGCAATTGTCATTCCTAATAGGATTATCCCAATTTATTGGGAATTTATAAAGGGAATCACAATCCCACCAATCAATTTGATTTTTCATTGCCTAAGAGGGATGTTGGGGTTTGTTGTTTTCATTTTTTAATTAAAAAGAAGTACCAGCTAAAGGCTTTTAAATAAAAATACTGTGTTTTGTGTTGAGGACATGCTAAAATAAATGGGAATATTCTTGGATTGCAGATGCCAGGAATGATGCAGTCAGTGATGCCTGGGATGATGATGTCCCACATGTCCCAGGCTGCCATGCAGCCCACAGTTCCTGTGAGTTTAATTCCATTTATTTTCACTTTTTAAAACTTCTTTTTTGCAGTTCTTGTTGTTCACTCTTTGTTTCCTTTAATTAGAAAATAAGAATTGAAATTTCAGATGTGTTTTGCATTGCAGTGGAGTTTTATGTGGCTCTTGAATGATTATAAAAATAGGATTTTTGTGATTTTTATCACTCTTTAAATTCCTTTTAGTTTTCCTTTCATTCCTTCTCCTTCACTTCCTGGAGTTTGGCAGGAATCACTGTGACCTTGGATTGTTAAATTGTCTGACCAAGGGATTCTTAATTCTTAATTCTCTCTTAAATTGTAATTTTTTAAAGAGTTTTAATTCAATATTAAAGAGATTTGAGTCCATTGCAAAGAGCTTTTTTATTAAAAGTTCCTGAAATTCAGTTGAGCATAAAAATTGCTGGAATGGCTCAAGGAATGAGGAATTCTTTGGGTGGAAATGGAGAGAGAAAAGTTAAAATAAAATACAGGTGAAATCTCTGAGGGGAAAAAATTTGAATTCAATTCTGTCCTTAATAAATAAATATAGTCCAAGCCTAAGAGATCCACTTAAAACATTTGAGTGTAGAAAGAAATTATTTTTCTTTTTCTTCCCATGCAGATTTAAATCCCTAAATTCCTCTGGAATTTCCTGTGTTTGCTGAGCACAAACCTTTGCTGTACTGATTAGAAGCAGTGAAATTCCTAAAAATCAATATTTTGGTCAGATTAACGCTCTTAAAATACATTTAAAAAATTCCTAAAAATTACTATTTTGTTCAAATTATTGCTCTGAAAATCCACAACAAATTCCTGAAAATTCCCCTGGTTAACTCCTGTTGGATAATAACAAATCAAATTGATCCAATGGGATTTCTTTTCACTTTTTAACCAATTTTTTGTTTTCTTGAGGAATATTTGAAGTTTGCAGCTGAGAACTGAAAATAAACCTTAAGCAAATCTAAATCCCCAAGGGAAAAAATGGAAAAACTTTAAATTTTGTTGATTTTTTTCCCTTAACTGGAAGGAATTTCAGGAAGGAAGAGCTCCAGGAATGCAACTTTAATACACCCAAAGCCTTTCCCCCATAATTATCCCATTTAATGATGTTGCTAATTGCTTATTTAGGAGCAGGAATAATTAAGAAGGAAGCAGGAATTCTTATTTATAGAATTAGAGTCTTTTGTGGCAGAAAGGCCTTGCTTGGATAATGAATATTGGATTTTTTTAGAACTTAATTCCTCAGTAATTAATTATTTAAATGCAATTATTTAAATGTTTAATTGTTTTAATTTCATTATTTTTACAGCCAGGTGTGAACAGCATGGATGCACAAGTAGGTGAGTAAACAACTTGTCATAATTTCAAAATATTTAACCAAAATCAGCTGAAACATTAAAAAATTCCACTTTTTCCTAAAATTGAGTTGAGCATTCCAGTCCTGGAATCTCCATTGGTGCCCTGGACATTTTTTGTTTTCTTGCACACATGGAGGAATTTTTAGAATAATGAATCCATCAAGCCTTTTATTAATTTTTTTTTTTTTTTTCAGGTGTGACCCCTCCTGGAACTCAGGTATGTGGAAAACACAATTCCAGAAGGTTGGAATTCCAGTGTGGGGCAAACTTGATTTTAGGGATTCAAACAAAAACATTAATTCTATTTTTTTACTCCTCTCTTTTTGTTATTGGTTTTTGGTTATTCCTTAAAATCTGTGTGCTTTATCCCAATTTAATTATTAAATATAGATGATATCCACATGATTTCCATGAGATTTCCATCCTGCACTGGCAGAAAATCCAATTTTCCTTGGCCATATCCAATCTCTGCTCCACAGGAGCTGGATCCAGTCCTGATTCCAGGCAATTCTTGGGAAAACTCCATGGAAAGCAGCAGGAATTGTGATGGGGACGAGCTCAGGAAGCCAAAATCTTCCTGAAACAAATTTGGGAATTTGCTCAGAACTCCTCAAGTTCTGGGAACAAGGAGTGCTGCTGGAATTTTGACTTGGGGTTCTTGTGGTCCTGATGAGAGTTGGACCCTCAAATATGGAATTGAGCAGCTCCACTCCCAAATAAAGAGGGTTTTTTGGGGAAAACACTGATTTTAGGTGTGATTTTGGCTCCCTGCCTGTGAAGCACTTGGGAAATTTGGGATATTTGGGTGGAAGCACCAAGGAATGAGGATTTTCCTGTTTTATCTCCTCAGACAACCCATCCCGTGGTCTCCACAGTCCAGCAAAGCTCCACCAGCAGCAGCTCTGCCAGTGAGGACCCCTCCAAGCAGGTTTGCATCTGTGCTTTTTGATACCTTGATTCATTTGGCTTGAATTAATTGATCTCATTATCAATTCCTGGGAATTTCCCCAGAAATCCACGTGGACAGAGCACAAATCCCCAGATGGAAGAACTTATTACTACAACACTGAGACCAAGCAGTCCACCTGGGAGAAGCCAGATGACCTCAAAACCCCTGCTGAGGTAATCAAATCCCTAATTAATTCTGGGACAATCAGCATTTCCAAGCCTAACACCTGCAGCAGGGAGAATTCTGCTGGAAGCAATGGCAGCAAACTCTTCCAGTAAGAAATATTCCTGAAATATTTGGGTTGTCCTCCTTGTGTTGGGAGGACCTGAGGGTGCAAAGTGGCCAAAATTCCTCCATTTCCCTGATTTTTAGTTAGTTATTTTTATTAAAAATGTAATTTTATTATTATTTATTTTGCAATGGATGCAAACTCTTCCAGTTAAGAAATATTCCTGAAATATTCGGATTGTTCTCCTTGTGTTGGGAGGACCTGAGGGTGCAAAGTGGCCCAAACTCCTCCATTTCCCTCATTTATAGATAAGGGTTTTTTTAATTAAAAATCTGCCTTTTTTATTATTTAGAGAAATAATAGAGGAAATAATTTAGGGAAGTATCTAGAGAAGAAAAAAATCCTAAAAAATTTGGTGAAATTAATTTTTTTCTATCAAATTAAACTATTTGGGTCAAATTATTGCTCTGAAAATCCACAACAAATTCCTGAGAATTTCCTGGTTTATTCCTGTTGGATAATATCAAATCAAATTGATCCAATGTAATTTATTTTCACTTTTTAACCAATTTTTCTGTTTTCTTGAGGGATATTTGAAGTTTGCAGCTGAGAACTGAAAATAAACCTTAAGCAAAGCTAAATCCCCATGGGGAAAAATGGGAAAACTTGGAATTTTGTTGATTTTTTTTTCCTTAATTGGAAGAAATTTCAGGAAGAAAGAGCTCCAGGAATGCAACTTTAATACACCCAAAGCCTTTTGCCCCATAATTATCCCAATTAATGATGTTGCTAATTGCTTCTAATCAAGAGGGAAGCAGGAATCTTTTTTTCAGGAATTACTTGGAAATTCTTGGTTTTTCTCTCCATCAGCAATTGTTATCCAAGTGTCCCTGGAAGGAATATAAATCAGATTCTGGGAAACCTTATTATTACAATTCCCAAACCAAGGAATCTCGCTGGGCAAAACCCAAAGAGCTGGAGGATCTTGAAGGTAAAAGGCTGCTGGACTTTTAGTTTTATAAATACATATTTTTAAATTGCATTATTTATTTAAATAGCAACAAAAACCACTGAGCAAAAACAGTAAGTGTTAAAAAAAAAAAAAGGAGTAGGCAGCAGTAATTTAAATATTTTTTTTCTTAAAATTCTGTTTAATAATCTTTTCTGGGTGTTTGAAGTATTTTTTTACAAATTAAAATAATTATTTTAAGCTGAAAAGTAATTTCTTTTCTTTCTGTTCTGGCATTTCTAAACTTTATTTTAATCTTAATTGATCTCAGTCTTTGAAGGGCTTAAAACAAACATGAAAATTTTTGATAGTAACAAAAGTATTTAAAACTTTGCTCATATTAATTTAAGAATTACCAGAACTCCCTGTGTATATGAACTATTTTAAATCTATATTTTAATTGTTTTTCTCTTTTTTTCCTCTAGCAATGATTAAAGCTGAAGAAAACAGGTACTTTTTTAATATTATGCTGATTTTTTTCCAGGGATCCTCTCCCTTTCCTGGGGATCTCCAAACCCTTTTACCTGAGATTCTTCAAACCTTTTTTTCCTGAAGCTCTTTAAACCCTTTTTCCTGGGAGCCTTCAACCCTTACTTTTTTTCTGAGGTTCTTCAAACCCTTTTTTCTGAGAGCCTTTTAATCTTTTTTACTGAGGTTCTTCAAACTCTTTTTCCTGAGTCTCTTCGAACCCTTTTTCTCCTGAGGTTCTTCAAACCCTTTTTTTCCTTGGAGTCTTCAACACCTTTTTTTCTGAGAGCCTTTCAACCTTTTTTCCTGGGAGCCTTCAAACCTTTTCTGGGTGTCTTCAGCCTTTTTTCTTCCTGAGATTCTTCAAACCCTGTTTTTCCTCAGGGTCTTCACCCCTTTTTCCTGGGAGCCTTCAACCCTTTTTTTTTCCCTGTGGTTCTTCAGCCCCTTTTTTCCTGAGAGCCTTTCCACCTTTTTTCCTGAGGTTTTTTACCCCTTTTACCTGAGGCTCTTCAACCCTTTTTTCCTGAGGGCCTTTCATCCCTCTTTTTTTCCTGAGGGCCTTTCATCCCTCTTTTTTCCTGAGGTTCTAAAAAACATTTTTCCGAAGGTTCTTCAACCCTTCTTTTCCTGAGGCTCTTCAGACCCTTTTTCCTGAGTGCCCATAAACCTTCTCCAAGTCTTTACCTCCCCCTAACCCCTCATTCCCCCCTTTTCCCCCTCCTTTGCCCTGCCTCTCCAAGCTCCATCCCTGCAGGTGACAGTTGTGTTTCTGTCCCCAGCACGAAGCCGGACGACGCCGCCGCCGCTCCGGCCGCGGCCACCGACGCTGCGAGCGGGGCCAGCGCGG
>JAOTBB010000369.1:36527673-36541174 GCA_025629985.1 Chamaetylas fuelleborni | reverse complement strand
AAAGATGATTGCCCCAGCTGGTTTAAAGATGGCCCATTAGCAGATAATATGTGCCAGGAGATCAGGGTCGCTGCCCCTGCTGGGTTAACAGATGGGGACAGAATTCACATTTCTGGTCACATCCTGTACTGCACCCCAAGACAATTTCCCATCCAGGGGAGCTGGGATTGCCTGGGAATGGAGGGAATTCCTCATTTCCCTGGTGCCAAAGGAGCTGTTTGTTCCAGGATAAAGGGTTCGTGGTGGAGGTGAACACTTCCTTTGAGGATTTTGTCACTGTCATCAGCTCCACCAAAAGAGCCACCACCTTGGATGCTGGGAATATCAAACTGGCTTTCAACAGTGTAAGTTTAATTGGTACAGTCTTTAATCGATACATTCATTAATTGATAAATTCATTCATTCATTGGGATAGCTGGATAATTAGGATGGCAAATCCATTCTCCAAACAGTAATTAGGGTTTATTTTCTAACCTAATATGTATTATATATGATGTATAATGATATATGTGATATTTTATGATACTATAATATGTAACTTAATATCATATTGATATATGTTAATAATGATTATATATTAATATATTTATGTAATATAATATTTTATTTTTATAGAGCATGAGTTTATAATATTAAATTACAAAATAATGTCATTAAATCTGTTAATTAAATACAGGAAAAATAATTAATTTCCTTGTCATTTGCAAGTGACTCAGACACAACTCTGAGGGTGAACTGCTCAAAAATCCCAAGCAATGGAATTGTTAAATCCCAAGCAATGGAATTGTTAAATCCCAAGAAACGGAATTGTTAAATCCCAAGAAATTGAATCGTTAAATCCCAAGAAACGGAATTATGAAATCCCAGTTAATGGAATGAGGAAATACCAATAAATGGAATTAGGAAATCTCAGTTAATGGAGTTATTAACTCCTAATTAATGGAGTTATTAACTCCCAATTCCTGGAGTTATTAACCCCCAGTTCTGGGATTCCTCCACCCCAGCTGCTGGAGAAGGCGGAGGCGCGGGAGCGCGAGAAGGAGGAATTAGGAAATCCCAATAAATGGAATTAGGAAATCTCAGTTAATGGAATTATTGACTCCCAATTAATGGAATTGTTAAATCCCAATTAATGGAATTATTAACTCCCAGTTCCTGGAGTTACTGACCCCAGTTCTGGGATTCCTCCTACCCAGCTGCTGGAGAAGGTGGAGGCGCGGGAGCGCGAGAAGGAGGAATTGGGAAATCCCAATAAACGGAATTAGGAAATCTCAGTTAATGGAATTATTAACTCCCAATTAATGGAATTGTTAAACCCCAATTAATGGAATGACTAACTCCCAATTCCTGGAGTTACTGACCCCAGTTCTGGGATTCCTCCACCCCAGCTGCTGGAGAAGGCGGAGGCGCGGGAGCGCGAGCGGGAGAAGGAGGAGGCGCGGAAGATGAAGAGGAAGGAGTCGGCCTTCAAGAGCATGCTGAAACAGGCCACGCCTCCCATCGAGCTGGATGCAGTCTGGGAGGATGTAAGGATGGGAGTCCTTGGGAAAAATCCCCAAAATTCCCAAATTCCCAACCCCGTTAATCCCGAGAAATCCCCGCGCGCGCTGAGCGTGTCGTGGTTCTGCTGCTGGGACCTGGAATCCCATCAAATGATCAGATCTGGGCTTTCCTCAGGAAAATTGGGAGTTGGGTGGGAAAAGTTTCATGCTGAGATTTTAGAAATGGAGAAATCCTAAAAGAAATGGGAAAAAAGCCAAAAATAACCTCCCAAAAAATCCCACAGCCCCCCCAGAATTAGTGGAAATGATGTAAAAGTATAAATTCTGTTCTGGGTAAAATACCTGGAAAACTTTTCCTTTCCAGGGATAATTTCCATAAAATTTGGGGGTTTTAAGGTGAAATGGAATCTGCAGGTGAAGCAGTGGGATTCCCCAGGTTTCCAGGAGTTAGAGCTTCCCTGAACCCTGGAAATTTGGGATTTGCTTGGAAATCTGGGATTAAAAGAGTTTAGCCTTGCACAGGTTCAGGGGCTTTTTCAACTGGTAAAAATAAATATATTTTTATTATTTTTTAATTATTTTATAAAATTATTATCTTTATTTTTCATTTTTGCTGCTATTTTTCCTATTCATATTATCTCTTATTTTTTATTATTTAATTTTCTTATTATTTGTATTATTTCTTCACATTTCTTTTATTTCTTACTGGTTTTATTTTTCCTTATTTCTATTCCTTCAGGTTTTTTGTTTTCTTATTTGTATTCTTATTTTTATTTTTCTTATTTTTTCATTTCTTTCTTATTTTTCTTACTACTTTTTTATGCCTTATTGTTTGTGTTCTGCCTCATTATTTTTATTTCTCCTTTTTATTATTCATTATGATTTTTATCATTTTATTCCTATTCCTTATTGCTTTTATCATTTTTTATTACCATTATTGTGACCATATTATATTTTATTATTTGCTTTGATTTATTCTATCCTAATATCCTAATTTATGATTTAATTATTTTTAATATTATTAATAGAATTAATTTTCCTGACAGATCAGAGATAGATTTGTGAAGGAACCAGCATTTGAAGACATCACCCTGGAATCTGAAAGGAAAAGGATATTTAAGGATTTCCTTCATGTACTTGAGGTAATTATTCCTTTTTTTTTTTTTTAATCATTAGCCAACAGACAAGAAAAATCCCTTTTAAATTGGGTGAGAAGGGAAAGCATTTAATGGAATTTTTTCCATAAAGTGATTAATTATTTTTAATTAATTAATTTGATTTTTCAACTCTCACACTTGGGGAGTTTTGCTCCATTTCCTGCAGTTTGGAAGAATTTTAATTTTTAATTTTGACTTAATTGGATCATTTCCAATTAGGCAAAGCAAGGGCTGAGTTTAGGCCAGGCAGGGCCCGGTTTGGGGTATTTTGACATTAAATGCTGATTTTATGGGATTTTGAACCTTTCCCAGCTTTTGGGGATGAGGAGAAACATCCCATCAGTTTTTTGGGATGTCAGGGAAAAACATCCCATCAGTTTTTTGGGATGTCCTGTAGGAGATGAGATGGTGCTGCCATTGAATTTTGATTTTATGGAATTTTTTGTGGGTGAGGAGAAACATCCCATCAGTTCTTCGGGATGTCCTGTGGGCGGTGATGAGATGGTTCTCCCATTAAATGCTGATTTTATGGAATTTTGAACCTTTCCCAACTTTCTTGGATGAGGAAAAACATCCCATCAGTTTTTTTTTATGTCCTGTAGGAAATTATACGCTTTTCCCATTAAATCTGATTTTATGGAATTTTGAACCTTTCCCAGCTTTGGTAGATAAAGATCCCAGCAGTTTTTGGGATGATTTTATGGAATTTTGGAGTTTTCCCAGCTGTGGTAGATAAAGATCCCAGCAGTTTTTTGGGATGATTTTATGGAATTTTGATCCTTCCCCAGCAGTTTTTGGGATGTCTGTAGGAGCTGATGAGGTTCCACTGCCCCATCCCTGGAATTCCCCAATTCCAGCTTGGAGCTCCCTGCTCCAGGGAAGTTGTCCTGCCCCATGGTGGGACAGGCTGGGATTTTAGGGCTTTTCCAAGGCTGGAATTGCCAGCTCTCCCCTCCTTGCCTTGCCCACAGCACGAGTGCCAGCACCACCACTCCAAAACCAAGAAACATTCGAAGAAATCCAAAAAGCATCACCGGAAGCGCTCCCGTTCCCGCTCCGTGAGTATTCCTGGGAACCCCCCTGCCATTCCCAGCTGTGCCATGGGTCCCTGCTGGAATTGCCATTAATTAATTAATTAATTGGGATTGTCCCCTGGCTGTGTGTGCAGGGCTCAGAGTCCGAGGATGACGACAGCCACTCCAAGAAGAAGCGGCAGCGCTCGGAGTCGCGGTCGGTGTCGGAGCGATCGTCCAGCGCCGAGTCCGGTATGGGGGGGAGGGATCAGTGGGATCTGTGGGATGGGATCAGTGGGATCTGTGGGATCCATGGGATCCGTGGGATGGGATCAGTGGGATCCATGGGATCTGTGGGATGGGATCCATGGGGTCCATGGGATCCATGGGATCAGTGGGATGGGATCAGTGGCATGGGATCCATGGGATGGGATCAATGAGATCAATGGGATCAACAGAATCAGTGAGATCCATGGGTTGGGATCAGTGGGATCCATGGGGTGGGATCAATGAGATCAGTGGGATCCATGGGTTGGGATCAGTGGGATCCATGGGATAGGATCAATGAGATCAATGGGATCGATGGGATCAGTGGGATCCATGGGATGGGATCAGTGGGATCCATGGGATGGGATCAATGGGATCAACAGAATCAGTGAGATCCATGGGTTGGGATCAGTGGGATCCATGGGATGGGATCAATGAGATCGATGGAATCAGTGGGATCCATGGGTTGGGATCAGTGGGATCCATGGGATGGGATCAGTGGGATCCATGTGATGGGATCAATGAGATCAATGGGATCGGCAGAATCAGTGGGATCTGTGGGTTGGGATCAGTGGGATCCCTGGAATGGGATCAATGAGATCAATGGGATTGATGGGATCCATGGGATGGCATGGGATCAGTGAGATCCCTGGAATGGGATCAGTGGAATCCCTGGAATGGGATCAATGGGATCGATGGAATCAATGGGATTGGATCAGTGGGATCCATGGGATGGGATCAATGAGATGGATGGGATCCGTGGGATTCATGGGATCTGTGGGATAGGATCCATGGGATGGGGTGGGATCCATGGGATGGGATCAGTGGGATGGGATCAACAGGATCCATGGGATGGGATCGGTGGGATCCATGGGATGGGATGGAATGGGATGAGATGGGATCAATGGAATGGAATCAGTGGGATCCGTGGGATGGGATCAATGAGATCCATGGCATGGGATAGGATGGGATGGGATGGGATCAATGGAATGGAATCAGTGGGATCCGTGGGATGGGATCAATGAGATCTATGGGATCAGTGGGATCCGTGGGATGGGATAGGATGGAATGGGATGAGATGGGATCCATGGGATGGGATCAATGGAATGGAATCAGTGGGATCCGTGGGGTGGATTCAGTGGGATGGGATCCGTGGGATGGGGTGGGACCCATGGTATCCATGGGATGGGATTGAAACCAGCAGTGCTTTTATCCTTTGGGATTTATCCTTTCATTCCTGGGGCTTTTTCTTTCTCCCTGTGGCTGCAGAGAGGAGTTACAAGAAGTCCAAAAAACACAAGAAGAAGAGCAAGAAGAGGAGGCACAAGTCTGTAAGTGAAGCTCAGTTTTAAATTGGGATGTGGACACCCTGGCAGTAATCCTAGCTGGATTTTCCTGGGGAAAAACTGGAGGAGGGCATTGCCAAACCAACTTTCTGTTCTATATTCTTAACATTCAGCCACTTAAACCTGCTGAATTTGGAGGTTGGACTCTATGAGTAACCATGGGATTTGCTCTTTATCCTGGCAAATCCCTGGGAAGGATCCCAGGGCCAGGATGGACAACCTGGAGCACCCTGGGACAGGGGAGGTGAACCTGCCCCTGCAGGGGTGGAATGGGATGAGATTTAAGGTCCTTCCAACTCAAATCATTCCATGATTCTACAATTCTTTAAATCAAAGTTGGACTTTAAAATACTCAACATTAATATTCCCTTTTTTTTCCCCCCAGGACTCACCAGAATCTGATGTGGAACGAGAGAAGGACAAGAAAGAAAGGGAGAGGGACAGTGAGAAGGAAAGAGCCAGACAGAGATCGGAGTCCAAGCACAAATCCCCCACGAAGAAACGGCCTGGGAAGGATTCTGTAAGCTCTGCTCCCCTCTCCCTGATCTCTGGGCTCTGGCAGCTGGATGCAGCTGCACAGCTGTGCTCTGGGAAGGGCTGGGTTTGATTATCCTGGAGCTCTTTGCCATTCCCAGATTGGGATTTGGGGGTTTCTGGGTGAACCTCCCTGGGAAATCCCATGGTGGCCACTGTCCCCTGTGCCCACAGGGGAACTGGGACACCTCTGGCAGCGAGCTCAGCGAGGGGGAGCTGGAGAAGCAGAGGAGGACTCTGCTGGAGCAGCTGGATGAAGATCAGTGAGAAGATCCTTGATACCAAAAATGTTTACAGGTGGCAAAATAAAACCAAGCCTTGTGTGGGCGAGGCCCTGGGGCCGGGGGCTGGTAGCCCATGGCCACAACAAGGGTGGCTTTTAGTTTTTTACCACTTCAGTCCAGTCAAAAGTAGAAAAATCCGTGGAATTCTGAGGGCCTGGAGCTGTGGGGGCGGGGTGGGGACACAGAGGTGGCAGCAGTGTCCCCAAGCACTTTTCCCCAGGGAACAACCCTGGGCTGCCTGGGCAGAGCCCAGCTCGGCAAAAAAATCCCTAATTTAATTCCTTGTGCTTTCACTCACTGATGGGTTTGGTGGGGTGGGAATTTTTTGGGGAAGGCAGCAGGAGTGAGGAGCCCATGTCCTGATGGGTTCTGCAAACCCCTGGAGTTGGGGCTTGTTTGGCACTGGAACTTTTTGTCCCAGCCCCAAATCCCAGGAATGTGCAGGGTGGGAATTCCCCTGCTGTGCCAGCAGAGGGAGCTCGGGACACACAACCACAAATCCCCAAAACTCCACCCGGCCCAGCCCCAGCGTCCCTCCCACCTTCCCCCTTCCCTGCTGAAAATGTAGGAATAAAAATCCAATATTGAACACAATTCCATGTGTTGCCTTAAGAACCTGCTGCAGGATGCAGCTGCAGAGCCAGAGGAGGGAGGAGGAAGCAGCTCCAGCTCTGGTTTCCAGCCCTGCTCAGTGAGAAATCTGGGAAGCCACTGTCCTTGGAATATTTTTGTACATTTTTATCAATGATTAAACCTTGTCTTTTAGCATGTACTGGTATTTATTTCTCCTTAAATACTCTGTACAGCTCTGAGCCACAGAATCACTCACAAAACCTGCTTGAAGACTCCTTAGATTCCTTTTCAGCATTTTTTTTTCCTGAATTTTGACCACTTTTACCAGTGCATAAAGGATCCATTTCTCCAGGGAATTTCCTGGCTGGGGTGCTTACAAGGCTCAGAATCCTTCAGAACACCCTGAGATTGAAATGAGCTCTTCAAAATATAAAATCCAAAAGGTTGTAACATTTTTCCTGGGGTGCTTTGGGATTTTTTTCCTGGGATGCTTTGAGATTTTTCCTGGGATGCTTTAGGATGGGAAAGCACATCCCAGTCCTGCTGTTCCCCCTGAAAGGTCATTGCTCATCCCCCATTTCCTGGGGTAAAAACCCCTGGATTTGCTCAAACAGGGCTTGTGGGGATTTTTGGGATCCATGGGGTGTTTGGTGTGGAAATCCAGGTTGGAAGCAGTGGCAGGGAGGAAATTCCAGGATTCTCCCTGCAGCAAGTGGCTCTCCCAAGGAAGGATGGGGAATTTTTAATCACTATAAAATTAAAATTAAAAAGGAAGATAATTAATTGCTGCTCCAGAACTGAACTATCAGCCAGGTTTTTGCTTTGCTTACCTGCCACTCACAGCCCTGGATTTATTTTCTATCCCCAAATGGGAATTCTCCAGGTGGGAAGAGCCCAGCAGAGTTTGGAAAACAGGGGCAGCAGCTCCTGGGATTGGATTTGGGAGGATTTTGAGTCTGGCAGGTCCTGAAGGTTTGCAAACAAGGAGGAATTTATTCCAGTGCTCTGGTTTTATTCCCTTGCATCCACACAAACTCAGGGGAAAAGCTGTTCCTGAGGGAATATCATACCACTCTTAAAAGGTTTTTTATTTTTCCATTAAAAATAAAAAACTGGCAATGTCAGTTATTCCAGTGGTGGTGTTTTCTTAACATCTAAATTTGATTTGCTGGAACAAACTCAGCTTAAGCTGAGCCTGCTTTTAAAGCAAGCAAGGCAGGATGGAGTTTTCCAGGGAATTGAGTTCAGGCTTATTTTTCCAGCTTTTTTTTTTTTGGGGGGGTGTTTTTCCTTCTCTTTCCTAATTCCCAGCCCCATTTTTTCCTGTGGCAGCCCCAGCACAGCTTCAACCTCTGCCTTCCCACCTGGAAACTGGAAGGAATTTTAGGAATTTGATTCTTGTTAATCAGTTATTGGATTATTTTGGATGATTTTTAACTGTGTCCATCAATGTTGAAACCTTGGCTGTGCTGGTTAATCCTGACATCCCCTCTCAGAATAATTTCATTAAACCCTTTTAAAAATTAAATTTGATATTAAAATTCAAGTTGTTTAGGCCTTAAGTATTTGGATTTCTGACCAATATGAATCTCCATTTACTTCTCACCTGGATCAGCTCCAGGTGTCTCCGAGGAACATCCACACCCCAAATTTCTTCCCTCAGCCTCTTCCAAAATAACAAAGAATAAACTGATTGTTAAAAAATTCCATTTTTTTCATCCACACAAGCTCCAGGTGTTCACCTATCAACTACCACCATTTTTGGGGGAAAAGAAACCAAAACACCCCAAAAAACCCAGGTAAAAGTGACCCAAAAAACCCCTCTGGATTTCAGTGTAGTAGTGTAAATAGTTTATTTGATTTTATGGCAGGAACAGGCCAGGAAAGGAACGTGAACTGCTTTAGAAAACACTCCTAATCTTGCTAAGAAGCAGATCTATGACTAGAAAAATCTTAAAGAGAACATGCCAGCTTGGCTTTCATTTTGGGCTTTTATTAAAAAAAATACCTTTGAGCTGAAGAAAATGAGATTTAGTGCTTATACCCCGACAAGTGCTGAAATCTGGAATTCAAATTCCCCAATTTTCTTTGATCCAAACACTCATTGCAACAGTGGCATGTTCTCTTTAGCAGGTCAAGTACACAGTGCTGTAAATGCAAAAACTTGGCAGTTTTTCAAGGAAAAAATTCCTGGAAATTGGTCAATGTGGTAACGCTGAGTCCCAAACTGTCCTTTTAGTTAAATATAAAAACAAAAACTATAAGTTAAAATAACATTCAGATTGTATAGCACAGGCTTGATGCATTTATTTCCTTTTAAACAATATTTACAATATTACCCAGAGGCTAAAGGGGAGGGGGGGAAGTGTAAAAACCATAAAAAACTGCACCAATTTTGTAGCAAAATATCTGTACATTTAAAAACAGATTATCATATAACTACACATTATCCAAGGAAAAAAAAAAAACAAAAACCCAAAAACAAAAAACAGGGACCTTCACCAGTGGTTCACAGGAGCACAATGGAAAAGGGCAAAGAAATTCAGTGGTTAAATACTATACAAGAAATTTTACAATTAACAGAGGGGTGAGGCCGGGCAGGGAAGCTGGAGGCAAAATGGGATTTGGGAAGGACAAATTTCCCAATTTCCCCTCAGTCCAGCTCGTCCCAGCTCCTGGCTGTGGGAGTGGGATCCATCCTGCTCCTGAATCTGCCTCCTGCTCTTTTTTAGGCTTGGGAAATTCCATAAAGGGCCCAAAACCTGCGGGAATTTTGGGCAGGGAATGAATCCCCCTGGCAGAGCTGGACTGCAGCAGTCAGAGCCTGACACTGATTACTGGGTGTTAATTGCTTAGTGCTGATTAATAAATAGGCTGTTATCCCAAACTCCTGTTCCATTCCAGTCCCTGTGGGCTGGGACAGACGGGCTGGGTTCTTGCACCTTGGGATTAATTTAATTCCATGTCCAGAAAGCCCTTAAATATCTTTGTTTGTATTTTAATTAAAAAAGAGCCGTTAAGTGCAGCTGGAGGCGCAGCATTAAAAGCCAAGCACATCCCAGTGTCGATTCCCAGTATTCCCAGTTCCCAACCAGTCAGGCCCAAGGACCCTTCCTCTGACCGACCCCTCCCGAACCATCCCTATTTTACATTTTGGTTACAAACCCGCGGGGTTGGAGCGGAGCGAACACCCCCAGCGCTGCGGGAGCGCAGCTTCCATTCAGGCACTTGGCGCGGGGGGCGGCGCGGCGCCGGGACCCCCCAGATCCGTGTTTCCCGGGGATTTGGGGTGCGGGGGGGCTCTCACAGCCCCAGGATCCGTGTTTCCCCGGGGATTTGGGGTGCGGAGCCGCTCCGGGGGCTCTCACAGCCCCAGGATCCGTGTTTCCCGGGGATTTGGGGTGCGGAGCCGCTCCGGGGGCTCTCACAGCCCCAGCTCGGCGGGGCCGGCGCGCAGCCCGTGCTCGTCCAAGCGGCGGCGGACGCTCCTCCTCAGCGCGTCGGCGCGGCGGTACGGCTGGTTCCGCAGATCTGCGGGGACAGCGGTCAGAGCCACGGACAGACAGACGGACAGACAGACAGACACACGGCCACAGCCCCGCTGGAAGCCAACCAAAGCAGCTGGAGCAGCGCGGGAGTGGGGACGGCAGGGGATGGGATGAGGTGGAAGGATGGATGTGCCCGAACTATGCGCCCCAGTGGAGGGGTAATACTGGTGGGATCATGGGTAATACTGGTGGGATCATGGGAATACTGGTGGGATCACTGGGAATACTGGTGGGATCATGGGGATGGTGCTGTGGGATCCCAGGGATGCTCCTGTGAGATCACAGGGATCCTGCTGTGGGATCACTGGGAATACTGATGGGATCATTGGGAATACTGGTGGGATCACAGGAATGCTGCTGTGGGATCATTGACATGCTGTGGGATGATGAGGATGCTGCTGTGGGATCACTGGGATCCTGATGTGAGATCACAGGGATGCTGTGGGATCGCTGGGATGGTGCTGTGGGATCCCAGGGATGCTCCTGTGGGATCATGGGGATGGTGCTGTGGGATCACAGGTATGCTCTGGGATCCCAGGGATGCTGTGGGATCCCAGGGATGCTCCTGTGGGATCAGTGTCCCCTCCCAGCTGGCACAGAGGCCACACAGACCCCACTCTCAGTGTTCCCACACTCCTGCAAACTCCAGAGCTGGAGGACATTCCTCAGGGCACCTGTAGGTTCAGCCACACCAGGGAGGATTTAGGATCTCCACATCCCATTTAGGATAGATCAGTGGGATTGTTCAGGTTTTCAAAGACCTCCTAGATCTAAAAGAGGTGCTTTGAGGTGTTCCCTGTGTTCCCACAGTCCTGCAAACACTGGAGCTGGAGGATGTTCCTCAGGGCACCTGTGGGTTCAGCCACACCAGGGAGCATTCAGGATCCCCACATCCCATTTAGGATCCCCACATCCCATTAGGATGGATCCATGGGATTGTTCAGGTTGGGAAGGATCTCTGAGATGTGAGAGAGGTGCCCTGGGGAGAGCAGCTGGGCTGGGCTGGGATTCTGCAGCAGGGAGAACACTGAGCATGGATGGGATGGATGGAAAAGGGAGAAAGCTGATGATGGGATGGTGGAATATGACATCACAGGTGTCACATGTGTCACCTGTGCACCTACAGAACAAGCCCTGAAGACAATTCCAGTTCAAAGATTGGTCTCCTGGCCAACAAATTTGTGTTGGACTGGGCAAATCCCTCAGATTTCCTGGATAACTCATGGTGGGAGTTTCACAGAACTCCCAAACTTCTCTCCACACCTGGAGTTGGAGACTGCACCTCCTGCAGAACCAACAGTGGGGCTGCAACAGCTGGGGACAAAACTGGGCACACCTGGGGCCAGCACCTGACTATTCTGGGCTGGACTTGAAGAGAAATGGCCAAACTAGAGTGTGATGGTGATCACTGACCAACAACACCCAGGGACAGGATTAGTATAGGCTGGACTTGAATTAAATGGCCAAAATTGAGTGTGAGGATTGTCACCAACCAACAGCACTTGGGGACAAGACTATTTTGGGCTCAACTTGAGGAGAAGTGGCCAAAACAGTGATGATGGGCACCAGCCAACATCCTGTGGATCCCAGCACCTCCAGAGGTGAAAATCAAGGATCTGGGTCTCAAGTGGCCTCGAGGGTCTCACCAGTATTAGCTCAGCCACATCTACCACCAGCTGCCTGGCACAGAGAGAGAGGAGGAAGCCAAGTAAAAAGTGATGCTTGCCAGCTCTGGGAATCCTCCACCACGGCTGTGCTAGAAGAAATCCTTACCCTCGAGTGAACATTGGGAAATTTAGTGATATTATTCTTCTTTAGGGCTAAACAGAAAACAAAAAAACAACAAACAGAAAAAAAACAAAACACAAAAAAAAATGATGGTTAAGTAAAAAAATGGGATGGAGAATGAAGAGCACAAGTCAGTGTTCAAAGCTCCTGGGCAGAAAGCAGAGCAGGAGGGGTTAGGCAGGGCAGGAGGGGCAGGAGGGACAGGGGGACAGGAGGGATGGAGGGACAGGGGGACAGGGGGGATGGAGGGACAGGAGGGACAGGAGGCTCCCTGCCCCATTCCAAGCTGCTTTGAAGGTTGGCTCCAGGAAGAGAAGACAGAGAGAACCAAAGAACCATGGAGTGGGTTAGTTTGTGGGTTTACTGATGGAATTGCACAGGGAAGGGTGGAAGGAGCACAGCAGTGGCCAGGGCCATGCTGGGCTGGGGACACCATGCTGGCAGTGGCTCAGTTCCACACCAGCTCTGCCCCAGCCCCATTCCAGGGGCTCTGCTCTGTATCCCCAGGGTTCCCAGCCCTGCTCCCCCCTCCCCCTGCTCAGTGAGAATTCCTGATTCCATCAAATCAAGCTGGCATGGAACTGAAGAGTTAACAGTTAACAGAAGAGTTAAAAGTGGATGTGACTGAACAAGTAGAGATTTCACCCATGCAGCTGAACATGCAGGTGCTGGTTAAAAACCCTAAAACCACCCCAGGGGTGACATTGCCAAGCCAGAAACCACCCCCAAGGTCCATGCAGGCTGGAATTCCCCTGGGAGGTGCCACATGCAGGGCACCCTGAGTGAGAGAGGAGCCAGGTGAGCTGTCACTGCTCGGGCTGCAGTGACTCAGTGCAGTGACTCCCACCTGACTGTTCTATGGGACCAATGGGACCAATGGGACCAATGGGATCAATGAACAGGACATGCAATGCAGGGGACACCACAGGACATCAGGACAGCACTAACACACTGAACAGTCACAGACTCCTGGCTGAGATGACACAAAGAGTGGCCCAAAGGCCACAGTGACCTTGCAGGTGTCTAAGAGCAGCAGGTGTGGGGCAGGGAGGGTTGGGACTGGGGCTCCTCGGGGCCAGCGGGGTCGCAGAAGAAGCGAGAGCCGCGCTTGGCGCTGCGGGCGGTGAAGGGCCCCGACTTGAGCACTGCATGAACAACAAGAGCCACACACAGCATCAGGGACAGCCTGGGACAGCCTGGACAGCATCAGGGACAGCCTGGGACAGCATCAGGGACAGCCCTGGGACAGCCTGGGACAGCCTGGGACAGCATCAGGGACAGCCCTGGGACAGCATCAGGGACAGCCCTGGGACAGCATCAGGGACAGCCCTGGGATAGCCTGGGACAGCCCGGGACAGCATCAGGGACAGCCTGGGACAGCATCAGGGACAGCCCTGGGATAGCCTGGGACAGCATCACATTTCTTTCCTTTTGGACATTTATTTTCCAATTTGTTATTACTTATTCCATGGTTTTCTGCAATTTAATA
>JAOTBB010000369.1:36429330-36442416 GCA_025629985.1 Chamaetylas fuelleborni | reverse complement strand
ATCCCATCCCATCCCATCCCATGCCCAGGGATATTTCCCACTGTTCCAGGTTATTCCAGCCTGGCCTGGGACACTTCCAGGGATGCAGGGGCAGCCACAGCTGCTCTGGGAATTCCAGCCCAGCCCAATTCCTTCCCAAAATCCCACCTACAGCCACCCTTGCCATTGGCATCACTTGCCACAGCCCCTCCAGGATTTCCTCCAGGGCAGCCTGTGGGACAGCAAACCCCATTTTTGGGGATTTTTTTTCTTTTCCTCATTTTGCCATTTGGATGGATTCCCATCCCACATTCTCCAGACCCCTCCTCCTCCACCCCAAGCACACAAACACCACAGTTCAGCCTCCCACTAATGCAGAAGAATGTTAAACCCTGCTCCCTAATGAGGTGGATTTGCTCGTGGCATGTTGATATTTCTCCAGCCACATTCCCTCCCACGAAGTTCCAAGAGCAGCACGGAGCTGAGCTCCCACAGCTGGGCTGGGAATGTCCTGGGATGTGCCAGCAATGGGGCAGGGACAGCACCCCCAACACCCCAACCCTGGCTGGCCACAATCCCCCAGGGAAGGAGCAGCACAGACTTCTCCAGGGATGGAGGCTGGCCAGAAAAAAAGCCATAAATCTGCTTTTTTAATCACTGTCTGAAGGCTTTATCACTATTATTATCATTATTATTATTGTTATCACGGTGCACTGAGATGCTGCTGCTTCCAGCTCCTGGGAAGAAAGGCAAAGTTTTGACCCAAAATTTGCTGATCTGGGGGATGAGCAGAAAACAAAAAAATCTCTGATTGAAAAGAGGAGGGAAAAGCCAGAATTTGGGCACCTTGAGAAACAAAACTGGGTCATTGCTGAGCAGCAGAGGGTGAGTGTGGGGCTGTCAGAGGATGGGGCATCCCCAGAACAAGGTCACAGGGATAAGAGCAGCCCCATCCCAGCCCTGATCAGTGTTTTGGCTACACACAGTGAAGGTCTCCCTGTTTTCCCTGCTATCTGTGTGGGAAAATCCTGCAGGAAAATGTGGTTAAAAAGAGTAAAAACGTGGCTGTCCTGTGAGCCCCTGAGCTACCCAGCAGGAATTCTCAACAAGGAATTCCCAAACCCACTGTTTCTGAGATGGAATTAATCCAAATCTGCATTTCCCAGTGTTAAAGAGGAGGTGCTTTTCTCCTTCCACTTCTTCTGTGTGATATATTTTTCTGTGAAGTATTTTTCTGTGAAATATTTCTGTGTGAAATATTTGGGCACAGCAGCAGCAGCTGGGATGTGGTACCCAAACAGGTGAAAATATTACAGCAGGTATTATTTGTGATGTTTCAGTGCATCTGTACATTTATTTCTGTGCTGTCTGGGCTGTTTCAGTACCAGAACAAGGAGCACAAGTAATGCTCTGGTTCTTGCACCTCGAGTATCCCCAAGCACTTCCTCAGAGCACCTCGAACAATTCTAACCATTCCAACAATTCCCTGAATGCCTCACAAGTGCATCGGGGCTGTTTTCACTCCACTTGCTGAACAGAAGGGATAATTCACCTTTAACAAAGATCTGCCATCAGACAGAAAATAAACACCAGCAAAAACCAAACAAACAATAGCTCTGAGCTTTCCAAATAAAATTCCTTTTCCCTTTCAGTTGTGCAACCTTTTGTCCCCGAGCCAGCAGAGAATTTTCACTGCCACAGAAGAATTTCATGCTTAATCAATTTTTTGCCTGGCTGGTGTTTGTAGGTATCCCAGCTCCTCCTGTTCCCTGCAAACCCAGCTCAGGATACCAAGGATGCAGGAGACAACTGAGGGCTGGTTTTCCTGGCATTTAGGAATTTATCTGCATCCCCCTGGCTGCTGAAGGATCCTGAACAGGGATCCTGGTGCTCAGCATGGAAGGACTCAGCTCACGGGAATTCCTGCACTGTTTATTTTGTGTTCTAACTGAAGCACTTGGATGGGACAGGATCATTCACCTGCCTCCTGCTCAGAACAGGCTGCATTTCCAGGAACACTCACAGATTTATTTCTGGAAAACACCTCTTGCTGCCACAGCAGTGATGGGAGAGCTGGGAATGGTCCCCAGGAGCTGGAGATGCCTCAGGCAGGAGGAAAGGTCACCAGTCCCACAGCTGACCCCAAAACCTTTGTGTGGGCTGAGCTGAGAGGTCACTTCCCTCTAATCCACACCAAGGCTGAGACTCAGCTCCTTAAATTCCTCCATTTGATCTGGGTCAGCTGAATCACTGCTCCTGAGTGTGGGCAGCACAACAACGAGGGAAACATCCCTGAGTAACCCAGGTATTACAGCATTAAAGGAGTTAAAAACCACAATTCAAAAAGCAGAATTTAAAAAGCAGAGATTTAAAATTTAAAATAATTAAAACAGAATTTTAAAATTTTAAAGGATTTAAACACTGAGTTTTTCCCACAGTGTTTTGTGCACTTCATTCATCTGCCCAGGCACAGAATCATGGAATTCTGGAATGGTTTGGAAGGGACACTTCCACCATCCTAGGCTGCTCCCAGCCCCTCTCCCTCCTCACAGCAGGAGAGGCTCTGAAAAATTCATGGAGAAAAAACACCCATCAAACACAGAAGTTCTTGTTTTATTTAGCAAGAAGAGCAGCATGCATTTGCCACACTCAGATACTCATTTAGATGATCAAGAGAACAGGAATTTGCAGCTGAAGCTCTGACTTTCAGACACAATTCCTGGGGAAGATCTGACAGCTCCCAGACTATTTCAGGAAGCTGCAATTTTTTAGCCACCAACTCACTCCAGCTACCTGTATCACACAAGGATTAAATTAATTACCAAACACTTCCTGGCTCAATGCATGGAGCTGCAATAACTATCCTGACATCAAAAGGATTCTGCAGAGAGTTGTGGCCACAGAGCAACACGTGGCACCAGTGCCATGAAAAATCACTCCTGAGCCAGAGATTTTTGTAGGGATGGCACAGCCAACCCTACAGCCCTCCAAAGTGTGGCTGCACTGCTCAATCTGCTTCCCATCAAAACTCCTCCTGCCATAATTCATCCCAGTGCCACCCAGCCAGGTCCCAACCTGCTGCCATGGAGGGGGAAAAATAAATGGAATTAATTATTATTGACATTTCCAGTGTTAGGCTTCTCCTAGCTGAGAGGAGAGACAAGCTCAGTGTTCACCCAATATCCCTGGGAGAGAGCACAGCCACACAGGGGCTCCCCCCCACACACTCAACATCAAAGCTCCTGTTTGAGCAGGCTTGAAGTTAAATATTTGTGATAGTTAATTTATTTGATCATCTGCACTTGCAAGGCTCAGAGCTGGGCAGAGAGGCCTCTGAAGCACTCCCAAACACAGTAAATTATTGGGAACCTTTGTCAGAAAAGTGCTGTATAAACTCAGCCAAGCCATTTCCATCCCTTCCCAGGCCCTGTGGATAACGGTGCCACCCGACATTTCAAATTCCAAATTTTAAACGTCCCAGGTGGGACTGGAATATTTCTCTGCCCTCTGGAAAGCAGGACAAGGGGAATCACAGGGGGCCATGCCAGGATGTTGGATGGATGAACAACCAGGATTTCTGGACTGAACAATTTGCTTCTTCATTGTAATTACTGGCTTCTGAAAGACTTCAGCAACTTTGCCAATTTGTACAACCCTCTATTCTCTGCTCTTGGCCTCCACTGTGCAGTCATTTTGCAGACAAACAAGGAACAGATGTACAATCTAGAGCTGCCCCAAGTCCTTTTATAGTAAAGGATTTCTGGCCAAACAATATATATTAAAAAGAAAAAGAGAGAAAGAAAAGAAGAATTTCTGTATTTTTTAAGGTATCTCTCACAACTCCCAAACTCACACACTGAAAAATCTGAAATTTCTTTGTACAATTCTGGAAGGCTCAAGAATATTCTGTCCTTGCTAACATCCACATGGGGAGTGTGGCTGGAGCTGCCACAAACTCTGGGGACACCAAGGGCACTTTGGGGGCTCCTGCTGCCATCACCAACTCCCTCTGCCCCAGGAGCACCAGGACACAACCTCTGAAAGGACAGTGACAGAATTCCAGAGTGCCTTTGGTTGGAAGGTTGGATAATAATTAAGGATTATCCAGTGCTAGGGGCAGGGACACCTTGGATTGTCCCAGGCTGCTCCAAGCCCTGTCCAAGCTGTTCTGGAACACTTGCAGGGATCCAAGGGCAGCTCAGCTTCTCTGGGAAATCCATCCCAGCCAGGAATTGCTTCCCAAAATCCCAAAGTCCATCCTATGGGAAGTCAATCCCACTGTCCTGTCTGCAGTTAACACCGCTCACACAAGGTGAGGAGGGAAATCCCAACTTCTGGGAATTTTCCTGTGGATCCTCCTGCCATGGGATCCCTCCCTGGGGCCCAGCTCAGCTCTGGGTGTGCTGTCCCATGCCCAGCACAGCTCCCAGGGTCAGGACAGGTCCCAGGGCAGGACAGCTCCCAGGGCCAGCACAGCTCCCATGGCCAGCACAGGTCCCAGAGCCAGGACAGGTCCCAGGGCCAGCACAGCTCCCAGGGTCAGGACAGCACCCAGGGCCAGGACAGGTCCCAGGGCCAGCACAGCTCCCAGGGCCAGCACAGGTCTCAGGCCCAGCACAGCTCCCAGGGCCAGGACAGGTCCCATGGCCAGCACAGCTCCCAGAGCAGGACAGCTCCCAGGGTCAGGACAGGTCCCAGAGCCAGGACAGGTCCCAGAGCCAGGACAGGTCCCAGGCCCAGCACAGCTCCCAGGGCCAGCACAGCTCCCAGGCCCAGCACAGCTCCCATGGCCAGGACAGGTCCCAGGGCCAGCACAGCTCCCAGGGACAGGACAAGTCCCAGGGCCAGCACAGCTCCCAGGCCCAGCACAGCTCCCATGGCCAGCACAGCTCCCAGGGACAGGACAGGTCCCGCGGCCAGCACAGGTCCCAGGGCCAGCACAGGTCCCAGGGACAGGACAGGTCCCACGGCCAGCACAGGTCCTATGGTGGCCGTGCTGAGTGTCCCCAGGTTGGGGAGCAAGCAGCCCCAGCTCCTGCTCCAGGACACCCAGGCAGGGCTGCAGTGCCCAGCCCTGGAGGTCCAGCCCAGCCCAGCCCCCATGAGAGGAGCATTCACTGCAGCACAATGCCCCTATTCTGCAGCTTTATGAATATCCTCCCCAAATGTATGTTTAGGGCTGTGCAGGCCCCGCAGACAAACACTTGTTTTGTTAAAGAGATCCCAGGCTAAACTGAGCACCAGCACACGCTCAAGTTGTGCAATCTGTTACTCAGAGCACAGCATCTCCAAGTTTTACACATCAGCCAAGTCCTCCTGCAGTGAAACACTCGTGAAAGGCGTGGTTTTAGCAAGAGGCAAAGCCTGGGACAGTAAGTGCTTTCCAGTATATCCCTGCAGAATTCTGGGCATTTGGGTTATTGGAATTGTGGAGCAGAGCAGGGTCAGAGCTGTGAGTGAAAACAGGGATGCACATCACAGACCTTCCACTACCCCCAGATCACAGAATCAGGGATATCAGAGCTGGAAAGGACTCATAGAATCATGGATCCCACCCTGGGCATCCCTGGGAGAGGTGTCCAACACTCCTGGAGCTCTCAGTGCCCAGCACCCTGTGGGAGAAGAGCCTTTCCCTGAAATCCAGCCTAAACTGGAGCAGAAATGGGAACATGGCACGTGGGCAAGGTCACAACCCCTGCGGACAACTGGTGTGAGCACAGGAGGTGATGGAAACCCTCTGCTCAACCCTCCAGAACTGAAACCAGGATGTGATAAACGGGAAATTCCCACTTTTTAAGAGCTCCAAGTGCTGTTACCTGACCAGCCTGAGCCCTTTGGCCCCAGGGATGCTGAGATTTTCTCTAACCCAAATATAAATCAAATGGAGCAAGCTGGTGTCACTTATTTCCCATACCCAATTCCCAAATGGACTCTCCCAAACAAAGAAAACAATAATCCAGCTGAGTTTGTCTGAAATGTGGCTGCACACTGCTCACCACAGCCAGCATTGCCTGCGAGCACACTGCAAACTGCTCTGCTGCTTTTTAACTCTCATCTTCTGCTGACCAAAGAAAAATCCCATTTACACCTCCCAGCAGAGGGGAAGAAAAAAACCCTCCAGAGCCACAGCTCCAGCCTCCTGCTGTCCCCACACCTTCCCAGGACACGGAAAGGGAGCAGGAAAACCAAGCCCTGCTTGTGTCTGGCTTCCTGCACAGAGGAAGTGTTTTGGTCCTGATCACAAAATGCTTAATTCAAACCCAAGAGGCAGCCCAGATGCTTCAAAATAAACTGAAGTGCTGCTGCATTAGCATGTTCTGCATAATTCATGTGCTGGTGCTGGGGAGGTCACGGTGCCAGAGCTCCAGCACGGATTGCTGCGGGCACAGGCAGTGCCAGCCTGCCCTGCCAGAGCCAGGCAGCCAGCAGAGCCCCAGAAATCTGGGATATTCCCAAAAACTCTGCCCTGCATCCCTGGAGTGCCCCAGGACAGGGCTTGGAGCAGCCTGGGATAGTGGGAGGTGGATGGGATGGGAACTGGGATGGGAACTGGGAATTGCGATGGGAATTAGCATGGAAATTGGCATGGGAATTAGCATGGAAACTGGCATGGGATGGAAACTGGGATGGGGAATTAGCATGGAAACTGGCATGGGAATTGGCATGGGAATTAGCATGGAAACTGGCATGGGAATTAGCACAGAAACTGGCATGGGAATTAGCACGGAAACTGGCATGGAAACTGGCATGGGATTTAAAGCCCCTTCCAAGCCAGGCCACTCTGGAATTCTGTCACTCTGGCCTCCTGCCTTTACCGAGGTTGTGTCCTGCTGGTCCAGGGGTTGGTGATGGCAGCAGGAGCTGCCCTTGGAGTCCCCAAAGCTAGGTGGGATATTGGGAAGGAATTCCTGGCTGGCAGGGAGGTCAGGTCCTGCACAGATTCTCAGAGCAGCTGTGGCTGCCCCTGGATCCCTGGAAGTGTCCCAGGACAGGCTGGACAGGGCTTGGAGCAGCCTGGGACAGTTTTGGTGCAAAAGTAGCACAAAACTCTCCTGCTGGGCATCACCAACTCCAACAACTGGTGCAGCAGAAGCTGCAGCAGAAGCCAGGGGATCTGGCATTCCCTGTGCCCTAAATCCCCAGTGGGCACCAGTGCTGGGGCACAGACCTGCCCAGGGACCCTTGGCAGCCACCTCCCCACTGCCACCACCCAAGAGAGCAGCACAAACCACTGGGTCAGCAGAGGAAAGCAAAACCAAATCTGCAAAACATCCCCCACTGCCAGGGATTCTCCCCCTCCAAGGGAACTCTGGGCTGTATCCAGCCCCCTTCCCAGCAACAGCCTGGAGAAGGAACAGAAAGCTCCAAACCCAAAGCGTGTTTGGGGGAAAAGGCTCAAGGTTTGCCTCTCAGTAACCTCCCAGTGAGCAAACTAAAATCTGAAAGTGAATGTCAAAGGTTGCTTTCACTTCAGGATGGATTTCGACGAGAAATGAGGAGGAAAACAAAAACCAGCTGCTCCTGCAGGGTCATTCACCCCCCCAGGGACGAGGGGACAGATTTAAACCACTTCTTCTGACAGACTGGGAAGAAAAAAAAAACACTTTTTCAGCAGGTGCTGGACTCAAGATGAGAGCAGGAGATTGCCTAGACCCTGTTAAACCAAGGCTGGTGCTGATCCCACATGGAACACCAGCCCCATCCCTTCTGCAGCTGCAAGGAGCACCCAAAATTCCAGCAGGGAAAAGCACTCCCCTTCCCCAAAGCAGCCACACAAACACAATAATCCAAATTCCCATCCCAATTCCTGTCCCATTTATTGATAATAAATACACAATATAATAATAACAATAATAAAAATACACAACATAATAATATAATAATTATTATTGTGCTGGTAATTACCATGGATGTTTTATCCCAAAAAGGGTTTTGGAGTCTTTAAGAAGTTGCCTGAATGATTCACAATCTTTGCCCAACAATCCAAAAATACAGTAAAAACACCAATGTACTTCTGAAAACACAAGAGGAAATATAACATTCTGTTTTGGGTTTGTTATCTGCTGAGTTTTGCTGTTCAGGGGCAGAAGTTTCTGTGCACTTTAAAACCCTCTCATGCAGCAGGAAAAGCTAAAGTGATTTTAAAATGAAAGACTGAGGGCAGCCACCCATGGCTTTGAGTCATTCAATCACCAATCAAAAACTACTCAGGAGCTACTGATTTATTTAAGATTGCCTTGTAAACTCTGAATTTCACCTTGCACCTCTCCAATTCTTTCTTTAGCATCACCCATGACATGGAGTAGTGCACAAGACACCATTTACACCTCAGGACCAGCTCCTGCACGACCTTGCTTGTGGAGACAAAATAAAAACCCTTTATCTGGCACACAGGGTTAAGGAAGTTGATGGAGATGTTTGATAAAGTTGAGAGGAAAGTTTGATAAAGTTCAGTGCTCAGGAAAGAGGATGGGGCAGGTTAAAAGTAAAGGCAGAGGTTTTGCTTGACCTGTGTTTTTTTTCACCCCAAACAAAATTTAATGTGTAATTAAGAGGGTTCGTCCCTCCACCATCATCCAAATTAGTGGGATTATTTGGCATGGAAAATTGGCTGGGCTGATGTGTAGATGCATATACTTTTTGGTGTACCATTCTTGAAGTCTTCCAGGTTTCCAGGAGCTGAAATTAATTTCAGCAGGGTTATCAGCAGCTAAATACCCACCACAGCCCCCTCATGTTCCAGACACTCAGAGGAAAAAATCAGTTTTACAGAAATGTTCTCCTGTGATGTCTGGGTGGAAAAACTTACAGATGCCATCCCCTGACTGACAAAGCAGCTGGGCAGAAGGGTCAGCACCCAGCACTGCTGTGCATTTCACCCCTCTGAAATACACACATATATGTATTTAACAGTGGGATTTATTAGGTTTTCTTCAAGCAAAACAGTCCCTCCCCTATCACTTCAAGGAGACCTTGAGGAAAAACCTCAGTGGCAGAGCTGAGGCCTGAACAAGGAAATCCCACAGGTCTTTTTGAGACCTGGATTCTGGAAATCCGATTCAGAAATCTCATTTTGCTGAAGATTCCTAAACCCACTTTAGTGCCTCTCACCTCCCAACACCACTCCCACCTGTACCAGGTATTTCAGGATCTCCACTCAAATCCATCCCAAGGGAATTCTGTTCCATTTGGGGATCACAACACAAATCCCACAAAAGCTCATCCTATCCCACAGATATCTCCTGTCGTGCTCCATAATGATTTGCAGACCCTAAACAATACATATATCTATTTTATAAAACAATGCCTAATATATCTGATAGACAATGAGAAAGGGCAACAGCTGGGAAATATTAAGAGTTTTCACACTGAGCTTCCAAAATTCTTCATCAGGAGACACACAAACTCTGCCTTCCCTGGGATGAAAAACGATGCTGGGACAAAACCCAGTGGAAAGAAGGGAATTCCAGCAGAGGGGAGAAGGGAATTCCAGCAAAGGGAAGATGTTCCTGTGGCACAGCAGGAACAGGTAGGTGCAGGAGCAGCTCCCTCAGCCCCCACCCCACAGCAGCAGGCACAGAGGAGCCCTTTGTAGAGCCCAGCCCCACTCGCAGGGGTAAGAGGATATTTCCTGTCAGCCTCAGCACAGATTTGTAATCCAGCAGTCAAATGATGTCAATCACAGCTCATTAGGCAGCAATTTCCCCTGCCAAGCCTGGCCTGGCTGCTTCCTGCAAACCATGTGGAGCTGCAAACATGCAGGGTTTGGGGAGACCACCCTGCTGCAGGACTGGCAATTTGGGATTCACTCCCACAGCTCCCAGCCCCCTGCCACCCTGGCCATGGATGCTTCTGGTGTGCTGAGATGTGCTTTCCTCACTGAGCAGACATGGGGTGGCCACCAGAATCCAGGATTTGTGCCCAGGGTGAAGGCAGGGAAAGATTCAGCACAGCTGAGGAGAGAGCATTGGGGAAGGACAAGGCTGGGATGTTCCTAAGGAGATGTGCCAGAGTCAGAGCCAGAGCTGAGACCCAGCACAGCCAAACTGGGAACTCGATGGCAGAACTGGGAAGAGACAAGGCTGGGATGTTCCTAAGGGGATGTGCCAGAGTCAGAGCCAGAGCTGAGAGCCAGCAGAGCCAAATCAGGAACCCGGTGGCAAAACCACACCACGACTTCCCTGGACTTCACATTCTTGTGTAAACCTGAGAGAAAGGGAATTATTTCACAGGAAAATGGAATTGTTTCACAGGAAAAGGGAATTCACATCAGTTGGAGAGGATGGCAGAAACAACACTCGGCTTACAGACCGAAACCTGCATCTCTCTTGGGCTGTCCTCCACATTTTCCTCCTTGAAGTGCACCCCATCAAATGCATCTTCCTGGAACACACAGACAGAGCCAATCCTCACTAGCACAGACTCAACACAAGAACGACAGCAGTGCCAAAAACAGCACCAGGAGACACAGGGAACACCCTGATGAGACTGCCCAAGAGGAGTGACAGCCAGTGGCATCGCTGTCCCTCCCGCTGGCTCAGGACATCCTCGGGAATGCTGATGGCACAAGGAGCACTGATTTGAGATCTTCACCTAAAAAAACATGACCTGGAGCAGTGCCCATCATCTCCTGCAATTCATGCACTTCAAGGAGGATCAGGAGGCAGGGAGGTGACAGTGTGTGCTCCAGGTGACCACGTGGGGATTCCAGGTGACCAGGTGGGTGCTCCAGCTGGACAAACCACAGCACCAGAGCCCCTTCTCAACACAAAAGCCTCTGACAACCCAGCAAACACAAGCTGGCACACATCCATCACCTCCAGACACAACATCCCCTCGCTGAAGGGACTCCAGAGATCCTGGAGCAGCATGTTTGGAGTGGAAAAAAATAAAGCAGCTCACGGCATGCATGGTGAAATCACGGCCAACCTGTGCTCTCCTCGTGGTTTGGAGTCCCTGCTCTGCACAACGGGAGAGAATAAAAACTTCCAAACACACAGGAGGGACCTCTCCCACACAGAAATGGGCACAACCCTCCCAGCACGAGGACTCGAGACCTGCATACAGCAACTCGACATGTTCATCAACATCCAAATCAGCCCTGGGAATTTCATTAGAGAGATGAAAATTGGTATTGTCAGCACAGCCCTGCAGGACCTCACCAGGGCTCAGTGTGCCAGCAGTGCCTGTGCCAGGCTAATTTCTTAAGACAGCACAGAAGGAAGGTGAGATTTAGTCTTATAACCTTCAGCATCTCCTTCTTCATACTCCCATCTTCTCCTGACTAATCCTCTCTCCCCACAGAAAATATTCCTCATGGTTTTTCCCCTTAATCATTCCTTTCTCGTTAGTCCCCGCACTTCTCCTTCCTACCCCATTCTGGGGTTTGACCAGTGGCACAGTCATCTCTGCCTCAGAGCCATAGAGAAAACAAAATATAACAGCTAGGCTGTTTATTCTTCCATCAACTGCTCAGATATTTCCTGGAAGCTGCAGCAGCACCAGCCATCCCTGGCTGGCTGCAGGAACAGCATGAAGGTGATTTTTTGGTGGTGTTTGAATCTCTTCTTGCAGCTTCTCCCAGAGGGGGAAGAAACCAGAGGGGGAAAATCATCCCACAGCATGTCTGTACAGACTGTCCACCTGCAATCCCTCCAGCAAAGCTGCAGCACTCATCCTCCCAGCCGTAATGAAGTCCAATTGAAAACCAGAAGGTGCCAAGCACCTCGGGAAATGACAGCCTGGGTGCTGTTATCTCCCGTCTTGACCTTACACGTTTGTAACGCTGCCTTTTACTGATCCCATCCATCAGCCTAACCCAAACCCACCGATCTCCTCCAGCACACCGCAGAGCCAAGAGCCCTTCTGGCAATTACAGACGAATGCAGACTCGGTTCTGAGCTATGTGGGAGCATCTCCCATCCCCAGCACGACCCCCGACAAGAGCAACGCGGCACCCGGCTTTTCTCCACCGCGCCTAATAATCGCAACATCTCACTCGCCATTTGGCTCGTCAGTGGGGGTTCCTGGCTGAATAGGCTTATTCTTTTCTTAGACACGATAATCTAATTGGGTCTAACCAGAAATAATCCCCAACACACAGCAGTTGAGAATCCTCGCCCGGCGCTCCAGGGAGCGGGGGGGCGGCTCGGGGATGCGGCTGGGGAATCACCCCGGCCGTGCCGGGCTCGCCGTGGCACTGCAGCGAGCCGGGGCATGGCACGCACATGGAGCACTCGCCTGCTCCCCCAGCTCCCCTTCCACACGCTAACGTGGCTGCAAGGGAAAAAATAAAAGCGCGGCGGAGAGGAGATAGGGCGCGACAGCCCCAAAGGTTTGCGGGGAGAGCTCAGCGCTTCCCGGAATGAAAACCCTGGGGGGATGGAAACACCGCGATGGACGGAGCGGGGGCACAAGGACTGGTGTGCCCCTGGGTGCGGGGACAGGGCTGGGGGGTCCCGGGGAAAAAGAACCGCGGAGAGAAAGCCCGAGGTGTGCCGGGGGTGCACGGCAGCGGGGTGGCACTGGCTGAGCCGGGGTGTCCCCTGAAACAGCCGCGGTGTCCCTGGAGGAGCAGCGATGAACCCGGAGCAGCCGCGGTATTCCCGGAACAGCAGCGGTGTCCCCAGAACAGCCGCGGTGTCCCCGAAACAGCCGCGGTGTCCCCGGCAGAGGAGCGGTGTTCCCACAACCGCGGTGTCCCCACAGCAGCCGAGGTGTCCCCACAGCCGCCGCGGTGCCCCCTGCAGAGGAGCGGTGTCCCCACAGCCGCCGCGGTGCCCCCGGCAGAGGAGCGGTGTCCCCACAGCCGCGGTGTCCCCACAGCAGCCGCGGTGCCCCCGGCAGAGCCGCCCGCCGCGGGCGGCTGTCCGCACCCCCCGGGCCCCCCCCGGGCGGGGCCCGGCAGCGCAGGGGCGGGCGGCGGGGCCAAAGAACCCCGGCCCGTCCCGCTGCCGGCACCGCCCCGCCGAGCCCACCTGTGCCCGGCCGCGGCTCCTTCCCGAGCCAACTTTGCTGCGCTCCGCTCCCCCCTTCCCCTCCCCTCCCCTCCGCGCCGCCCTCAGACAATGGGGCCGCCGCTCACCAGCACCACGGCGAAGCGCTCCT